>VZQC01000399.1:93002-434653 GCA_009823505.1 Rhizomys pruinosus
GGCATTATCCGTTAACAACTCTGCTGCTCCAATCTCTGAGTTCCTTCTCATCTGCTTCCCTAACTACCAGAGCTGGCAGCACTGGTTGTCACTGCCCCTCAGCCTCCTCTTCCTCCTGGCCATGGGAGCCAACACCACCCTCCTCCTCACCATCCGGCTGGAGGCCTCTCTGCATGAGCCCCTGTACCACCTGCTCAGCCTCCTCTCCATGCTGGACATCGTCCTCTGCCTCACCGTCATCCCCAAGGTCCTGGCTATATTCTGGTTTGATGATAAACTCATCAGCTTCTCTGCCTGCTTCCTCCAGATGTTCATCATGAACAGTTTCCTGACCATGGAGTCCTGTACCTTCATGGTCATGGCCTACGACCGCTATGTGGCCATCTGCCAACCTCTGCGGTACACATCCATCATCACTGACCAGTTTGTGGCCAGGGCTGCCTTCTTCATTTTAAGCCGGAATGCCCTTTTTTCTCTGCCTGTTCCTGTTCTTTCTGCCAGACTGAAGTACTGTGCAAGGAACATCATCAAGAACTGTATCTGCACTAACCTGTCTGTGTCCAAACTCTCTTGTGATGACATCACCCTCAATAAACTCTACCAGCTTGTAGCCGGCTGGACCCTTCTGGGCTCTGACCTCATCCTCATTATCATTTCTTATTCTTTCATCCTGAAAGCTGTGGTAAGGATCAAAGCTGAGGGCGCTGTGGCCAAGGCCCTGAGCACGTGTGGCTCCCACTTCATCCTCATCCTCTTCTTCAGCACGGTGCTGCTGGTGCTGGTCATCACTAACCTGGCCAGGGACAGGATTCCCCCAGATGTGCCCATCCTGCTCAACATCCTGCACCACCTCATCCCCCCAGCTCTGAACCCCATTGTTTATGGGGTGAGAACCAAGGAGATCAAGCAGGGAATCCGGAACCTGCTGAGGAGGTTGTAAGAGGAACCTAAATATCTTTGGAACTGTTAATGAATGACAGGGAAAATGGGAATAATTTTTATTTTAGATAGAAATGAAAAATTTAAACCTGGATCTGAAAGCATTTAAAATATATGGGAAAACATGGAATCTGATGGGGGTGCTCTGGAGGAATGTCGACTGGGGACGGGGTCTGAATTTGATTAAGATCTACTAAATGAAATGCACAAAACTCCATAAAATACTTTTAAAAATTGCCATTGTTTAAAGATCAAAACAAATATTAAAATAAAAATTTAAATCCTGAGTTCTATTTTTCCTTTCTTCAATTATCTTAAGCAACAATTTAAACAGTTATTTTGACTCTTTTCTTTCCTGTCTCCTCCAATGGAACACCCTTTCCTAGATTCTGAGGATATTTGGAAATAGTTCCCAGTCATTCAAATCTTGGCCAGATAGAGGTGAACTACAGTGGGAGTGTTTGAGCACTAAAGAAACAACTTATTGTGATGCTCATGAAAAAAACTGACTGTGCCCAGGTTTATAAAGGATATAAATTTCTTTCTCTGATTCAGTGTGGCAGATTCATGCCTGGCTTTTGTGCCATGAAGGGACAGTTTGAGAAGAAACACAGATATTGATCTATGAAGTTTGGTTCTTGGGGTAGTGTATTTTTTTCTGAGAACCTGAACTCTTTCATTGTCAAATGAGCCTTTATTTGGCTCCTCAGAACCACCCCCCATTTCTCTCCTTTCCTCTACCCTTCCTCCTCGAGTCTAGGCTGGTCTCACTTTATATTATCTGATTGGAAGAGACTAAGAACATTTAAACTTGCTGGGTGTGGTAGCACATTCCTGTAATCCCAGCAATTGGGAGGCAGAGGCAGGCAGACCTCTGTGAGTTCAAGGCCAGCCTGCTCTACACAGTGAGTTCCAGGACAGCTAGGGCTACAGAGAGACCCTTTCTCAAAAAGACCAAAAAAAAAAGAAAAGATTTAAATTTACAAAATTATTTTTATTTTATGAGTGATATATATATATATATATATATATATATATATATATGTTTGGAGTGCCAGAAGAGGGCATTGGATCCCCTGGAACTGGAGTTAGAGATGGTTGTGAGCCTCCATATGTGTTCTAGGAACTGAACCTCGGTTCTTTGCAAGAGCAGCCAGTGCTCTTTGCTGAGCCATCTCTCCAGCCCCCTGACTTGGAATTTTTAATCCAGTTTCAGACACCAGTGTTGTACTTCAGTGAGCTCATTTGTCTTTGCTCTCTACTGCCCATAGCCTCAGCCTTCATCCTGAGCAAACTTTGGTGAAGTTTGTCCAGGAACAGAAACTCAAGGGTTTGTTTTTCAGAGTAAATCGTGCTCTACTACTTTTCAGTTTCCTGGCACACATCAGAATACTATCTCCAGGAAATAGTTTAGGGTTAGGGTTGTAGCTTGCTTCTTTGGGAGATGAAAATTAAGATTTCAACTCCACCATTTTTCTTTTCTTTTCCTTTTTTGTCTTTTTGAGACAGGGTCTCTTTGAAACCCCAGCTAGCCTGAACTCACTACGTAGACCAGGCTGGCCTTGAACTCACAGAGATCCACCTTCCTCTGCCTCCCAAGTGCTAGGATTAAAGGCATGTACCACCATGCCTAGCCATTTTTCCAAGCACCATTTGAAAAGTTTTCAACTGAATTATTCTAGTTTCCTTTTAATGGAAGCTTATTTTTGCTGAATGATTTGTTTTAAAATTTAATATTCTTGTAGTATTTTAATAGGTTTTATATGTCACAGAATTTTATATTAGATACCTTTAATATTCCTTTTTTTGAGACAGAGTCTGCCTATAGCCTCAGCTGTCCTGGAACTCACTCTGTAGACTAGGCTGACCTTGAACTCACAGAGATCCATCTACCTCTGCCTCCTGAGTGCTAGGATTAAAGGTGTGCGCCCCCATGCCTAGCTTAAGGATGGTTCTTAGCCACCATGTGGGTGCTGGGAACTGAGCCTGAGTCCTCCGCAAGAGCAGTTGGTGCTCTTAACTGCTGAGCCATCTCTCCAGTCTCAGACCTTTAATATTCTAACCCTAACCCAGGTTTAGACCGATTTCAAGCACAGTGTTTTCTGCCACTGTAACCAGAACAAACTGTACACTGTTTACTGAATATTCTTTTTTTTTAATTGAAGGTTTTAAAAATATTTTGTTTATTATTTTTATCTTTTTTCTTCTATTACTTCTTTATTTTTTTCATTTTTTAACAATAAGTAATAATTTATGAATACAAGCATCCTTCATGTAAAACCAATTTGCAAGCAGTTGAGCCCAAACCCACACATTCCAGGGGTCCCACCATCCAGCTGGGGGGCTTGTATGTACAATCAAGTTGATCAAATAAGTGTCCAGTCTATATTGCTGTAGTTTCTCCATTCACCCCAATCGCAGCCCTTACATTCTACCACGCCCCCTCTTCTGCAGATTGTTCCCTAGGCTTAGAAAAGGGGCATAGGTGGACAAGAAGCAAAACAGTCTACTTTCTTTGAAGCTGTCATTTTGGACTCTGGTCAATTCTGGCTGTTTCCCTTCATGGGGTGACAGTTTATCCAGGGATAACATTTCAATCCTACTAATGAAACACAAGCAATTAGATATATAGATATTTAAACAGTAATAATTGTTATGGTAGGTTACTTTGGTATAGACACAGATGTTTGGATGGTATGTTAATCCATGAATTACATTTTTTCTGTAAAATATGACAGGGTCTTACTGTGGGTTGTAACATCTCCTAACCACTAGAGGTTGTAACATCTCCTAACCACACAGTAAGCTGTGGCATCAGCCATGGGTTATTCCTCCAAGGAGAGAGCCACTAGCCAATTAGATTTGGGATATACAAACATATGGCTGCCACTGCTGCACAGTATTTCCAGGCAGGTGAGGTGCAGCTGGTGCAGACGGAGGAGTCTTGTTTGACTCAAAGAGACCTGTATTTGCTTTATTGGTTTAGTGGCCTTTGGTAATACTCTCTGGTATTCCAGAAACCAACTGTACACTTGCAAGTGCGGTCTCAATACATTTTTCCCATGCTTACATCAGGTCTTTGACAGCAGGGCCTTATCACCTCTCTTCTTGCAGGTATCCCAGTTTACAGGCAAGAAGCCTTTACACTTTGGGGGGCCTTGGATCCCCTGGCCAACATCTCCTTGGTAGAATAATCCATTGCTGATATCAGAGCTCTCCTGTATTAATATATTTTGCTTAAATGCACAGCTTAAAGAGACTTTAGTTTTAGATTTGGTTCTGACTAGAGAATAATCCTTTTCACAGTTCCTATGTCTATTAGTCAATTAAAGAAGTCTGTTTTACTGGTTTTAAAAGAGATTACCTCTGTAACAGTTGGCTCCAATTTACCATTAGAGAACGACCTCATCATCATCATATTCCTCCTTGTTCTATGAAGGGGAGGTAAGAAAGTCTATCATATTAAAAATTTGTGACATCTAGAAGGTAAGTTTCATTAGGACTCATTATAAACAGTTGTTACAAATAGGATCCACAGAGAGGTTTGATGCCTGTAGCAGTCTGAGGCTTTTCTTCCTTTCAATGTTCAGATGGGCCAACCTTTCTGCTGGCACTTCCTGGTACATCCTACACAATGCAAGCTGTATCTTTTCTTTCTTAGCCGTTAAATTGGTGATGTTTTGACCTGTGGGAACGTACAAATCTTTTCCTGTAGTTAGTTTTAAGATTTAAATTGCAAAGTTTTTGACGAAAAGGTTTAATATATAATTGTATCCCCCTTTTTATTTTATGTTTTTATTTTTGACTCATGAGTCTCAAAAAGGCAGTTGTAGTACACATACCTATAGGCAGGAATCAAGGTGCAAATTTCATCAAATTCACCCAAGCTGTTTTGGGTGACTGTATGTCATTAACTTGGGAAGCAAACTTAATCCCTTAAGTTAAATAATCCTACAGGTAAAAGAGAATGCTACAAGATGATACTGTACAACAGAAAAATTATAGAGAACATTTGTATGTGCAAATCCCAAAGTTATTGTTATACAGATTTTAAGTAAAACAAATGTGGAAAACAATAATTTACATTTCCAATTAACTCAGTCGCATTACTGTTTTTATCAAAACCTTTAAACCAATGTTGTTTAATATATACATATTTGCTTTTGCTAAGTCCTAAAACACCATGTAATCTGTAGAGAGAGTCTGGGCAAAATTGGATACTTGTTGAACTCACATCAATTAAATTACATTAATCAAATATAGACTCGTGTCCCTCTCCCGCCCCTCCCGCCCCTCCCACCCCTCCCGATTCAGCATTTCAGTCAGTTTTCTGATTCAGTCTTTCTGTTGTTGTTCTTTTAATATGCATCCCTTTCCACAAGAAATATTTACAACTGGGTTATTGGCACTAGCATCCACATATGAGGGGTACCATTCATCTTTTGTTTTTCTGTGACTGTGTTACTTCACTTAATATACTATCTTCTAGTTCCATCCATTTACCTTCAAAGTTCATGATGTTGTCTTTCTTTACTGCTGCATAGAACTCCATTGTGTACATGAATCGCATTTTCTCTATCCACTCGTCAGTTGAGGAGCATTTGGGTTGGTTCCAGCTTTTTGCTATTGTGAAGAGAGCTGCAATAAATATAGCTGTGCATGTATTTCTGCAGTAAGATGAGTCTTGTGGGTATATACCCAGGAGTGGTATGACTAGGTCAAATGGCAAGCTCATTTTGAGTCTTCCAAGGGTTCTCCACACTGCTTTCCATAGTGACTGTATAAGTTTACATTCCCACCAGCAATGGACGAGTGTTCCCCTTTCCCCACAACCTCTCCAGCACTTGGTATCATTTGTTTTCTTGATCCTGGCCAGTCTTATCAGAGTGAGATGATATCTTAGAGTGGTCTTAACTTGCATTTCCCTAATTATTAGTGACGTTGAACAGTTTTTAAGATGTTTCTCAGCCATCTCTAATTCCTCCTCTGTGAAATCTCTATTCAGTTCTTTGCTCCATCTTTCGAGTGATTCATTTTTTTTTCTTCGTTTTTTGAGTAGTTTGTATGGATATTAATGCTTTGTCAGATGTATCTGCAGTGAAGGTTTCCTCCCAATCTGTGGGTTTTCTCTTCACTTCTTTTATTGTATCTTTTGATATACAGAAGCTTTTGTGTTTAATGAGGTCCCATTTGTCAAATGTCAATCTTATTTCTTGTTCAACTGCTGTCTGATTTAGGAAGTCTTTTCCTAATCCTATGTCTTGCAGTCTGCTGCCAACTTTTTCTTCTATCACCTGCAGAGTTTTGAGTTTCACGTTGAGGTCTTTGATTCATCTGGAATTGACTTTTGTACCGGGTGAGAGGTAGGGGTTTCATTTCATTCTTCTACAAGTGGTGATCCAGTTTTGCCAACACCACTTGCTGAAGATGCTGTCTTTCCTCTATTGTGTCTTCTTGGCCCCCTTGTGAAATATGAGGTGGCTGAAATTGTATGTGCTTAGGTTTGGATCTTCAGTTTTATTCCACTGGTCTGTTTTTGTGCCAGTACCAAGCTGTTTTTATGACTATATCCCTGTAGTATAGTTTGAAGTCTGGTATAGCGATTCCCCCTTGTATTGCTCTTTTTACTCAGGGTTGCTTTGGCTATTTGGGGTCTTTTGTTTATCCAAATGAAATTGAGGATTTTTTTCCCAAGCCTGTGAAGTAGCTCTTGGGGATTTTGATTGGGGTTGCATTAAATCTGTACACGAGTTTGGGTAGGATGGACATTTTTACTATATTTATTTTCCCAATCCATGAGCATGGGAGGTTTGTCCATCTTCTGATGTCTTCCTCAATTTCCTTCTTCAGGGGTTTAAAATTTTTGTTGTAGAGATCCTTGGTGTCTTTGGTTAGGTTTGTTCCTAGGTATTTTATTGTTTTTGAGGCTATTGTGAGTGGGAAGGTCTCCTTGTAGTCCTTCTTCAATTGCTTGTTGTTGGTGTACAGAAAGGCTACTGATTTTTCTAGGTTTATTTTGTATCCTGCCACTTTACCAAAGCTCTTAATCGTTTCTAGGAGTTTTCTGGTGGAGTTCTTAGCATCCCTTAGGTAGACAATCATATCATCAGCAAAAAGGGATAGCTTGACTTCCTCTTTTCCAATTAGAACTCCTTTAATTTCCTTTTCTTGCCTTATTGCCCTAGCTAGGGTTTCTAGCACTATATTGAAGAGGAGTGGTGACAGGGGGCAGCCTTGCCGAGTTCCTACCTTTAAGGGGAATGCTTCTGTCATTTCCCCATTTAGGATGATATTGGCTGTGGGTTTTCTGTATATGGCTTTGATTACATTGAGGAATGATCCCTCCAGACCAATTCCCTCCAGGACTTTAAACATGAAAGGGTGCTGGATTTTGTCAAAGGCTTTCTCCGCATCTATTGAGATGATGGCGTGGTTTTTGTCCTTCAGTCCATTGATATGTTTGATGATGTTTATTGATTTTCGTATGTTGAACCATCCCTGCATGTCTGGTATGAATCCAACTTGGTCATGGTGGATGATTTTCTTGATGTGAGTCTGTATGCGATTTGCCAGAATCCTGTTTAGAATTTTGGCATCTGTGTTCATTAGGGAGATGGGTCTATAGTTCTCCTTTTTGGTTGTATCTTTCCCTGGTTGTTGTCTAGTTGTCACTGCATGAGCTTTCCTCGCCGGCCTCGGGGAGAACTCCCTCATTTGTATCCTTCTTTTTTTAATGTATGAATGTACTGTCTGCATGCAGGTTTGTGCACCCATGTCCTGCAATGCCGTGGAGGTCAGAAGAGGGTGTCAGATTCCCCTGGAACTGGAGTTAAAGACGGTTCTCATCCGCCATGTGGGTGCTGGGGATCGAACCCGGGTCCTCTGCAAGAGCAGTCGGTGCTCTTAACCACTAGGCTATCTCTCCAGCCCCCCATTTATATCCTAAACAACTTGAGTAATAATAGTTGTAAGTCTTTTTGAAATATTTTATAGAATTCTGCTATGAAACCATCTGGGTCTGGGCATTTTTTGGTTGGGAGGTGTGATGGTTAATCCTGGGTGTCAACTTGACTGGACTAAGGAACAAGTTAGAGAAAAGGATCTTCGGATTGGACCACCTCAACTGGATGGCCCACCCCAAATGTGGCCGTTACCTTCTGCCAGCAGGCAGTATAAAGGGCCACAGCAGAGGGAGCTGGTCCCTTTTTTCCTGCGTCTTGCCTCTCTCTCACTGGTGAGTTTGTCTTGCTGCTGTGATCAACCCTACAGATCCCAGCATGTACTGAGACCGGCAGATCTCCTGGAATCCACCGGGCCTTCAGCACCAGATTGGGACTACTGAGACATCCAGCCTTGTGGACTGAGCAGTTCTCTGGATTCTCAGCCTCTCCAGTTCAGCACGGCTACTGTTGGACTACTTGAGCTCTGTTGCGTGAGCAAATCAATAAATTGTATATAGTTATATATTCATCCTGTTGCATCTGTTTCTTTAGAGAACCCTGACTAATACAGGAGGCTACTTACTACATCTTCAATTTCTTCATGTATTATTGGTCTATTTAAGCTGTCGATCTCTTCTTGGTTGAGCTTTGGTGATTCCCAGGATTTCAGATATTCATCCATTTCTTCTAGGTTTTCAAACTTATTAGAGTATAGGTTTTTGAAGTATTCCCGTATGATTGTCTGGATCTTTTCATTGTCTGTTGTGATGTTTGCCCTTTCATCACAGATTCTATTGATTTGGAGTTGTTCCTTCTTTCTTTTGGTTAACTGGGCTAGAGGTATGTCTATCTTGTTTATTTTCTCAAAGAACCAACTTTTGGATTTATTGATTTTTTTGTATTGTTTTCTTTGTATTTCATTGATCTCTGCTCTGATTTTTGTTATTTCTTCTCATCTGCTGTGTTTAGGTTGCATTTGTTGTTGTCTCTCAAGTATTTTTAGCTTCAGTATTAGATCATTCACTTGTGCTCTTTCTTTGTTTTTTTAATGTATGCACTTAGAGCTATAAACTTCCCTCTTAGGACTGCTTATAAAGTGTCCCATAGGTTTTGCTGTGTTGTATTATCATTGTCATTCAGTTCCAGGAATGTTTTTATTTCTTTATTTCTTCCTTGACTCATTCATTATTCAGGAGAGTGTTGTTTAGTGTCCATGTGTTCTTGTAGGTTGTAGGGTTTATCCTGGTGTTGATATTGAGTGGTCTGATAAAATGCATGAGATTATTTCAATATTTTTGTATTTGTTGAGTTTTTCCTTGTGTCCCAGTATATGGTCTATTTTGGAGAATGTTCCATGGGGTGCTGAGTAGAAAGTGTATTCTTTGGTGTTTGGGTGAAATATTTGATAGATGTCTGTGAGGTCCATTTGGTGAATTGTATCATTTAGTTCAGATGTCTCTCTGTTTATCCTTTGTCCTGTTGATCTGTCTAAAGGACTTAGTGGGGTATTGAAGTCCCCTTCTTTTAGTGTGCTGGGGTTAATCTGTGCCTTGAGATCCTGAAGAATTGTCTTTATGAAGTTTGGTGCACCGTGATTTGGTGCGTATGTATTCATGATTGTGAGATCTTCATCATCAATTGTTCCTTTAATAATGATGTAATGGCCCTCTTTATCTCTTTTGATTTCTTTTGCTTTGAAGTCTATTTTGTCTGATATTAGAATAGCAACACCTGCTTTCTTTTTTGTACCATTTTCTTGGAATACTTTCTTCCATCCCTTCACTTTATGTTAGGGCCTATCCTTGAAATTGATATGGGTTTCTTGTAGACAGCATATAGATGGATTTTGTTTCCTAATCCATTTTCCTAGTCTATGCCTTTTGATTGGGGAGTTTAGCCCATTAATATTTAAGGTTATAATTGAAAGATGGATGTTGCTTCATTTCACCTTATTATTCACTTGGACTTTTAGTCTCTGATTCTATTCCCATGGTTATGTTTTTATTAGTTCTTTTCCTAGGTGCTTGAGGATAGTTGCTCCTCTCTTCTGCCCTTTGAATCGCTTCAAGTATGTTATGAAGAGTTGGTTTTCTGGACATGTATTCTATCATCTTGTTTATGTCATGGAGGATTTTTCTCTCTCCTTCAATTGTAATTGACATTTTTGCTGGGTAAAGTATTCTGGGTTGGCATCCATAGTCCTTTAACACAGGGAATGCTTTGCTCCATGTTCTTCTTGCTTTCATGGTTTGCTCCAAGAAGTCAGTTGTGATTCTGATGGGTTTCCCTTTGTATGTGACTTGTTTTTCTTTTGTAGATTTCAGAATTTTGTCTTTGTTTTGGGTGTCTAGCATTTTAACTATGATATTGCATGGGGAGTTTCTTTGCTAATCTTGTCTATTTGGAGTCCTATGTGCTTCTTGTATTTGTATGGGTTTGTCTATTTTTAGTTTGGGGAAATTTTCATCTATTATTCTGTTGAAGATCTGATCAATACTATTCTCTTGAGATTCTTCTCCTTTCTCTATTCGTATGATGCAGAGGTTTGATCTTTTCATAGTGTCCCATATTTCCTGGTTGTTCCACTTTTGTGTATTTTTAAATTTTTCATATTCTTTATTTGAGCTTTTTAGTTGCTCTGTGTTATCTTCCAGAGCTGATATTCTTTGTTCTGCTTCCTCCATTCTATTTCTGAGGCTTTTTTCCTTTCATTTCTTCTTGATTGGATGAGTGTTCTATTTCCTTTTTCATTTCATCTTGTGATTTCTTTAGTATTTCCATTTCCTTTTTGAGCTTCTCAGTCTCTTCTTGGTGCTCCTTACTTCGTTGGTTGGCTTCCTTTTTCAGTGTTTCTACTTCCTTTCGGAGTTTGTTTTTTTCTCCCTCTAGTTCTTTCTGGAGTTTGTCAATCTGTTCCTTTAGTTCTTTCTGATGTTTGTCATTGTTTCCCTCTAGGGCCTTTTTGAGTTTTTCATTCTCTTTCCTTAGTTCTCTGACTTCTTCTTTATTTTCTTTAATTTCTCTGCAGAGGTCTGCAATTATTCCTCTAAGATCTGTTTCTTGGGTCACTTCCAGGGGGATCCCATTGTAGCTATCTCCTGAAGGGTTGGTAGAGCTTGGTGTGGAGTTATCCTGCACATTTCCCATGTTGTCCTTTCGTCCTGTCCCTGGCATGTGGGTTTTCCTTTTGTGATTCAAATCACAAATGTCTTTTCACTGTGCTAGAGGCTGGTTTTGCTTTCCTCTTTCCAATGCTTTTTTTTTTTTCTTTCTTCCTCCTTGTTTATGGAGTATTGACTTGTCTAGGTTTCAGGCTTTCAATTTTGTTTATATATTGGATATTGGAAGTCTAAGTCACTCTTCCCTTCCTGTTCTGAAGGTTCTCCAAAAAATTCCACTTGGATACTCTCTCATCAATTCCAGTTTGGGGGGGGTATGCCTGACTTAGCTCACACCCTGGTCCCTGTCTGGAGCGACTTCTGAGATCCTCTGCTTCAGGAGCCCCCCACACAAAGACACAATGGTACAGAACCAAACTGACCCAGCACCGGCTGCAAAGGTGAAGGGCGGCTCTGCCCAGCCACACCCTACAAGGGTTTAGAGTTTAGACCCTTTTCCAGCAACCCAAGAATAAATCTACCCTAAAATATACCTGTCTCTGAATATTCTTTACTCTGATTTTGCTTTCCTTAACCGTTTGACATTCTGCACATCAGTTTGATTTTACTAATATCATTGCCTAAGCTCCATCTTTTACTCCAGGTTTAGTTCATACATTGTCCCCTCAGGGACTTTTACTTCTCAGATTCCATCAACCCTTCCAATTCTCACATCTTAAGTAGTTGCATGTCTTTCTCCAAAATTTTTGCAAGCTTCTTTTTGTCTGATGGAGCATTTTGCTCATTTTTTAAATTATGTATCATTATGTTTATTGTTCTTTGTAGAAGAAATTTTAAGATGAAAATGTATGGAACATGAGTTGAGATTGTAGCTCTATTGGTAGAATATTCTGACATTCACAGGTCCTGAGTTCAGTCCTAAGTTAAAAAAAAGCCAGTCAAATGAACAAACAAGTGCAAAGCAAAAAACAGAAAAAATAAATGCAACAAACAAAATTGTTGGCAGCTGATAGTGGTTGGGTGAGGAAGACCTGCCCTTCTTTAGGAAAGGGACTCCAGATATGTTTACTAGAGCTTGGGGGATGAGCTGGTACTGGGGAGGGGGTGGGGAGAGTAGCTTGGCACAATGGACCCTAGCTCAAATGACAGAATGTGTGAACTCCAGGGTTGGGAGACCTTGGGAAGGTGCCAAGGCAGAAGCAGGCATAAAGGTGATTAAGTCTGATTGAAAAATTACGTATGAAATGCATAAAAATGCAATAAAAATTGTAACTCAATAAGAATGTATATTCTATTAAATTTGAAAATCTAAAAGAAATGGATGAATGTCTAAATTCAATGTATCCACCAAAGTTAAATCAAGAAGAGATCAGCTGATTAAAAAGACCCATAACAAGTAAGGAAAGTGAAAGCCTCCAACCTAAAATCAAGCCCAGGCCCAGATAGACTCACTGCAGAATTTTATCAGACCTTCAAAGAAGATCTACAACCAACACTATGTGAATTATTCAAAAAAGATAGAACGAGAGGGAGAACTCACAAACTCCATCTCTGAAGCCAGTATTACTCAAATATCAAAAGCAGGTAAAGACACAACAGAAAAGAAAAACAATGGGCTCATATGCTTAAGGAACATACATGTAAAAATTCTCAGCAAAATGCAAGCTGTACAGATGAACATCTGCATCATCACCATATATGTGAGACGCCCATAACTAAGTGACACATCTTAAGGCTCATGGGACATAGTGGGACACAAAGTAGAGGGAACACTAATGGATCTCTCAACTCTCACCAGGAAAGTTTCCTCATGAAAGAGAGGGCAGTGAACACAGAAAGCCGCAGCTGGCCAAATGTGGAGAATAAGAGACTGCGGAGTGTGTTTCCCTGGATAGGACTCATATTAAATTTCACCTGCCCAGGACTCAGGCACCACTATGGAAGAGTGGGCAGATGAATTGTAAGAGCAAGTGTTGGTGCATGGCCATAAAGAAGCAGGCTTTCTGGCCTCTGGGAACTTGCTCATATGAACTTGCAGCAATGGTGACAGCATGCACAAGACCCATGCAAACTCAATCAGACAAAACCCAGCATAGAGCTGGAGAAATGGATAGGAAACCCCAACCTTATCTGAGGAACTATTGGCAGCTGGTCACTGCTGGGTAAGGGATAGTTGATCTTTTTTTAAAGGAGTAATGCTAGACAGGCTGAACAGGTCCCAGTGGATGAACTCACACTGAGGGACCTCTGGGTGTGTCGTTAGATGTCTTTCTGTGTGAGCTCATCCACTGGAGTTCTCATTAATGTATAGCTCACGAAGCCATAACTAATATCTGCCCTATTTCACTCACTTCTGCCAGACTCTGGTTGAGTGATGAAAACCTTCAGTTTTGAAGAATCTGGTTTTCCAGTCATCCTGCCCTTTTTTAGCAATTCCATTAATTTTATGGTTAGGCATGACAATTCTGAAAATACCTAAGAGAATATTCTGGGTTCTCAGCGTAGTCCACTTGCCTCCATTGTGTTAGACACAATCAATCAATTTTCTCTTTGGCAATTATTGGGATTTATCACTCCAGGAAACAGACAACTACTTTTTCTGTTGGTTCTGTGACAAAAGGCATTAAAATTAGTATTTTCATGAGAATTTATAAACCGAGAATTCAAATTTTAAAATTTCTGGGCTGGAGATATAGTTAGGTAGTAAAGTGATTCCTACCATGTACACACAAAATACTGGGTTCAGTGCTTAGCAAAGCACCCCCCCATACACACATGAACAATTCTAGGTCTCTGACTATATTTGAATCATTTTCTTTCATTAGCATGGATACTATTTGAAATCCAAAATACTTACATACTCCATCAGGAAATAATCATACCCTCTGGGGCAAATAAAATCCACTAGCTAGCTATACATTAGTCCATTAACCTGGAAAGTAGCTTACATGGGCCTACATCTGTCATTGTCACTGCTGATAACCAGAGCAACTTTGAATTTCAGGAAGAGTCAGTGGATTAAATCTCTCTATGTATACTGACCACCACACAGCACTAGACAAGCCTCCTGACTACTCATTTCAGAAAACCTCGAAGACTCCCTCAGCAGACTCTCTCAGGAAGTAGAATGAAGAAATACCTTGTTTATTATTCTTGTTAAACTATGAATAGAAGAGTGTTTTCTCTGATTCCGTAACATTTTGTCTAATGCCATAAAAGTTTTATATTACAGACTGCCATGTTGGAGTTTATTTTATTATTCTGTCCATCCAAGGCTTATTTCAGACAGATCATGAATTTATTGTCCTTGATCCAGGAATATAGAATTCTATCCCATTATATTATCATTTAAATCCTCTAATAACATGGACAGACCCCTTGAGTAATTTTTTTCTACAAATAGATTCATTGATAAAAATGATCAGACTGGCCAGGCATGGTGGCACATGCCTTTAATCCCACAACTTGGGAGGCAGAGGCAGGTGGATCTCTGTGAGTTCAAGGCCAGACTGTTCTACAGAGCGAGCTCCAGGACAGCTGGGGTTACAGGGAGATCCTGTCTCAAAAAGACCAAAAGAAATGATCAGACTGATACTGGAGCAGACTGATACTTCTGTCAAGAAAGACAATCTCATTTTTTTTGAGTGTTTTTGCTGCATGTATGTAGGTACACAACATATATGCAATGACCTCAGAGGACATAAGAAGGTGTTGGATGCCCTGAAACTGGAGTTATGGGCAGTTGTTAGCTGCCAAGTGGGTGCTAGGAACTGAACTCAGGTCCTCTGCAAGAGCAGCTAGTGCTCTTAACCACTGAGCCATCTCTCCAGCCCTTGTCACTTTTTTACTCCAATGTACATTAAAATACAGCATGAAGTGAGTAAATTGCCTTAGAAGGAACTGATTGACATGAAAAGGCAATGGAGAGGATTGTGGTACTATCAAGTGCTGAAGGACACCCATTTTTCCTGACATTCTGGGAAGAGCAATATATCTGTGATGCTGAGATAAATATGAAGTTGAGATAACGTGAAGTTGAGATAATTCATGAAGTCTGCAAAACAGGAAATGGCTGCAATCTCTGAGAGAGATGTTGACTAGAGATATATGTTGACAAGGGAAGACTCCAGAACCTTCTAATAATGAGGGGAAGGATTGAGCAAGCTAGAGGGAATTAATGCCTGAGGAACCAGAATGCTTTTCTGTCTGGTAGGCTGCCACTGGGACAAGGGCTACTGACCAAAGAGCATTTGAGACTTATTCCCTCAGTAATATTTAAATCATGAGACCCTTGAGGATACTTGGGAGTGTCTAAAAGCAGCACAACAAAGCCAGGAAACTTGGGAAAAAAATTATCCTAAACCCCTAGACTCTGGGAGTGATAAGCAATGAGAGAGATTTGTTTCAGACAACAGGTTGATTCCAGATTACTGTAGCATAGAGGGAAGAAGTAGCTGCCCAGGACTTGACCAGACAGAGAGCTTCTTTACATTCTCCTGAAGTGGTAAGCAAACCAGTGAATGTCCAGAGGTGAGGGACGGGCTTGTCCTGCCATTCAGACTTGATCTCTGCATTGAGAGGTCGGGGATGGGATTGAGTCCTTGTGATGTAACTCAATCCTAATCTCTTAGTTTAACTACAGATCTGATCTTTGGATTCTGCAATTGGCTTACTCCTTTTTAATTTTTCTTGTTTAATTCTTCCCTTTCCCCATCTCTTCTTGTGATTAGACACTGGGATCTATGATCAAGAAGGAGGCAAGTGAAAGTGAGCGCTAAAATGGTAAGTGAGTGTCAGAACAAGGGACCTGGAGGAACAGAGTCCACAGCCAGTTTTCACAGAACGACAACAACAACAAACCTCCAACAGACTATTTTATTAAATAGCATAACAGAGGTTTAATTTTAAAAGCAAAAACTTAAAATAAAACATACTTAACATAAATCCTACCTCAATTCCCATAAAGGCAAACCAAAAAGTTGAGACCATGGGATCATAAATGGTGCTAGTTTATACTGATCGTGGACTTTGTAAGCATTGCATTGAGGCGTGGAACAAAATTAGGAGACAGCAACACTTATGAAGAGGAAAAATACTATTTTAAGCTATTTAATATTCTATCTAGAAAAATGCCAGTGCCAGTGGGAAATTATATAAATTAATAATAGTTTAGCAAAATGAATGGCATAGAAAACAAAAATAGCTGCAATATGTAAAACAATAAATATAAGGCATTTACTTCAAGAATTTCACATATGCATGCAATTCAATAAAACATACATATATCCAAATATATGGATATTTTATAGTATGTCCAAACAATCAAACAGAAATCAGGGAATATGTTACCAAAACAATTGACATCACTTTGTGGTCATTGAAAACCATGAATCTAAAGAGCTAAAATGTTAAATGGGTTAAAGAATTGGCTGCTCTTGCAGACGAACTGGGTTCAGTTTTCTGCACCCACATGGCAGCTAACAACCATCTGTAACTTCAGATATATAATAAGTTTCTTGCAATTGATTGGGGGGCAATACAAGCAGGTGCGGCTAGGGAGGAAATCCAAATACGTCATATAATTTGGTGTCATATAATTTGATGTATGAAATGAAAAAGTTCAATTAAAATGTTTTAAAAATACTCTAAAATCCTAGAAAAGAAAGAAAAGGACAAAATGAAAAGCTCTGTGTACACAAAGCATAACTTGTATGAAGGCTGCAAAGAATGCTGAAAGCTAAGTATTTAAAAATTTTAAGAATCATTATCTTTGGTTGCTATGGTTTCCATTATGTTTTTCTTTTTTCTGTTTTTTAAAAGTGATATTATTCTGTTTTTCTTTATCAATTTCATGGATGATATAGACATTATAATTAGTAAATGACATAGTCATTCATTGGTCTCAGGCAATAGACAATCAAAACCAAACATCCATTGTTTCTTTGAAAATAAAAATATTCAAAATACACCTTTTTGCTATCTTAAAATATATGTTTTGGTTAACTATAGTTTTGTACTCACTCATTGAGCAGTTCCTGTCCATTCCCTGACTCCAAACCCTCCTCTCCCCAGACTCACGTAGCCGCTATCCTTTCTCTACTTCATGATGTCAGCTTTTTGATTCCACAAATGAGATTATTTGATCAAAGATTAATATTTGTGTCAGGCATACTTCACTTTACACAATATCCTCTAGTTGCATAAACAGAAGATGAAGATAATGTTGCTCCTAAGGATTACTGGTATTTTGGCTATGATTTGAAGGAGGGAGAACTGGTTTTAAATACACAACATAAATCTTCACTGCATTTAATCACTTATTAGCATTTCTAACCCATTCAACCTCTGTTTCCTTCTACTGAAATAGCAAAACTATCTCCATTTTGTTCTACTGACTTTTGCTTTACCCTGTGATTTTGCCCAGCCATTCCCACTGTAATCATCCAGGCAGAAGGTCTCATGCAGGCAGTTTCAGGGAGTACATTGTTTCTACAATACTGGGAATCTTCCAAGCAGAGAGGTAGCAAGTGCAGATTGTGTTCTTTCCCTTCAGTGCATCTCCATGAAGTCCATTGTTTCGGCAGTTGTGAGAAATTAGTTTTTTTTCTAATTGAAACATTTTATTAACTGAAATTAACTGACCTGTCCCTGGTCTGTTGTAACTATGGTGAGCTGATGGAACTATGATGAATGGCTTTGCCTCTGGCATGATGTAATTCTGGTTTTAAGGTTTATAAACCCCTCCTTGTTTTTCCTCTGGGTCAAGAGTTCTTTTGGGTTAGTCCCCTCTCTGACTGCTTAATAAAGGACTCCTAATTCAACAATCACCATTCCTCTGTGCCTCAGCTCACTATTCCATTTGGAGACCCCCGCGAGATTGCTACTCAGTGGCTCAGTTTGATGAATTGTTTTGGGACCTGTGACTATCTCATCAGAGCCAGAGAGTCCTGGAATGATGGATGCATGACCCTGAATCCTTCCGGACTTCCTAGGAGCTAAGTTCTGTCATTTCTAGTTTGGAGTTCCGTTCTGGTCTTGTCTGGTATTTAATAACAGGAGTGTGAAGTTGACAAAGAATTTCTCTTGACCTTTCTCTGTAGTGAAGGCGTTAGCTGAGACTGGTAAACTGGTTACTCTGGTCTCTGTTCATGTCTGTTTTGTGTGTAAGAATACATGTATGATTGAATGAGTGATTGGGAAGTTGCACCGCGTGAGTTCTGCTCTGGACAGCAGCTGTCCAGAGGGTCCTGTCTTTTGTCTTGCCTAGTGTGGGATGAGAGCTTGCTTCAACTGCTTTCCTGTGACTTGGGAGCCAGCCTGCCCTCTGGTGGTTGAGATTGGAAGTCTGGTAAACTGTCTGCTGCCACCGTTTTACAACTATGCTATGACAGCCTTGTGGTTTCTGATCTCTCTACCCACTGATCACCCCCTCTCTTTCTCCCTCACCCAGGCCTGTCCCTGCAGTTTGTCTGTCCTATTTACACTCCTGGTGCAAGATCCACAGGTCTCTTCTCTGTGGCTCCAGTTACAGCCTTGGTTCTTTAAGTCCTCCCCAGGCCCTCTACTACAGGAAAGAGGGGGAGGGGAATGGAATGTGGCTCACACTTGCATCCAGGACGCTGCCCACTGAAGCCTGTCACCTGCCTCTTCTGTGCTGGTGCGATGAAAGAAAAAAGATGGGAGGATTTCAGTCAAGCTGGTCCTCCCCAGCCTGGGACTCACGTCTCTGTCCTCTTCGTAGTGTCCCTGGCTCTTAGGAGAGATGACGAACACTCTATGGACCCCCTTCTCTACCCGTCTTGAGGGCATGTGTTGGCATTTATCTTTAGATGACTTTTCCTTCTGAAATATGGTTTTACTCTTCCTTGTTACCAGACAAAAAGGAGCCCACTAATTTCTTATCAGCTCAGAATGTATATTGATCCTCCCCCTCCATACTCAGATATGCTCCTCAGGAGCCCAAAGGAAAGTGGAAATACTAAGACTGGTGTATTTGGAACCCACATAGAGAAGGATGAAATATGGTATGGGGAAAGCCTTGGTTTTAAAACCGTAATGTCTAACAAACAAAAAATATTTTGCCTAAAATAGAAATACCTGATTATACCAGAACATAAAAGGAGACAAAAGGTCTATTCTATGATTTGTGGGAAGTTGTAAAAAATGAAAGAAAAAAAACTTTTTTTGCTTTGGTTTAATTTTGGTTAGATTTTTTTCATAAGAGAAAAGAAATGATGATGATGTTTATTACAAAATATTTCTGCTTAAAATGAAAAGGGAAGGATGACTAATGGCCAGCATTCGTGGGCATTAATGGTGACTAGTTCAAGTTAATGTTGACCATTACATGAAATATTTCTCAGTGGAAGTAAACATTAAAAGGCTGTAAATAAATCTCTGTACTAGGTGAGGCATGGAATAATGCGATTCCTGTCTTCCTGTACCATAATCTTGTGATCTTGGAGGCCGGATGCTTCCATCTGTTCTCTGTGAGAAATCTTCTCACTTTGCAGTCCTGCCAGCCTAACCCGGACTGACTGGGTAGACACGTGAAAAAGCCGTGAAATAGGACAATGAGGCATTTCTCAGACCACCCTTCCTTCCATCCTGGAGTTTTCTCAGTCCTCCTCATTCTTCCCATAAGTGGACCTCAGAAACATTAACATGAAAAGAAATCCCAGGAATTATTAATGGGGAAGAGACGCAGTGATCTTCAGGGCCTTTCTTCATTTATTCTATGATCCTTCAAAATCTGCTGCTACTGCATCTCCCTCTACTGGGGGTGCTTGTCCCTTGGGTCCTGGCCTGGTTCCTGGCTTAATGTTGCTGTGAAGGTATGACTGTTCTATGGGTGGCTCCTGTATGAACTGGCAGCTCCCCGAGTTCCAAGACAGCTGCTTCTAACATTTTTTCATGTGGCCAGGGTCTTGCCATCCTTGCCTACAGCAGGCAGATTAGCACCCTCAGCTACCCCCAGATGATCTGTGAAAGAGGGTCCAGGGGGTGTGTCCCTCAGTACCAGTTACTTAGTGTGCTTTTATTTAGCCAAGGTGTTGTGAATGTGTACCAGGGTCCTGCCAGACTCCGGTCCTCCTCTTCTTCTGCCTTCTGCCCTGAGCCCCAGCCCTCTCAGGGCCCCAAGAAAAGACATGCAGGACATGTGGCCAGGGTAGTCACAGGAACTGCTGTAAAGCTGCTTCTAGGCACCTTGAAAAACTGCCCACCTTACATATTCTTTGAAATGAGGGCTCTGCTTTCCGTCTCCTAACCTAATCTATACTGCACTGGGTTTCTCTCTTCTCTTCCCATCCAAAGGCTGAGGGCCTCCTTGCCCCTATTGCCCCTGGATGTAATCAGTGACCAGGGGATCCAGGACCCAGGATCCAGGGTTCTGGTTTGGGCTGAAGGATGGACACAGGCCATAGGGACTCCGAATCTGGTCAGTCCCATATTTTCTGAGAAGTGTTTTGTTGTAATTGCTCCTGGTCATTAGAAACTTTTCCCTGGCCCAATGCTCACAAATCTCTTGAAAACTACCAAGGTTCTTCAGGGGCCTAAGAAGTCCTTTTCATCCTCTGGCCCCAGAGAACATCTGAGCTCTAACTTTGGCCTTTGTTAAAAATTCCCCCACGCTGTTTGGGGAAGCCATTCAAAGGAAATTGACAGGCTCTAGTCCTGACTCAACACTACTCCAGTATGTGAACGACTTATTGATAGCTGTTGCTGACTTAGTCACCTTTCAAGATAGGATGGCCCTTATCGTGGGCCAGAAATTAGCCATTCTTCAGATCCTTATGCCCCAGACCAAAAACACAGGAACAGGAATTCCTGGGGGTAGTGGGATCCTGCCAACTTTAGATTCCAGACTTGGCTGAAATAACAAGGCTCCTCTACTCAGCTATAACTGGGGACAATTCCTTAAAATGGACAGAGATAAAGGAATGGGCTTTCTAACTGGGTTGGCCCTACCCCAAGTCCCAGTTCTGGGCTTGCTTGCTGTCCCCCTTTTCAGTCATGAAGCCTAGGGGATTGCAAAATGCATTACTTACTTAATACTTTGGGACCCTGGCAAAGCCTATAGCATACTTACCCAAGTGCCTAGACCCAATACTTTAAGGATGGTTTTCCCGTCTATGCACCAGAGCAGGTACCATCCTGATGGTGAAGGAGGCTGACAAGCTCACTTTGAGCCAAGACTTAACCTTAATGCCCCTCCCCCAGGCACTGGAGACCCGCCTCTGGGGAGCAAATGGCCAGTGGATATCAAACACCCATACCACTCTGTGCCTACATGATTGTGAGGATCTGTTGGACATCTCCTAGGCTAGTCTCTCAGATCTCCAAGACAATCTTTACCTGAAGCAGATGCCAACTTGTTAAGGGATGAAAGCAGTTTCTTTACAGAGGGGACCTAGAAGAAGCTTCTGTGTCTAGTCATCCAGGCCCAAGCCTTGGCCCCAGGCGCTTCCACACAAAAACCGAACTAGTCACTCTTACCCAGGCTCTAGGTTGGGAAGAAGATTAATGGGCAAACATCCTCACAGACAGCAGACATTCATTTGCCACCCTTTCATGTTCATGTGATGATCTACAAGGAAAGAGGACTCTGACTCTCCCATGGCACAAGGCCCAGTGGGCTTCCAGGCTCCCTGTTGAGCCACTCATTCCCAGGAAATGAAAAAAGATCCCATGGAATGATGGACGGTGCCAGATGAGAATCATTCTTCCTGCAGTCTTTGGATGCCTCCTTGTGGACCAGCTTCATCAGACAATTCACCAGGGAGCCATCAAAGTGACGGAACTACTTTTGGTATTTGGGGACACATTCTCAATTGGATGGAGGCCTTTTCCTCACAATGGTAAAAGGTCTCCAACACAGGCTGCCACTGTCAATTGGATTAGACTACTGACAGTGGCAACTGGCCCCACCTCCTTCCCTGGTCTGCCTACCCTTGCATGTATTCCCATCTTATAAGATGGGTTTCACTCTTTTAAGATTATGCTCAGACAGCAGCCTCCCCTACTATGTAGACTAAGGGACCCTATTCTGAAAAATTAGTGATCAATCTCTTAAAGTATATCCAGTTTCTTCAACAGGTCCAGGCTATAGTCCATTTGAACATCTGGGACATTTTCCTGGTTTTCTCATCCACACCCAGCCACACGTTCCACAAGGAGAGAGAGGGCAATCATTTATGGTTCCATTGCTGGTTTGATTGGAATCCATGGCTGACTACCTTGTTTTCATGCCTAAGAAAATCTCTTTTCCTTCTCCTCTTGGCTCCAACGACTGGCCCTTGCCTAATTAACTGCTTGTTAATGTTATCAAACAACAGCTAACCCCTGTCAACTTATAGTACCTGAGAGCCCAGTACAAACCCCTATCACGTGAGGATATTGAGTAGACACAGTGACTGTCCTAAGACTAGGAACAAATGAAAGGGCAAAACTTTTGCTTTACCTTGTATCTTTGCCCAGCCATTTCCATTGCAGCTAGCCAGGAGGAACGTCTCACTCAGGTGATTTCAGGGAGTATGTTGCTTCTACAATACAGGGAAACTTACAAGTAGCCAGGTAGTATGTCCAGACAGCATGTCCTCCCTCTCACCTATACTGTATCTCCATCAGGAACATTGTTTCTACAATTCTGAGAATTTTTTTTTTCTAATTGAAATTTTGGTCATGGGAAACCCTCTTTGATGCCTGACTCACCCCTGGTCTGGTGTAACTATGGTGATCTGATGTAGCTATAGTTATTGGCTTTGGCTCTGGCACATATAATTGTGGTTTTAAGTTCTATAAACCCTGCCCTGCACCTCAGGGTGGAGAGTTCTTTTAGAGTATTAGCTCCCCTCTCTGATCACCCGCTATTAATAAGGGACTCCTATTCAGACAATCACCATCACTGTAAAAGGTTCTTCTGTGTCTCTTGCTCACTAATGCACTATGATAGCAAATCCATATATTTTGAAGATTAAGTATTTGTCAATAACAAAATAATATTAAAAAAACATAGCATTTCCAAAGTAATTTTTATTCTATTCCTTAATATTCTAAGCAAAAGAATCCATACCTTCGGTTTCTAATTCTATCTTCTAAAAACCAGATTTTTTTCTAGCACATGAGTCTCCTGTGCTGTCTATTAATCCATATTAAAAAACATCAACCCTGATTTTTGGGAAGATAAATCTATAACTCTTCGGTGTTTTTTACTAAAATCCTCATTTTACAGTCTATTTAGGGCTATTTGGTTTTTATATGGACTTTTTCTAAGAGTCTCCGTGAGAGTATGTTTAAAAGACCACACTATGGAAGATAAGACACTCTGCTGCCCTCTACTGAAATAATTGGTCTTTTTTCTATTTCTCTTCAATCCACAGGCAGATGCTGAGAACAGAACGTCTCATGATATGGATACTGTCCCCGATGCAACCAACAGCTCGGAGTTTCGAGTGTCTGTGTTCATCCTGCTGAGGCTCCCTGGCGTTCATGAGTGGCAGCACTGGCTCTCCTGGCCCATGGCTTTCCTCTACCTCTTAGCTCTTGGTGCTAATCTCCTTATCTTGATCACCATCCGTCGTGAGCCTAGCCTACATCAGCCCATGTATCAGTTCCTTAGGGTCCTGGCCATAGTGGATATTGGCTTGGCTACCACCAGCATGCCCAAGATCCTGGCCATCCTGTGGTTTGATGCAAAAGCCATCAGCCTTCCTGAGTGTTTTGCTCAGATCTATGCTATCCACTCTTTCATGTTAATGGAGTCCGGCATATTCTTAAGCATGGCAGTGGATAGATATGTAGCCATTTGTTACCCGCTTCAGTACCCTTCCATAATCACTGAAGCTTTTGTACTCAAATCCACACTGTCCATGTTGCTCAGGAATGGCCTGTTGACCATCCCAGTGCCTGTCCTAGCTGCTCAGAGACAATACTGCTCCAGGAATGAAATTGAACACTGTCTATGCTCTAACTTGGGGGTCACCAGTCTGGCCTGTGATGACATCACTGTGAATAGGTTTTATCAGTTGGCTTTGGCCTGGTTTGTGGTAGGAAGTGACATGGTTCTGGTTTTTGCTTCCTATGCTTTGATTATTCACTCAGTAATGAGGCTAAATTCTGCTGAAGCAACATCTAAGGCCCTCAGAACCTGCAGCTCCCATCTCATCCTCATTCTATTTTTCTACACATCTGTTATTTTAGTATCTGTCACTCATCTGGCAGGAAGAAAGATGCCCCTAATCCCTGTCCTCCTCAACGTGCTGCATATTGTCATTCTCCCATCCCTTAACCCCATGGTATATGCCCTTAGGACACAGGAGCTGAGGATGGGCATCCAGAGGCTCCTTGGATTGAGTGAGTCTGTCTCCAGAAACTGAATCAACTTTATATTTCAGAACATCAAATGCAGTATTGCAGAGCAATTGGAGAAGGACTATAAGGAGACTTTCCCACTCACAATAGCCTCCAAAAATAAATTATTTAGGAACAAACCTGACCATCCACACTAAAAATTTCTACAATGAAAATTTAAAATCCCTCAAGAAGGAGATTGAGGAAGATACTAGAAGATGGAAGAATGTCCCATGCTCATAGATCGGAAGAATCAATATAGTAAAAATGACCATCCTGCCCAAAATAATATACAGATTCAATGTAATCCCAATTAAAATCCCCAGGAGCTTCTTCACAGACCCAGAAGAAAAAATCCTAAAGTTCATATGGAGAAACCAAAGACCCTGGATAGCCAAAGCAACCTCAGGCAAAAAGAGCAATACATGGGGGATTGCCATACCAGACTTGAAACTATACTATAGTCATAAAAACAGCCTGGTATTGGCACAAAACAGACCTGTAGATCAATGAAACAAAATTGAGGATCCAAACCTGAGCACATCCAATTTCAGCTACTTCATATTTGACAAAGGGGCCAAGAAGACTCATTGGAGGAAAGACAGCATCTTCAGCAAATGGTGTTTGCATAACTGGATCACCACTTGTAGAAGAATAAAATTAAACCTTTACCTCTCACTATGTACAAAAATCAACTCCAATGGATCAAAGACCTGAATGTGAAAACTCTGAACATGATAGAAGAAAGCATTGGTAGTAACCTACAAGACATAGGCATAGGAAAAGACTTTCTAAATCAGACAGCAGCTGTACAAAAAATAAGGTCAACAATTGACAAATGGGACCTTATTAAACTCAAGAGTTTTTGTACATCTAAAGAAACAATCAAAGGAGGGAAGAGAAAACCCACAGAGTGGGAGGAAACCTTTACCAGTGATACTTCTGATATAGCATTAACATACAGAGTATATAAACTACTCAAAAAACAAAGGAGGAAGAAAACAAATGACCCACTCAAAAGATGGAATAAAGAGCTGAACAGAGACTTCACCAGTGAGGAAGTAAAGATGGCTGAGAAACACCTTAAAAAGTGTTCAATGTTGCTAATAATTAAGGAAATGCAAATTAAAACCACCTTAAGATTTCATCTTACTCTGGTAAGACTAGCTACGATCCAGAAAACAAAGGATACCAAATGCTGGAGTGGTTATAGGGAAAGGTGAACACTCATCCACTGCTGTTGGGACTGCAACTTGTGTAACCCCTATGGAAAGCAGTGTGGAGAACTCTTAAGAAACTGAAACTGAAAATGAGCCTACCAACTGATCCAGTCATACCACTCCTGGGTATATACCTACAAGACTCATCCTATCACAGAGATACATGCACATCTATGTTTAATGCAGCTCTCTTCACAATAGCAAAGAGCTGGAAGCAATCCAATTGTTCCTCAACCAACAATAGAGAAAATGTGATACATCTACACAATGGAATTCCATGCAGCAGTATAGAAAGATGGCATCTTGAACTTTGCAGGTAAATGGATGGAACTTGAAGCCATTATGCTAAGTGAAGTAACACAGTCCCAGAAAAACAAAGGACTAATGGCATTCCTCATCTGTAGATGCTAGCACAAAATCCCTAGTTGGAAGGCAACCTGAGCAGCATTAATTTTATATTTCTTTTTATATGAAAGAAACTGTGCTGTTATAATGTGAATCCCTTAACTGGCTCTAGAATTAACTTACCACTTATTTTCAGACTTTGTAATTGTGATATATGGATGGAAGGTATGTATTCATATTTTAGAGTAATACAAAATTAAAGGGAAAAGTGTGAACTCCTAAACATATTTTGGAATTAACATTAACATTTTCAGAGGTCATAATTTTGGTATATATATATATATATATATATATATATATATATATATGCATATTTTGGAGCAATACAAATGGGAAGGAACAACAAGAACAAAAGGACTGGGTCAAAGGATGACTGAAACAGTTAACTTCTGCTCAAACAATAAACCTCTGCAGAGAAAAACTTTAAAAAGACTGAGAAAAAGATGCAAAGATACATTTATGGCAGAATGCATAACTGGGGTGGGGTGGGGGGAATGGAAAAGGGAATGTGTCTAAATTGGACTGAGAAATGATGCATGAAATACACAAAACATCAATAAAATATTTTATAAAAAAGTTCTCAGTGCTGATTTCCACAATGGTTGCACTAGTTTGCGGTTCCACCAAGAGTGGATGAAAGTTCCTGTTTCCCCACATAGACACCAGTTTTGATGTCATTTGTTCTCTTAACCTTAGCCATTATGAGTAGGATTGGATAAAATCTTAAAGTGGTTTTGACCTGCATTTCCCTAATTTCTAAGGATGTTTAGTACTTTTTAAGGTGTTTCTTAAATTTCTTTTCTTTTTAAAACTCTCTGTTCATATTAATAGCCCATTTTAAAAATTGGGTCATTTGTTCTCTTGTTCCTTTTTTTTTTAAAAGTTTTTTCTATATTCTGGATTTTAATCCTTTGTTGGATGAATATTCGGTGAAGATTTGCCCCCACTCTGTGGATTTCCTCTTCACTCGATTGGTAGTTTCTTTTGTTGTACAGAAAGGTTTTAATTTGACGAGGTCCCATTTGTTGATTGTTGAACTAAATATCAGATTTAGAAAGTACTTTGCTCCACCTTCGTCTTGTAGGTTAATGTCTATGTTGATGTTAATGTTTCTTAAAGTCCTGTAGCACTGTTTTTATGAAATTGGGTGCTCTAGAGTGTGGTGTATAAATGATCATCATTATAATATATTCTTGGTCAATTGATCAGAATGGGGTGGCTTTCATTTTCTGTTCTCATCAGTTTTACTTCAGGGTCCAAAGTAAAGTTACTAGATGTCAGATATTAGAATCTCAATGCCTGCTTGTTGCTTAGTGCCATTTGCTTGGAATATTTTTCCATCCTTTCACCCTAAGGTAGTTCCTATCCTTGAGGGTGAGATGAGTTTCTTGCAGACTACAAAAAGATGGATTTTATTTTTTAACCCATTTGATTAGTGAGCGATTTTTGACTGGGGAGTTGAGACCATTAATACTGAGGGTTATTACTGACAACTGTCTGTTAATTCCCATTATGTTGGGGGCTGTAGTGCTGTTTTCTTAGATCTCTTTTGCTTGACTCTTCTGGAATAATTTATTTATTCTTTGTGCACTCTTGAGAGTGTTTGAGCTTTTCTTCTGACCAAAATTTTTAAACGAGTCTTCTTTGCAGTGATGTTTTTTATGCACCTAAATTCCTTAAATATGTTTTTATTCTCTGGAGATTTTTTTCTCCTTCAATTACAACGGGTAATTTTTCTGGATATGGTAGTCTGGACTGGAGTTTATGTTCTTTCATGCCTTGTATGACATTGGTCTATGCCCTTTTTGCTTTCATAGTCTCCACTGAAATTCAGCTGCTATGCTGATGGGTCTACCTTTATATGTGACTTAATCTTTTTCTCCTACAGCTTTCCATATCTTTCATTTGTTCTCTATGTTTAGTGTTTTGGCAAGTATATGATGTTGGGATTTTCTTTTCTAGTCCCGTCTGGTATTCCGTATGCCTCTTTTTAAAATTTTATTTATTTTTGTATGTGTATGAGTGTACTGTCTGCATGTAGGTTTGTGCACCCGTGTCGTGCAATGCTGCGGAGGTCAGAAGAGGGTCTCGGATTCCCCTGGAACTGGAGTTCTCCTGGAATTGGTGTTACAGACGGTTCTTAGCCACCTTGCGGGTGCTGGGGATCGAACCCGGGTCCTCTGCAAGATCAGTTGGTGCTCTTAACTGCTAGGCTATCTCTCCAGCCTCTGTATGGCTCTTGTACCTCGATTGGTATCCCTTTTCCTAGTTTTGGGAAATTTTGTTCTCTGATTTTATTAAAAATATTTACCGTGCCTTTGAACTGGGTTCCTCCTTCTTGTACACTTATCAATTGTAGGCTTGCTTTTTCCAATGTCCCAATAATACTGCATATTCTTTTCCTGGGTTATTTTAGATTTGAAAATTTCTTTGATTGAGCAATCCACTTTCCCAAGCTTGTCCTCAGGATCCAATATTCTCTGTTCCATTTCCTCCACTTCCTTTTGCTTCTTTTTCTAAGAGTTTCATTCGAATTCTAGAGATTTTTATTTCAAGTTATATTTCTTCAGAGATTCTATATTTATTGAATTCTAGTTTGGTGTTTTGAATTGTGTTATTTTTTGTCTCCATTCAATTTTTTATTCATATTTTCTTTGAGTTCCTTAAACACATTTATAATTGGTTTTTTGAAGTAATCACCTTGCACATTTGGTTGGTTGTCATCCTCAGGACACATTACAATGGGGTTATTGATTTCTGTAGTTGCCATACTGTCCTGGTTTGTATTTTTGTTTGTATTTTTCCCTTAGACTTTGGCAACTGAACTTGTGTGGTTGTATTTCTTGGTATGTGTAAGTGATCTCATCCTTGTTGAATATCTGTAACTTGTTTGTTGGTTCCCCAACTTCTCAAGTTATGGCCCTTCTAAGTAGTGCTTGGTGTTCAGTTTTGGTGCCACTTTATATGGATGTGCAGCTCAGGTGAGAGTATGGCTTCAGTTCAGCTAGAGATAGGTCAAACTCTTGAGCTGAGATCCCAGGATTCACCACATGGCTCTGCCTGGATCAGGAATGTGAGATGAGGGCTACTGAGTGAAAAGTTTAGCTCGTAGGTGAAGTTAGAGGCTGCAGGTCTGTAGTGCACAGAGCTCAGGAGGCATGGTGATAGGGAGTCTCAGGACAGGGGCAAAGGGACAGAAGTCTTTGTAGGGAAGGATCTTGGAGGTTAGGCTGAGGACTAAGATGGTGGGGCAGCGTTACCCACCATGACAAGGCTGGAGGGGTGCTCAATGGGGGATGGGATCTCTACTTTACTTGTTTTGAATAGGGTCTCTTGTTGAGCATAGAACTCTCTGTTTTCACTTGACTGGGAAACCAGCAAGCTCTGAGGATCTGCTTGTTTCTACCTTGCTAGTGCTGTGGTTACAGATGTGTGCTGCTATACCCAGATTGTACATGAGTCCTGGGTTCAGAACTCAGTTCCTCATGCTAGTGTAGCAAGCATTTTACCTACTCAACCATCTCCCCAACCCTTGTTATATCTATTTTTATTTTTTAAACAAATTTCAGTTCAAGAGTTACTCATTGTCATGCAGTGACAATGCTAAGAAAGACTCATATTACAGCCTCATTTAAGCATATTTTTCTAAACGTAAATTTCATGCTTGAAATAGGCTCAGATCTTTATAGTGATTGCCCTACATAATTCTGAGTTTTCCTCCACTCTCTTTCCCTTGCCAGGATCACTCCCATATTGTATTTTGTTATCTATGCTTTCTCACCCATGTTTGTGAAGAAGAAGCTTTATGATCTTGGATCAAATGCCTAATATTGCTGTAATCCCTGTGGACAGTGTAGAGGGATGGGAGCTTACGGCATGAGGCTAGTCTAGATGGTGCGCTGTATTATCATAAATAGCACCTGTAGTACAGCCTTGGGAGCTGACAGTTCTGGCTTACAGTCATGAAGATTTTGAGGAATGGTGAAGTATGTGGTGACCCAGTATCCAATACAGGACAGAAGAAAGAATCCTTTCAGTAGGATTACAGCAAGTCAGGCATTTAGGAGTTAGACCCTGCCAGCTTCTCAAAATCAGGAGCATCCCTACCTTATTACTGGGCCCGAGTTTTTGAATGTGAGCTGTTCACTACTCGTTTAGAAAATGGATATTTTCAGGGTTAGTATTCTTGAATTATATCTCTATATTTATTATTGCCTATGGGAGGGGAGCAGGAATGTTGGATAATTTCATGGAGTTTGTATTCTGTTTTGGAATATAGCCTCTGTAGAAAAGTTTGCACTCCAGTTATCCAATGGCCAAGGGCCAGTCATCCTATTCCCCTTAATTACTGTCCTGGGTTCCCGTCCTTCTGCTTCTAGTGCTCTCCTGACTCTCTGGCTGGGTTATAATTTATTTTCCATTGTTCAAACCACCATACATTTTAGAATACTCTAGACTGGGCATAGTTATAATTATTTATCTTTGTTTCATTGTTTTAGGAGAAAGAACTTAATAACCAATTAGAAACAATGAAGGTGACTTTCAGAAGCAGGTTTATTTTTTTTAAGGTGGCTGGCTAGAACCTAGCCAATGCAAGGTTAGATGTTCTGACTTACAGAATAGAATAAGTAGGGTTTTAGTTGTATTTATTCTACCTTTTGAACCTCACTATTTTGCCATTTTTCATTAACAATACTTGGTTCTCATCTCAAGATATTTCTTCCATGAGGAACTGATATGTCTATTGCAACATTTGATTATATCCTAAAATTTTGGAATTTCTTACTAAATGGTCACTTATATTACAATAGCAAAAGATTATAAACTATAACTTCTCTTATGCAATTAAAGAATGGGGGAGCTCAGGATGATGGCATGGCAGAGGTGGCTGGGATTCTAGTTGCTGGTGTGTTAGTCTCTGGAAGATGACTCTGTGAAGACCTGTGCTGGGTCCCTGGATGGATTGATTTTCTACTCATCATGAAGCATCATGAAGCAGTCCTGAAGAAGTGAAGATCAATTTACTAAGAGATCTTAAAGAAAAATTGAAGGTTATATTTAAAACGTAAATGAAAACCAAAATTCTTTAACAGATCCAGAAATGAAACCAAATGAAAAATGTTCATATATGCCAAACTAAAGAGAGAATGGAATGAATGTGTTTTGAGATAATCAGCTAGGGTATCTTCATGTTAGGCAACGTGAAAGGAGAAGTGCCTAGTTCTCCATTCCTGTGCAGCTACAAGGCCATACAGGACCCAATAACCACTGGGAATGTAGCTAGTTCAAAAAGCTGTAAGTGCGAAATATAGATCAGATTATACAGATTTAGAACAAGAAAAAGTGTGAAATGTAAAATATTGACTACATGTCAAGAATTATTTTAGATAAATTGACTATAACATCTTCTTAAACTTAAATAGACACACTTTGTTGAACAAAGGTGACCTCTAGAAAATATAAATTATGTATGCAGTTTGCATTATATTTTGCTCTAGTCTTTAGAGTGCTGTTGTTTCAGACTACATCCAGGGATAACATAGTAGGCAATACAGAAGAGGTAAATTGCCCTTCAAATCCCAAAATATCTTCAGATACTTACACTTACTACTTTTCTTTGAGAAATGCACTTCCATTTTCTCAGCGAAGAGAGGGAAGTCAAACATAAGAGGCTCCAGGACTCAATGGGACCACTATAATTAATGATTAAAATCAGTCAGTGAGGGTATGTCAATTAACACTCAGAGACTCAAGCCACCATGTTGAAACCTGGTAAGGGTTCATTAAATATTTCATAGTTGGTTATCATTAGTAGAACAATTGGATGCTGTGTTTTCTGGGTTTGTGGCTCATGAAGAATCCATAGAGGTCAGTAGATGCTATTCCAAAATGGTTGGCTCCTAAATACCTTGTTCTTGTCTCATTGGCTATAGGATATTGGAATTTTTTTGTTATGTGTTCTATATATATTTTTTCTGTCATTGAGGTTGTTTCACCTATACAAATGACAGATATAACTAATGAAGCCATGAAATACATCTTGGTAGCACCTCGAGGTCTGCCTTCTTCTTTGCTTGTGGTTTCTGTCTTGGAAGAATGAAAATGACAGTCACGAGTATGGAGTGCATATGGAAGATCTGCACTTAGGCTTTTATAATTTGTTTTTGTGGCAGGAAAATGTAGAAGTGAGAGTTTCAGATTTCTTGATTTCGAGTAATGATTTCACCACTGTGATTAAAGCAGTAGCTTTATTTACCAATGCTTTTGTTTCTTCCTTTGTGAAATTGATTAAAAATGGCATTCTCTTATAAGGAGAATTATCATGTAATATATTAATCAAGTTGGGCATAAATAAATGAAAAATAGCATAAATAGACATTATTCAATTCTTAGAGACTCTTTACTAGAATATATGCACATTTAGTGGAATGTCAATTGCTTACTAAGTATAAATTATTTTAAAAATTTATTTTATGTGTGTGTGTGTGTGTGTGTGTGTGTGGCATGTCTGCTACTGCATACATGAACAGGTCAGAGGCAAATTGGGGGGATCTTTTTCCACTGTTTGTCCCAAGGACTAAACTCAGGTCACCAGGCTTGGTAGCGAGTGCCTTTACTCTGGAAAGTTACCACCTCTTTTCTCATATGACATGGGTGATTTTTTCTCTGTTATAGCCCCAAGGTTTCTGAAGTGTCAGTTCTGATCAGATGGGCACACATGGAAGAAGAGAGCAACAGTTCTTTGATTCCACTCTCTGAATTCCTCCTCACCTGCTTCCCCATTTACCAGAGCTGGCAGCACTGGCTGTCTCTGCCTCTCAGCCTCCTCTTCCTCCTGGCCATGGGAGCCAACGCCACCCTCCTCTTCACCATCCGGCTGGAGGCCTTTCTGCATGAGCCCCTGTACCACCTGCTCAGCCTCCTCTCCATACTGGACATCGTCCTCTGCCTCACTGTCATCCCCAAGGTCCTGGCTATATTCTGGTTTGATGATAAACCTATCAGCTTCTCTGGCTGCTTCCTACAGATGTTCATCATGAACAGTTTCCTAACCATGGAGTCCTGCACTTTTATGGTCATGGCCTATAACCGCTATGTGGCCATCTGCAAGCCTCTGTGGTACCCATCCATCATCACTGACCAGTTTGTAGCCAGGGCTGCCATCTTTGTTGTAGCCCGCAATGGGCTTCTGACTATGCCTATCCCCATACTTTCTTCCCAGCTGAGGTACTGCTCAAGAATTATCAAGAACTGCATCTGCACTAACATGTCTGTGTCCAAGCTCTCTTGTGATGACATCACTCTCAATAAACTCTACCAGTTTGTCATAGGCTGGACCCTCCTGGGCTCTGACCTCATCCTCATTATCCTTTCTTATTCTTTCATCCTGAAAGCTGTGGTAAGGATCAAAGCTGAGGGCGCTGTGGCCAAGGCCCTGAGCACGTGCGGCTCCCACTTCATCCTTATCCTCTTCTTCAGCACGGTGCTGCTGGTGCTGGTCATCACTAACCTGGCCAGGGACAGGATTCCCCCAGATGTGCCCATCCTGCTCAACATCCTGCACCACCTCATCCCCCCAGCTCTGAACCCTATTGTTTATGGGGTGAGAACCAAGGAGATCAAGCAGGGAATCCGGAACCTGCTGAGGAGGTTATAAGAAGTCAGATGTGTGAGATCTGGCCTTGGGAACAGAAACTGATAGTGGGAAAGGACATTCCCAGTGGGTAGGGCATTTCAATGCTTCCTGGAACAGTAAGTTTGTTTTTCTTGAAGTTCCTTATGGGATTTTCAGTCTTAGGGCTCCTTTTTACTTCCTTCACTGATACAATGTGAATGTAAAGGAAATAAAGGTTCATAATATATAAAGTTAGTTTTTTAGACATATCTGGCGATGTGGAGCAGAGTCATAGGTGTTTTATAAATACCCATTCCGGGGGCTGGAGAGATGGCCTAGCGGTTGAGAGCGCCGACCGCTCTTGCAGAGGACCTGGGTTCGATCCCCAGCACCCACATGGCGGCTGAGAACCGTCTGTGACTCCAATTCCAGGAGAACTCCAGTTCCAGGGGAATCCGACACCCTCTTCTGACCTCCGCGACATTGCACGACACGGGTGCACAGGCCTGCATGCAAACAGTACATTCATACACATAAATAAATAAAATAAAATTAAAAATTAAAAAAAAAGTTAAAAAAAAATAAATACCCATTCCATGTAGAACATCCTTAATTTGAATGATTATTTGTACTGCATTTAAAGTTTCTTTGCTGTTTGAGCATTTCATTCCTGCAGCATGCAATGTGTTTTGACTACACATTCCTCTCTAAGTCCCTTTACCTCACGCCACACCCCACCTCATATCTGCTTGTCATATTCCATGTTTTCCCATCCAAAAGAAAGGGTTTTGTAGAGGGTTGGGGGATGCTATTTGCTTTATGGTTTTAATTGGTTTGCTTGATAATGCCTTTTGTGTGTGCTGCTGGGAATCAAACCTAGGACTTTGCACATTGTGGTCGAGTGCTCTACCACTAAGCTCGTTGTCATCTGAGGAACTACATTTTAAAATGTATCTTGTGTTTCTAAGTTCATCAAAATGGTCAATGTATATGTGTAACTTTCATTCAATTGTTAAATAATATTATTAAAATAAGAATTGATGTGTTTATTCTGAGTCTATGCTCTGGTAAAATCAGCCACAAACATGAAAATAATATGAGACGAGAGATGGATGGACTGGATGGATTCAGGTTTGTCTTATTTTCTAGTTCAACAAGTGGAGCCTTAGGGTTTTTCATTATGGAGTTATTTGGAAGTGTTTCAAGGCCTCTCCTTTGTGAGAAGGACATGGTAAACCATAATCACAGGTGGCATTTGTCATATAAAGAAAAATATGACTTAATATTTTTTATTTCAGTAGTTTTCATGCCCCCAGTTTCTCATATTTCTTGTCTACTTACACATTTAATCTCAATTGTCCCTGACCCAGTTCAATCTCCTTTTGTGCTTATGAGTAAGGTTCTTGAGGAGGTTCAGGGAAACTCCAGATCTTTATCCTTTTTTCTTTTTTGGGGTCTTTTAAAGACAGGGTCTCCCTGTAGCCCCAGCTGTCCTGGAACTCACAGAGATTTGTCTGTCTTCGGCTCCTGAGTGCTGAGATTAAAGGCTTGTGCCACCGAGCCTGGCCAAATCTTTATTCTTATTTTCCCCTCCTTCCCTCCCTCCCTCCCTGAAATCTTTATCCTTATGTAGAGTGTCTGAAGTATGCTACCCACCGCCTCATCTAAACCTCACAGATCTTACTAATATTTGTATTTAATATCAGTTCTTTAGAGTATGAATTCCTTGCATTCATTTATTGATACTATTTTAGAATTTTAAGATAACTCATGATTGTGTTGTATACTTTAAACAAAATGACTTCTTTTCGGGCTGGAGAGATGGCCTAGCGGTTGAGAGCGCTGACCGCTCTTACAGAGGACCCGGGTTCGATCCCCAGCACCCACATGGCGGCTGAGAACCGTCTGAAACTCCAACTCCAGGAGAACTCCAGTTCCAGGGGAATCCGACACCCTCTTCTGACCTCCGCGGCATTGCACGACACGGGTGCACAAACCTACATGCAGACAGTACACTCATACACATACAAAAATAAATAAAATTAAAAAAAACAAAAACAAAAACAAAAAAAACCAAAATGACTTCTTTTCTTGTGATGTTTTAAAGATGCTTGACTTCATATTATCTTGTCTGAAAAGGAAAAAAAAGACAAGGGAATAGAGGATTTGAAGTCAGGGGTAGTAAGGTAGGAGTGGAGAGCAGGGAGAGAATCTGAATGTGATCAAAATACATTTTATGAGTTTCTTGAATCAACAAAAATATTAAAAGTAAATAAAATATGTTGCGTCATTAATTTTATTGTTCCTTATATATGAAAATTTAATGTAAAACTGAGTATGAGTTGGGCTTGTAGCTGGGTTGATAGAATGTCTTTGTGTGCATGGGTCCTGGGTTTAATTCCAGGAATGACAAATCAAGCAAATAATAAAAGAAATGTAAAACAAAAAGTTTACAAAAATTGTTATGAGCATCAGGAAATTGTTATGTGTATGGAACAGCATATCTCTGTTCTCTTTTATTTGAAAACTACCTATAACAATGGAAAAATGTGCTTTATAATATGGAGTACAGAATCATAGCTCCACATGGAAGTTTCCACAGTGAAGACTAGAATTGGGAGAGACTGGGTATTTGGGATCTGATTCTCAGACAAACTATTTGGCTGCATTTGGTACGCTGGTTTTGTGAACTTGGCTAAACCTCTGAGTTTTGACTTCTTTACCTTGAGATTGATGGAGCTAATAATCTTATTTCTCATTGTTTTGAAGAATGAATGAACCAGTCATGAAAATGTTTGTACAATAACTTAGATACATGCATTTAAGCTGCATATAGTAATGAATGATTATGGTTGCTTATTTCTCTTTCTTCCTCAGAATAGGAGGCTGATTTCAGCCAAATACCCATGTACCTTGAGGGTTGAAGGTATCCATATTTACCTTACTCTTCCTGTTGGTATAAGTCTTTTTTATTATAATGTGTTTTCTTGGGAAATTCTCTTGCTTATGTGAGGATTTTCATGTAAGAATAAAAAATAAACTATCGGTGCAAGTTCACATGTGCAAACTTCTTGTGTCCTGAAAGCCTCTGCTTCCCCGTGTTCAAGGCCCATGGCTACTCAATCAGACAAGGGCCTAGATAGGAGCAAGGAAAATGGGCAGTGGGCTCGCCCTAGCCTGGGAACTGCTGGAGACTAATTACTGCTGGATGAGGGAGAGTAGACGTTGCTTGTGATCTCTAGATAGGCTGAATAGATGCTAGTGGATGAATTTATACTGAAGGTCATCTGAGTAAAAATTCTCAGCTGGATAGACTTAACACATATGCCGGAATGCATGAGGTCTGGCTACGGAGTATGGGGCATGGATGGGGAGAGGGAGCACCTAAATTTGATTAAGAACTGTTGTATGAAATGTGGGAAAACTTAGTTAAAATGGGTAGCATTCCTAAGCCAATGGTACCTCCTTGGCCACACCCATGGGGTGGAGTGTAGTGATGAAAAGATTTAGCATTCCTGAGGATTGAGTCATGATGGATATTTAAGCAGACATGTTGGAATAAAATCTCTCTCTGCATTTGAACCTCAACCTACGTACACACGGTGTGCTTTCTTGCGCATATTTTCCACATGGGTCGTCCCAGGATTAAGTGGGCCCAGCCACAAATCTCGGTGGTGACACCACAATGAAATATACAGAAGCTCAGTAAAAATTCAGAAAAACTTATTCGGAAGCCCACATAATTGTCCTGTACTACAGGACAGACATGCAGCTCCATCACCACCCAATGTTGATGTATTGGCACAACTTGGATTCCAGTGCCAGTTCACCCACCACCCTGCTCCAATTCTTATCACAGTCCCATCCGGCATAGTTAAGGGTCTAAGACTGAGCTTCATATACTAGTCCTAAAACAGAATTCTGCTGTCACCATAAGAAAGAGGCTTTGTTAGTAAATTATTTCCATAGTTTATGGTCAAATATTGTGTTGATGGTTAAGTGCTTTTTTTATATCTTCTGCTGTAAAAAGAATTGTTACTGTTAATTCAGCTGTAATATATCAGTCGATCAATCAATCAATCAATTAATCAACTGATCCCATAAACACTTTAATATGTACTTTTCCCAGACAAACTCAGTGAGGTTTTATTTAGTCCAAGTTTCCTTCTTGGGGCCACAGCTGTTCCTGTAATGTATCTCAGGATCAACTGTGGCCTGGCTCATAACTAGTAAGAGCTTCCGAGCATCTGTTGTCCATCTCTGAAGCATTCTCAGTAGGAAAGAGGGATAACATCTTTCCTTGGTGTCATTGCTCTTATCTTCCTCCTTCCTTTCTATGGTAATGTCCCTTTCCTTCAATTTGCTATCCACTTTGAATGAAAGCCTCTGTTGCAGCATAGTGATAATACCTAAGTCAGGGAGTCAGAGAGTGCTGTCAGGGAGGTACAGGGTGCTGTCAGTCAGGGAGTCTTTTCCAGGGCTTGGAAAGGTAGAGTGTAAGAGAACATTCTCTACTCCTAGGCATTGTTTGTGGCAACTTCTAGCTTGGCCAGAAGAGGTTCCTGCAGAAGACAGAGAAAAGTTAAAAAGGACACAGTTGTACTTTTCTTAGTAGTGACAACTAGCTCATTCTTGAAACTTAAACCTTGTGGGTTGAGAAAGAGGAAAAGATTGAGCCACCCATTGTCCCCAGTTCTCTCATTCCTGTCACTTCCAAGAGGTATTATGACTACACACATGCAGATGAAATGCACATTTTCTCAAGTGAGTGAGTCAGATTTCCATATTCTTATTAGGCCTTATGACTATTATTTTTTAACATTTTATATTAAATTTTGTGATTTTTCACACTGTATAATTTGTTGATATCTTGATCCCCTCCCCTATCTGTACCTCCTGTTGGCCCCACCGAATTTGACATCCTCTATTACATATTATATAATACATAATTTAATCAAATCTTCTATCTATCTATCATCTATCTATCTATCTATCTATCTATCTATCTATCTACTATAGAATCTAATTTGTGTCCCTGAAGTCTTCAGTGAGTCCATCCACTGAACTCTAAGGGGAATATCTCTACCACTCCTAGCAGCCATTGGTTGCTAAAATTTCCTTAGGTCGGGATTAGGTTTCTTACCCACTTCCCCATCTATACTGAGATTTTGTCTGGTTTAACATGTGTGGAACTTGTATGTCCTGCTGCCATTGCTGTGCATTCATAAGAGTAAATGACCAGCTGCCTGGAAAATCCTTGATTACAAGATGAAAATTGGGCACTGTACATGGTATTGTGTTGATAAGCAGTGACGTTAATAAGTTAGGCATATTCCATGACAACCTTCAGTTGTCAGCTTCATATACTGCAGTGGAGGAAATGTCAGTTGGGAATTTCCTGTATTCCATTGTCTTGTGGACATGTCTGTGAGACGTTTTCATGATTGTTAAATGATGTAAGAGGGTTCTGACTACTGTGGATGGTGTCATCCTTAGGGAGATGGTGCTTAGTTATATAAGAAAGCAGGCCAAGCACAGGCCAGAAGAGCAAGTCAGTAAGCAGTGCTCTTTCGTGGTCTGCACTTCAGCTCCTGCCTCCAGATTCCTGCTCAAGCTCCTACCCTGGCTTCCTTTGTTGAAAGTAAGTTGAAATGAACCCTTCCTCTCTAAGTTGATTTTGGTCAGAAGGTTTTATTACAACAATAGAAAGCCACCTGTGCTGGATAGCTTTAGTGTCAACTTGACACACCTGAGTTGAGGAAGCCTCAATTGGGGAATTGGCTCCATTGGACTGGCCTGTGGTCATGTGGAGTATTCTCTTGATTGTTGAGCTATGTTGGAGGGCCCAGCCCATTGTGGGTGGTGCCACCCCAGGCAGGTTGTTATGTGCAGTATAAGAAGACAGGCTGGGCATGGGCCAGGGGAGCAAGCCAGTAAGCATCATTCCTCCATGGCCTGTGCTTCAGCTCCCGCCTCCAGGTTCCTGCCCTGAGTTCCTGCCTTGGGCTCCCTCGGTGATGAACTGTGACCCATGAGATGGGAGCCGAATAAACCATTTCCTCTCCAAGTTGGTGTTGGTCAGAGTGTTTTGTCACGGCAATTGAAGACTAACTAGAGCACCACCCAAGACCCTGCATATTTAAGGTAATTGTGTGGAGGTGTGCACATATCTGTGTGTGAAGAGTCTGGTGAGCAACAATGAACGTCTCCCTCTATTCTGCTATACCTCATTTATTTTGAGACAGGATCTGTCACTGAATCTGGACTTCATCGTTTCACCTTGACTGACCAGCAAGTCCCCAGCATCTGCCTGCTTCTACCTTCCTAGCACTAAGGTTAGAGATGCACGTGCCACATGGGCTTTTGTATGAATGCTGGGTACCCAAACTCAGGTCCTCATGCTTGTGAATTGAGCGTGTCATCCACTCAACCATTTCCTCAGCTCCTATTAAGTATATTTTAAATTTAAATACTTTTCAGTTCAAGATGCTGTTGATCAGTTACAAATTCATTGTAATTCAACACCATCATATATGTTTTTAAATATATTTTTCTAAAACTACACTTATGTTTGAAATAGACATTGTCTTAGGACTAGAAATAACTGCTTTCCGATTCAAATGATCTTTATTTAGATTGCCTTTGGTATTTTTAAATTTTCTTTAACTTTCCTTCCCTTCCCAGTGTCAGTCACATACTGTGCTTTGCTTTCTGTGTCTTCTTACCCAACTCTGTGAGGAATAAGCTCTAACTTTCCCCACTCAGATGCTGCATACAGCTTTAATTATTGTGAGCAGTGAGGATTGAAAGAAGCTTAGGGAATGAAAAGTCCCTTCAGAGTCTCTGACAGGCTGGTCTAGATGTTGCAATGAACCTTCATAAATTGCAATTGTAGCACAGCCTCCTGGATCTGCTAGTTCTGGGATGGTGATCCAGTGTCCAGTATAGGTGTGGAGAATGAATCCTTCCAGCAGGAATACACCAAGCTTGGCATTTCAGGGTTAGATCCTGCTGGTATCACCAAATCAGGAGAACCCTTACTTTCTTATGGGGAATGAGTTTTTTTCCATTTTCTTTTTTTTATTACTTCTTTATTTTTTTCTTTTTTTTAACAATAAGTAATAATTGATGAGTACAAGCATCCTTCATATAAAACCAATTTGCAAGCAGTTGTGCCCAAACCCACACAGCCCATGGGTCCCACCATCCAGCAGGGGGGGCTTGTATGTTCAATCAAGTTGATCCAATGAGTGTCCAGACTATATTGCTGTAGTTTCACCATTCACCCCAATCGCAGCTCTTACATTCTACCATGCCACCTCTTCCACAGATTGTTCCCTAGGCTTAGAAAAGGGACACAGGTGGATGAGAAGCAAAACAGTCTACTTTCTCTGGAGCTGTTGTCTTGGACTCTGGTCAATTCTGGCTGTTTCCTTTCATGGGCTGACAGTTTGTCCAGGAATAACCTTTCAATCCTACTAATGAAGCATAAGCAATTAGATATATAGGTATTTAAACAGTACTAATTGTTACGGTAGGTTACTTTGGTATAGACACAGATGTTTTTATAGTATGTTAATCCATGAATTACATTTTTTCTGTTAAATGTGACAGGGTCTTACTGTGGCTTATAACATCTCCTAACCACTAGAGGATGTAAGCTTGTGGCATCAGCCGTGGGTTATTCCTCCAAGGAGAGAGCCAATAGCCAATTAGATTTGGGATATACAGGCATATGGCTGCCACTGCTGCACAGTATTTCCAGGCAGGTGAGGTGTAGCTGGTGCTGACGGAGGAGTCTTGCTTGGCTCAAGGAGACTTACATTTGTTTTATTAGTTTAGTGGCCTTTGGTAACACTCTCTGGTATTCCAGAGACCAACTGTACACTTGCAAGTGCAGTCTCAATGCATCTTTCCCATGCTTACATCAGGTCTTCGATAGCAGGGCCTTATTGCCTCTCTTCTTGCAGGTATCCCAGTTTACAGGCAAGAAGCCTTTACCTTTTTTTGGGGGGGGCTTGGATCCCCTGGCCAATATCTCCTTGGTAGAATAATCCATTGCTTATATCAGAGCTCTCCTGTATTAATATATTTTGCTTAAGTGCATAGCTTAAGGAGACTTTAGTATTATATTTGGTTCTGAATAGAGAATAATCCTTTTCACAGTTCCTATGTCTATTAGTCAATTAAAGAAGGCAGTTTTACCAGTTTTATGAGATTACCTCTATAACAGTTGGTTACAATTTACAGTTAGAGAACAACCTCATCATCATCATATTTCTCCTTGTTCTATGGGGGGGGGATGAGTTTTTGAATGTGAACTGTATACTACACATTTAGAAAACAGAGATTTTAAGTTAAGTATTCTTGAATTCTATCCATACCTTCATTATTGTCTATGGGAGCAGTTAGGTTGGAGAATACCACTGAGCCTCCAAGGAAAAGATTTTCTACTTAGCTGATGATCAAGGGCCATTAAACCTAGCCCCCTTACCAACTTAGATTCCCATCCTTCTTCCTCTCAGTGATCTGACTCTCCAGCTGGTCCAGAATATCTTTTCCATTGTTCAAGCCACCATATTCCTTAGAAGACTCTAGACAGGGTTTGGATATAGTTTTTTAATATATTTTTCAATGTTCTAGGAAAAGAAACTTAAAAACCATTTAGAAACAATAAAGATTACTTAACAGATGCAGATTTATTCCTTTAAGGTGACTAGAATCTAACCAAGGCAAGTTTGTATAGTCTGACTTACAGGATAGGATAAATAGGTTTTTATTTGGATTTATATGTGAAGTTGTAGTTGTGTTGATAATGCCATTTCTATATTATTGAATTTCACTATTTGTTATTTTTCATTAACAACACCTAGTTCTAGTTTCTAGATATTTCTAACATTAAAACCCGATGTGGCTATCACCACATTTGAAGATATATGAAATTTTTGGTATTCTTTACTAAATGGTAGCATAGGATGTAATATAAAATCTATAGAAAGATAATCAGTCTAATTCAAAGAAGGAATGAGGGAAGGGCCACATGTGGGGTTGGTGGATGTGGTTGTGCTTCTGGTTGTTGGCGTGTTAGTCTCTGGAAGATGCCTCTGTGATATCCTGTGCTGATTCTGGATGTGTTGATTATCTACCCTTCATGAGGCATTACGACTTGTTAATAAATCTTAAAGGAAAGTCGAAGGTTATAGTTAATAAGTAAATGAAAACTATAATTTTGAATAAAAAAATGAGCCAAAGGAAGTAAGTTCCTAATTCATGGTATCACTCAACATGAGAGATACCATGAATTGGACAGCTGAGGTAACTATATGTTAGGCTAAGGGAAAGGAGTGCCTAGGTCCCCATTCTTACAGACTTTTGTGTCTCATATAGTGCTCAATAGCTATTTGAAAATTGTTTAGTGTAAATTGCAATTAAGTGTGAAAAATGGGACTTGTGAAGATTTAGGACAAGAAAAAGTGTGTAATAATTCTTTAGGATTTCAATGTGTTTATTATGCTTTAAAAAGAAAATAGTTTAGAGATATTGACAAAAATAACATCTTAAAGCTAAATACAAATACTCGCTTTTTTTTTAAAGCCACTTAATTTATTCTTTCAGTAAAACATTTAGATTCAGTACACACTTGAATGTATGAACACCTTCCAAATATTTTAATGAAGCAGCTGATGCAATGACATAGAATGCATATAAGAAAAACTGAAAGTTCCATGTACAATCACTCTGGGACTCTGCCCACATTTGATTTGCCAAATATTTACTTTTTTTTTTATTGATGCTTTGTGTATTTCATACATCTTTTTCCAATTCAGTTCAGGCGTATATCCCCTTCCCTTCACCCCGCCCCACCCCTACCCATCCCAGATCATGCATTCTGCCATAACTTTTCTGCATCTTTCTGTTTTTTGTTGTTGTTGTTGTTTTGCTTTCATTTTTTTAACAATAAGTGATAATTTGTGAGTACAAGCATCCTTCATGTCAAACTAATTTGCGAGCAGTTGTGCCCAAACCCATACAGCTCATGGGTCCCACCATCCAGCAGCAGGGGGCTTGTATGTTCAATCAGGTTGATCAAATGAGTGTCCAGTCTATATTGTTGTAGTTTCACCTTTCACCCCAATCGCAGCCCTTACATTCTCCGCGCCTCCTCTTCCGCAGATTGTTCCCTAGGCTTAGACTCAAATACTCTCTTTTACAATTTAAAGTAATAGTTAGAAATTTTAAGGTATGTATATATTGTTTGCCATATATTTTTAAAGTTATCTTTGTTTTATGAATGTTTAAGTATGTTGCCTGCATGTAGGCAAGTGTACCTTTGCATGCATTGACTGCAGAGACCAGAAAAGGGCATTGGAACCCTGGAGCTCAGACTACAGATGGTTGCTAGCTTTCCTATGGGTAATGGGAATTGAACCCAGGTCCTCTGCAAGAGCAAATAGTGTTCTTAACCACTGAGTCATCTTTTCAACCCCTGAATTACATTTTTCTGTAGACTTTACAGTCCTGCTGTTTACTGTGTAAGTGATAAGATAATAGGCAAAATAGAAGAGTAAATTAATTTCTTTCAAACCCCCAAATGCCTTCGGCTACTCATACTTACTCCTTGCATTTGAGAAACTCATTTTCTTAATCTCAGAATAGAGATTGAAGCTGATCATAAGAGGCTCCAGTACTCACCAGGACCACTATACTTGCTGATTTAAAATTCTCAGAGCATTGAAATCGTAGTTGATGGGGGTATATCAACCAACACTCAGAGGCAAGCCCTCATGTGGAAACCAAGGACAGGTTTAGTTTATTCATTCACTGTTTCGTAGTTGATTATCAGGTACTAAGTCAATGGGAAGCTTCTTAGTCTGGGTTTGTGACTCATGGAGAATTCACATGGAATTAGTAGATGCTATTCATCATTTTTGTGTGTATGGAGGGAGGGTGTCCCAGGCCTCCCAAGGCACATGTGTGGAGGCGAGATAGCAACCTGTGGGAGTTGGGTCCCTCCTTCTACCATATAGGACTCACAGACTGAGCTCAGGACCTCTGCCTTGGGAGCAGGGTCTTTCCCCACTGACCTGTCTTGTGGACCCTCTTAGTACTTTTTACTGGTCATCTGGGAAATTAACCACTTCATTTTGGATATCAATATTGTATGGATAAATTTTTCTTTTCCAGCCCCAGGCTTTTATAAGGTGTCAGTTCTGGTTAGAAGATCACACATGGAAGAGCAAAGGAATAATTCTTCCAGTCCAGTTTCTGAATTCCTCCTCACCTGCTTCCCCAGTTACCAGAGCTGGCAGCACTGGCTGTCTCTGCCCCTCAGCCTCCTCTTCCTCCTGGCCATGGGAGCCAACGCCACCCTCCTCCTCACCATCGGGCTGGAAGCCTCTCTACATGAGCCCCTGTACTACCTGCTCAGCCTTCTCTCCATGCTGGACATTGTCCTCTGCCTCACCGTCATCCCCAAGGTCCTGGCTATATTCTGGTTTGATGATAAACCTATCAGCTTCTCTGGCTGCTTCCTCCAGATGTTCATCATGAACAGCTTTCTTCCTATGGAGTCTTGTACTTTTATGGTCATGGCCTATGACCGCTATGTGGCCATCTGCCAGCCTCTGCGGTACACATCCATCATCACTGACCAGTTTGTAGCCAGGGCTGCCATCTTTGTTGTAGTCCGCAATGGGCTTCTGCCTATGCCTATCCCCATACTTTCTTCCAAGCTGAGGTACTGCTCAAGAATTATCAAGAACTGCATCTGCACTAACATGTCTGTGTCCAAGCTCTCTTGTGATGACATCACCCTCAATAAACTCTACCAGTTTGTAATAGGCTGGACCCTTCTGGGCTCTGACCTCATCCTCATTATCCTTTCTTATTCTTTCATCCTGAAAGCTGTGGTAAGGATCAAAGCTGAGGGCGCTGTGGCCAAGGCCCTGAGCACGTGCGGCTCCCACTTCATCCTTATCCTCTTCTTCAGCACGGTGCTGCTGGTGCTGGTCATCACTAACCTGGCCAGGGACAGGATTCCCCCAGATGTGCCCATCCTGCTCAACATCCTACACCACCTCATCCCCCCAGCTCTGAACCCCATTGTTTATGGGGTGAGAACCAAGGAGATCAATCAGGGAATCCGGAACCTGCTGAGGAGGTTGTAAGAAGTCAGATGTGTGAGATCTGGCCTTGTGAACAGAAGCTGATAGTGGGAAAGGACATTCCCAGTGGGTAGGGCATTTCAATGCTTCCTGGAAGAGTAAGTTTGTTTTTCTTGAAGTTCCTCATGGGATTTTCAGTCTTAGGGCTCCTTTTTACTTCCTTCACTGATACAATGTGAATGTAAAGGAAATAAAGGTTCATAATGTATAAGTTTTGTAGACCTATCTGTCGAGGTGGAGCACAGTCACCCACATTTTATTAATACCCATTCAATATAGGACAACCTTAATTTGAATGATTATTTGTACTGCATTTAAAGTTTCTTTGCTGTATGAGCATTTCATTCCTGCATGCAATATGTTTTGATTATATCAACTCACATTCCCCTCTAATTCTCTACCTCATCTCACATCGAACCTCATATCTGCTTATCATAGACCACCTGATGCATGCAAAGGAAGGGGTTTTAGGAAGGTGGGGGTTGTCATTTGTTTTATGTTTGATCGAACCTTTTGTTTATGAAGCTATCCGTGAATCAAACCCAGGACGAGCAGACAAGTGCTCTATCACTTAGCTACACTCACGTCCCATTCACTACCCGTAGAAAGTCCTCTTGTATTTTTCTCAGTTCTTTAAAATGTTTAATGTAACTCCTCTTCAGTTAAATAATCATGTTAAAATAAAACCTACTGGGATTTTTCTGAGTCTAGAAGTTCTTGTCTGTGGGACAAAGATGAAATGAATAATAGATAGGAATGGGCTGACTGAGTTCAGGCTGGTTCCTGTTTTGCAATGTACCATGTAGAGCCTTAGGGTTTTGTATTCTGCAGTTATTTAGGAGTTTTACAGATCTGCGGGTATGTGAGAGGGAATTGTTCTTGTTAAACCCTAACTGCAGGTGCTCTTTCTCACATAAAGAATATTTTTAAAGTTTGTATTGACCTTTTGTTCATTTCGTACAACAGTTCTTCATCAGATTTAAACCCTCTTCCCCTCCCATAGCCTCCAATCTCCAACCACACCTCATGTAGTCCTTATCCATGTTAAGTCTTATCCAGTCAAGCTTTTTGACCCAGATTTTCTTCAGTGCAAATTCATCCACTAGAGTCTTGTCTGCACATCTAGTAATAGTAAGTTTCCCTCAAGCAGTAGTCAGTTTCCAAGAATTCTCAGTTGGCCCACCACCCATTTCTCTTGCTTTACTATGAACTTTTGTCTAATTGATGTGTCCTGGGTCTTACTCTTGATCCCAACATTATCCCAAGCTTCCAGTGGCCTGAAAGCCTCTGCTCCTGTAAGTTCATGAACTAGCCCTGGATCTCACAATTTTTTGGCTCAATCTTCCACAGTGGTCCATGAGCCATGGGTGAGTGAAGTTTAATATAGGATTCCTATACAGGGACACACACTCTGCAGGCTCTTATTCTTTAAAATTTGGGCAGTTGTGGCCTTCTATGTGCATTGCCCTCTGTTGTCTAAGGAAGCTTCAGTGGTGAGAGCTAAGGAATGCACTGGTTTTCTCTCTACCCCTCAATCCACTCTGTTCCATGAGCCTTAGACTTAGAAGGGTTCAACTCTAGATGTGTCATCTAGGACTGGGCATCTCTCAGATGTATACTCTCTGGGTCTGACCAGTTGTGGGATTCTGCAGTAGCCATCTGTTACAAAAAGAAGTTTCTTTGATGAGTGGTGCATGGCATGCTTGTCTGTAAATACGTGTCCATATTTAGCATGTGGTAAGACATTTGTCTAGAGATAGGACAGAGATAGAGTTTCTCTAGGATCTTTGCCTTCTGAAGCCACATGAATTTGGCTGAATTTACAGTGCCTGCTATGAGTTCACTCCCACTGAGAAAGCTTTAAGTACAATTAGATAGCTGTTCATTACCACCTCCATACCCCAGGTCATGGTGCCACTACTGCACCAGTAGAGGTAGTTTGCTGTGCCATTCGTTATGGTTATTAGGCTTTAGGGCTGAGTTGGACCATTGACTGATTTTTCTCCCTTAGCATTGTGCATATTATCTGGCATCAAGAGAGCCAAATTTCAGGTTGAATGCTTCCAGGCCAGTTCCATTGCTCCATGTCCTATAACAGAAGTATGTCCCTGTCTTCAGCAGTAGGAGTCTTCTCTTTTAGTTATGGGAGATAACCGAAATCCTTGGCAGTAGTCTGTCTTATTTTGGAGTATCTTGGAGCACTCTGACCAACCACACAAATGGAGGCCTCTTCTGTCTGACACTGTATTCCTTGCCAAACAGTCCTCAGGTATGCATGTGCACTGATGTTTAGACACGGTATGCATATTTCTCAGGGGGTTTCCAGAGCATCACATTTGCCCCCTGGGTTCCCTAGCCCCCTATATCCTTTAATCTCTACTCTTTCTTCTTCCCATCTGACCTCCCTCCCTCCTTACCAGTCCCAGGCCCCCCCATTATCCCCCCCTGAGTTCCCTCCCCTCCCACTATGACCCCCAGCATGTCCTTCCTTCCTCCCCTCCCAGCCTACTATTCCCATTTTTGGGGTCTTTCTTTTCCTTTTCCTCCCTGTATCCTTTCCATTTTCCTGGCTCCTGGTGTTTGATCAGGAAATATACTCTCATATAAAGGATTGGTGCTACGATCTGCAAATGAGGGAGAGTATTTTGCTTGCTTTTCTCTGTCTTATTTCACTTAATGTAAGGCTCTAGTTCCATACCTGCAAATTTCATCTTTTCTTCCTGCTAGGTAGAATTCATTATGTAAATGTACCACATTTTTATTATCCATTCATCAGATGAGGGACATTTAGGTTGTTTACATTTCTTAACTACTGTGAAGAGTGCAACAAGCATAGATGTACAGGTATCTCTAGAGGATGCTGAGTTCTTTGGGTATATGCCAAGGAGTGGTATAACTGGATCATATGGTAGATTCATTTTTACCATTTGAGACTGCTCCACACTGCTTTCTGTAGTGGTTGCATGAGTTTGCTTTCCAACCAGAAATGAACCACTTTCTCTCTATCTTCGCAATCATTGGTTTCTTTCTTTTTTAAAAATTATTTATTTATTCATTTATTATTTTTTTATGTGTATGAGTATACTGTCTGCATGTATGTTGGTGCACCCGTGCCGTGCAATGCTGCAGAGGTCAGAAAAGGCCATAGGTTTCCCCTAGAACTGGAGTTAAAGATGGTTCTTAGCTGTCATGTGGGTGCTCAGAATAGAACCCAGGTCCTCTGAAAGAGCATTTAGTGCTCTTAACTGCTGAGCCATCTCTCCAGCCCCAATCATTAGTTTCTTTCAATCTCTTGATCTTAGCCAGTCTGTCTGGGGTAAGATTGACTCTTAAAGTGGTTTTTATCTGCATTTTTCTAATTACTAAGGTGATGTCCCATGAGAAAGTCCTTTCTTATCCTCTGCCTTAGAAGCTGAGGCCTATGTTTTCTCGCAGCAGTTTCAGTTTCAGGTTTTATACTGAGATAGGTGGGTAAAACACTGACTGAGTGAGCCTGAGAACTGGAGTTCAGATCCCTGGGACCCATGCCACCTGCTGGGTAGTGGTATGTGGTTATATCCCGGGGCCGAGGAATAGACAGGAGGCTTCCCAGAGCTCTCTGGACATTTAGTCTAGCCAAAACATATGAGCTTAAAGTTAGGTGAGTTTCTGTCTCAAAAAAAGCCCCCAAAGCCCATAAACAATGAATGTGTGCAGATTTCTAGACTGGCCTAACTCAGACCCTGCCCAGCTGGTCCTGACCCCCTGACTCAGAATAGCTATAGTCTCCAGATTCGGGGCTCATGCCTACTCTGCCTAGTTTGTTAGTTGTTAGACTCTTTCTGGCTGAATGCCCCACCCCCTCCACCCCCCTGCATTTGGTCCCTTTTGAGATCTGCTTGCCAGAGACCTACATGCTACCCTAAGTCAGACTTGGCCCACTGTGGCTTGACTTCCCTATATTCTGACCAGCTACAGTGTTTCTTCACTCATTGACTCCTTCCAGCACTGGGGTTAGGCATGCGCCTGCTCTTCATGCATCAGACCTCTGGACCAGCCTCCTGATCCAGACCTACCCACTGCATCTTGAACCTCTGTACCCAGACTAGCTATATTCTTCAGCTTCTGGGCCCACATCTCTTCTGCCTAGCTAGTTAGACCTTCCTCACACTGGTCCCACCCTAACCTTAGCTCTATATGTCCCCTCCATTGATCGCCCTGCCTGAGAACTCCTCACTAGCCTGCCAGAACCCAGCAACTCGACCTCCGTAGTCTTGAATTCCCTTCACCTCACCAGAGAGCTCTTCATGAATCAGCTTGGAAACATCTTGTTCTACCAATAAAAATATTAGGGGGCTGGAGAAATGGCTCAGTAGTTAAGAGCATTGACTGCTTTTGTAGAGGATTGCTTCTATTCCCAGCTCCCACATAGTGGCTAATGACCATTTTCAACTCCAGTTACAAGAGATTCTGACGCTCTCTTCTGGTCTCCATTGCCATTGTACAACACAGGTGCACTTGCATACACGCAGGCAATACAGTCTTACACATAAAATAAAAATAATACTCAATAAAATTTTAGCAAAAGCCAGGCATTGTGGCTCATGCCTTTAATCCCAACACTCAGGAGGCAGAGGCTGGCAGATCTCTGTGAATTCAGGGGCAGCCTGGTCTACATAGTGAGTTCCAGGCCAGCTGGGGCTACAGGGAGACCCTGTCTCAAAAAGACAAAAAAAAAAAAATCAGAACTGAGAACCTGAAGTACCCGCCTATTCATTCCCAAACAAAAAACAACCAAGCTACATTAACAATGTAAACAGAACTAAACTTCAACTACACACAGGCAGATTAGAATTTAACATTAGGCCCGCAGCCAATCAAAGAAATTCATATGCCCAAATGACAATGAAAAACCCCAAATTATATGAAAAAATCAAAAGACTATGTCCCTAACAAAACCCACCAACCCTACAGAAATATACTAAACTGAGAACCACCCAGAGGAGCCCCAGGATGCAGAATTTAAAATAAAATCATAAACATGATAAAAGAACAAACACACAACTTAAAGAAATTAAAGAAGATATGAATAAGCTCCTGACAGAAGCTCAAGAAAATAAAAATATAAGGTTGAATGAAATGACAATAACAGGGCCTGGAGAGTTGACTCAGCAGTTAAGAGCACTGGCTGTTCTTGCCCGGGACCCAGGCTCAATTCTGAGTGTCCACATGGTAGCTGACAACTGTCAATAACAACTCCAGTTCCAGGGGAATCAATCACCATCTTGTGATCTCTGCAGGCATTGCATGACATGGGTGCGCTTAGACACATGCAAGTAATACATTCATACACATAAAATAAAACTAATAAAATAAAATAAAAAGAAACAAAGTAATTCAGGACTTCCAAAAATGAATTCACAAAAGAGATAGAAATATTGAAGAAAACCCAAGCCAAAATGAAGATGGAATTGAAAAATTCAATAAATCAATTTGAAATGACAGGAGAAGGACTTACAAGCAGAATGAATGAAATGGAAGACAGAATATCAGGATTTGGTGACAAAGTAGAGGAATTGGATCGCTCAAGTAAAGAATATGAAAAAATAAGAAAATATAAGAATCAAATATGCAGGAAATGTGGGACGCCATGAAAAGACCAAATTTACACATCATAAAGAGACAGGAAGGAGAAGAGTCTCAGGTCAATGGCAATGACCAGATCTTCAACAGGATTATAGAAGAAAATGTCCCCAAATTTAAGAAAGACATACCTATACATATTCAAGAAGCACACAGAATGTCAAATTAGTACCAGAACAGAAACCCCCAACAGCACTCATATTCAGGGGCTGGAGAGATGGCCTAGCGTTTGAGAGTGATGACTGCTCTAGCAGAGGACCCGGGTTCGATCCCCAGCATCCACATGGTGGCTGAGAACCATCTGTAACTCCAATTTCAGGAGAACTCCAGTTCCAGGGGAATCTGACACCCTCTTCTGATCTCCGCCACACTGCACTACATGGGTGCACAAACCTACATGCAGACAGTACATTCATACACATAGAAAATAAATAAAAATTTAAAAAACCCCAAAAGACAAAAAAAAAAACACAAAAAACCAACTATCTATCATAGTTAGAGGGGAAAGAAAATTTTCCATGACACAAATAGGCTGATTGAATTCAGGTCCACCAACGTATCCCTGCAGAGAATACTTGAGGCAATACAATGGTCTGAAAAAAGAGATACTATTCCCAAGAGGTTATGGAAAGAAAATGAATGAAAGTATAATTATGAAAACACAAAATAGGCCCAAGAACACAAACAAAATAAAATGAGAGAAACAAATGCACATCTTTCAATATTTATCAGTAGCCTTGACTCCCCAGTCAAAAGACACAGTTTAGTGGAATGGATTTTCAAAAAATCCATATTTTTGTTATTTGCAAGAAACTAACATCACCTTCAAGGATAGGCACTACCTTATGGTGAAGGGTTGGAAAAAATATTCCAAGCAAATGACACTAAGAAACGAGCAGTTGTTGCAATTCTAATATCTGACAAAATAGACCATATATATATATATATTTTTTTTTGGTCTTTTCGAGACAGGGTCTCCCTGTATCCTCAGCTCTCCTGGAACTCACTCTGTATACCAGGCTGGCATTGAACTCACAAAGATCCACTTGCCTCTGCCTCCCAAGTGCTAGGATTAAAGGCGTGCGCCACCACGCCAGGCTCAAAAATAGACCATATTAAAACTAATCAGAAGAGACAAGAGGGTCATTTCATTCTGATCAAAGGAACAATTGACCAAGAAGATATTAAAATCATGAGCATATATCCACCAAATTCTGCTACACCCAATTTCACAAAAACAGTATTATAGGACTTTTAAACACAGATTAACCCCAGTCAGTAATTTTAGGTGACTTCAGTACACCTCTATTTCCAATAGATAGGTCAACTTACAAAGAATAAACAGAGAGACTTCTGAATTAAATGATACTCATGGAGATTAAACAAGAGATTCCTAAATGGGTCAAAGAAGAAATTAAGAAAGAAATTCCTGGAAATGATAATACACAGAACAAAAACTCGGGGACACTTTGAAAGCAGCCCTAAGAGGGAAGTTTATAGCTCTAAGTGCCTCCCTTCAAAAATCAGAAAGAGCATGTATAAGTGACTTAACAGTACAAGTCAAGACTCTGGAAAAACAGGAAAAAACAAACAAACTCATTCTTAGCAGACAAGAAGAAACAATGAAGATCAGAATAGAAATTGATGAAACAGCAAAGAAAAAAAATAGAATCAGTGAATAGTGAATCTAAGAGCTTCTTCTTTGAAAAGATTACCAAGATATACAGACATTTAGCCCAGTTAAACAAAAAATAGATAATTCAGATTAACAAAAGCAAAGATAAAAGGGGAACCATTAGAACAGATACCTTCTCCCATCCAGAACATTATAAGGGAGTACTTTAAAGATCTATATGCCATCAGTTACAAAAAGAAACTTCTTTGTTGAATGGCAAATTGTATACTTGTCTGTAAATATAAGGATCCACATTTGGCATACAATAAAAATTATATTGGCCAGGGATCTGACAGATGCAGGTTTTCTCTAGGATTTATGCCCTCCCCAGCCATGTGTGTTGGCTGTGTTTACTGTGCCTCACATGTGCTCCACCATTGAGAAGGCTTTGAGTCTGATTAGATAGCTGTTGCTTATACCCAAATTAAAACTGCCACTATGCAGCACTGTAGTGATTAAGTTGTATGAAATGCACAAAAATTCAATAAAAATATACATTGAGAGTAAACAAATGAAATCTTAAAAAATACATAATCTCTATCCCTGAATGATATTCCTTCCCATAGCAAATAATAACCCCCAATTTTGTAATTCTCAGTCACCTCCATGTGAGACCATACATTGAGCTTAAATGCAGAAATTTTCTCTCTCTCTCTCTTTCTCTCCCTCTCTCTCTCTCTGCCTCCTCTTTCTCCTCCTTCTCTCTCTCTCCCAGTGAGTGTGTCTTTGTGTCTTCAGAGAGGAAGGACCCCATGGGAAGATCATTCTTGTCTTTCCTGCCACAGGAGAATTGCTGTTATATGCCTAGCATGTTATAAAGGCATCCAGGGCTGGGTGTGGTGATGCACGCCTTTAATCCTAGCACTTGAGAGGCAGAGGCAGGCAGATCTCTGTGAGTTCAAGGCCAGTCTGATCTACAGAGCGAGTTCCAGGCCAGCTGGGGCTAGAGGGAGACCTTGTCTCGAAAAAGACCAAAAAAAAAAAAAAAAAAGGAATCCAGGAGCCAAGGCCACAATCATTGGGCCAGCGGGGATTTTAGGAGTCACATACTGCTTCTAAATCACAGTGTGGTCTAATCTACGGTTTGGATAAAATTTGTAAGTACTTTTAGGAACTGTTAAATAGAAAAATAAGCATTAATAATACTTACAGTTTGTTCTTCGACTTCATTTGCTATATTTTTAAATATTTTTATTGAAGTTTTGTGTATTTCATACATTTCTCAGTCCAATTTAGACTCCCCTTTCCATGCCTCCAACTCCACCTGAGTTCATGCATTCTGTCATACATGTCTTGTATCTTTTTATGAGTCTTTTTAAAGTTGTCCTAGCCGGGCCTGGTGGCGCACGCCTTTAATCCTAGCACTTGGGAGGCAGAGGCAGGCGGATCTTTGTAAGTTCAAGGCCAGCCTGGTCTACAGAGTGAATTCCAGGACAGCTGGGACTACAGGGAGACCCTGTCTCGAAAAGACAAAAAAATAAATAAATAAATAAATAAATAAATAAATAAATAAAGTTGTCCTATACAGACATTTATTGTTTTGGGGAGAATTTTATTTTTTCAGTCAGTTCTTTGTTCCAGTCCTTTTGTTGTTGTTGTTGTTGTTGTTGTTCCCTTCAATTTGTATTGCTCCAAAATATGGACTAATAATATATATATATATATATATATATATATATATGTTACACATATCGCAAAATATTTGTACTTGAAAATAAACTATATGTTAATTCCAAATCATATTTCATAATTCACATTTTTCACTTTGAATTTTATATTACTCTAAAATATGCATACATACCCTCCACTCATATACCGAAATTACAAAGTCTGAAAATAAGTGGTAGGTTAATTTTAGAGCCCATTAAGGGATTCACATTATAAGAGCACATTTGTTATTTTTTAAAAGGATGTTATTGCACCCTGTAAATGTCAGTATGTAAAGACCCTGAGGATCATTGGTGTCAGAATAACTCGAGCAGGCTAGGCTGTGGGTAAGCTGAGCTAGTGAAGCATGTACATATTCTTGTCCATTGCCAGAAAGAAAAAGAAAGTTACCTTGCCCTTGGATTTGAAGAGCTTTGATCTTCCTAGGAAAGGCAACTAAGAATTATAGAACCACACAGAGGAATAAGTCAATGAAAATTCAACTTAGACTTTCTAAAGAGCCAAAGTATGAAGTGAGCTTTTATATTGGAAGGCAATCTATTGGGTAGAACTGAGCTTACATAACTTAAGATAATGGAAGATGCAGCTATTTTATCTGAGACTGATGAGAAAACCAGTAAGCACACACACACACACACACACACACACACACACGTGTACAAACACATACACAAAATATCTCCAAACTTTGATTATGATGTTTCTGAACCCTGTTTTCTGGATGCCTCAGTGCATCCCCAAATATAGCTATAAGAGACGATTTTCCCTCTGCTTCAAAGGAGAAGATCACCCAGGCTAAGAACTTCACCCACTGGCTCCCAGATGGTTAAAGACTCTCAAAGAGAATTTGTGCTTTTCCCTTGTAGCATTAGGGCCTAGGCATAGTTAGTTATTATTCACAGAAAAAATAACTATTTTCTAGTTCTTTTTTATTTTTCATTTTATTATTTTATTTATTTCAGTATGTGTATGAATGTACTGTCTGCATGCAAGTTTGTTCACCCATGTCGTGCAATGCCACGGAGGTCAGAAGAGGGTGTCAGATTCTCCTGGAACTGGAGTTCTCCTGGAATTGGAGTTTCAGATGGTTCTCGGCCACCATGTGGGTGCTGGGGATCGAACCCGGGTCCTCTGTAAGAGTGGTCGGCACTCTTAACCGCTAGGCCATCTCTCCAGCCCTATTTTCTATTTCTTTATTATATTAGAGGGTCTTATTTCTTATCATTTCTCCCCTTTCTAAAAAATGCAGAGGTTATTTTTTAGTCCTTTCCAAATATGAAACAATGTTATTGTTCTCATGTTTTTTTAAAGTTATTTTAACTTATTTTGTTTTTTCATTTTTAACATTTTTATTGAGTTCTTATGCATTTCATATAATATATCTTAATCAAATCTAGACTCCCTTTCCTACTTTCCCAAAGTACCCACATCAGATTTCAGGTATTCTGTCATATGTGTTATATACTATTTCTCACCACTAAATTAGTACCTATTTCTCACCATTAAATTATTATTTTTTATTGTTAGTACTTTGACAATTTCACACACATAGAAGACACATTCTTGTTATCCTTCCATCCTCTCTATCTTCCTCTCACTAGTAACAAGTTCCTTTTCTCCATGTCTATCCCTTTCTTAAATTTATGACTGTTAGTTTTGTTTTGTGAACAGTTTGGTTTAATCAGGAACATCTGTGTGACTATTGGATAGAGACTATCCAGAGCCTGGTGGGGTGACCAGTGGGTATATAACTGAAGGCAATGTCTCCCCTTTTCCCCGAATCCATCTATAGTTAATAGCTCATCAGTGAAGAGTGGGGACGCTTGAACCCCTCCTCCCTCTGTCCATGGCTGTTGATACCTCTTTCTTATGAATACCCAGTGCAATGATCCGTAGTTGTTGAGAGTTCATGATTGCAATGGCTGTGTCTTGCCCAGAAGATGGCGTTTCACAGCCATTCTCCCTGTCTTCTGGCTTGTAAATGCTTCTGTTCTCTATTCTGCAGTGCTTCCTGAGCCTTGAAGGGGAACAGTATAAATGTCTTGTTTAGGTCTGAGCACTCAACTGCCACTTGCTCCTAGCAACTTATGCAGTCATAAGTCTCTTCCTTCATCACATTTCACTTGAAAGAGGGACTTCTTTGATCAGGGCTGATAGTGATAACTCTCTCTGACTTCAAAGGTGTTTTGACACCATCACACTATATCTTAACCAAAGAATTATGTCCCCACACCCAGGTCCTAGACATCCATTGCTATGGGCTTTTTAGTAGGTTTACAAAACTAGGTGGGGATTCCCCCTGTGGCATGTACCTCAGAAGTAATGAATGGTTACTCCTATAATGGTTCTGCTGGTCAAGTCTTGCTTGGCAGTTGCTATCATAATAATTTAGGGGCAAGAAAAAAGTTAAAATGAATTTAAAAACGAGTGCAATAATATTGTGTATTTGGTAAGGACAAAAAAATATAACCTCTGCATTTTCTAGGAGAGGGAGCATATACAGGAAATAAGACCCTCCAATCCAAAAAAGCACTGGGAAGGAAACTGTTTTTCTGTGAAGGAGAACTAACCATGCCCAGGTCCTGATGCTACTCAGACTAAAGACTGATTCTCCTTGAGCATCTTTGTAACCTTCCAGGCGCTGACTGGTGAAGGTTCTGCTGGGCACAGGTTCACAGCTGCCTAAGTCCATTAACATTTTTTCTCCCCCAGCAGCTTTCAAAGAGCACCTTCTGGTATCATGAAAGCTAACTGGCAACGAGGATGCTTTGAGCTCAGTTCCAGCTTTCTTTTCTATATCATGCAACTAAGATGTGTTCTCCGCTACATTGTTTTTTACCCTCTGCTTCACTCAGAGTTTTTGTGAGTGTTAAGAAGGAGCCCCAGTGGACTTTAATGAGACATTCAGTTGCTTTCAATATTCTATCAGACCTATATATCTGGAATATACTTATTGAATCCCTGTTATACCACCAACTGCCCAGTACAGTTTTCAGCACTATAACAAGATTAAGTTCTACCCGCATTTTGTAGAACAAAGAGAAAGCATTAGTAAGGAAAGAAAAGTTCGATTAGTGCTTTATTAGCAATATGCTTGGGGTATTGGAAGATAATAAGAGAGTGAAAGAAATGAGAGGCATTTAAAGTGATTAACAAGAAATCACATTTCTAAGAAGTGTAGCTTTTGGTATGGGCAAGGTTGGGACAGGCAGAAGTTAATTATTTGGGTGAAAAAGAATTCTAATGGAACACATGAAACACAGAAGTGTTTACACAAAGCAAAACATCCTCAAAGTATGGCAGCATCTGACTCTGATAAAATATGGCTTCTTGCTTGGAACTTATATGGAGGCAGTTATTATTTTTACACAAAATTACTAGTGCTGATTGAAATGATCTCAATAGGAAGCGATGTGGTCCAGTTTACATTTTAGATGGATTAATACTCAGTGGAATTGTGGGAAAACGTGAGTGCCTAGAATGAAAACATGGGTTACTTTGATTTCCTGAAACAGTGATGTCTTTGAATTCTTTCCCCCTTTCTTTCAGCTATTTCCAGACCCACCTGTCAATCATGGTATTATCTTTCAACAACTCTGGGCCACAGGTGACAGAGTTTCTGATGATCTGCTTTCCAGGAATGCAGGACACACAGCATTGGCTATCTCTCATCCTGGCTCCTCTTCTGCTTTTGGCTCTTGGGGCCAACTTTGTGTTATTATTCACTATCCTGCAGGAGAAGTCGCTGCATGAGCCCATGTACTACCTGCTTGCCATCCTGTCTGTGCTGGATGTCATCCTCTGCCTCACAGTCATCCCCAAGGTCAGACCCTGCCATGCACTATCATCCTTAGTTAAATAGTTCTTTGATTTGCTTCTGCGAATTCTCTCATCCATGCAGGGAAATGCTGGGTGATCCTCTGACCATCATACCAGATCCCACTATGCTATGAGCTATGCCTCATTTTTTGCAATTACTTTTTTGAAAATTTTATATATAACTACTCTATTTACATTTCTACCCTTTCCTCTCCTTCTGCAACTCCCCCCATGCTACCCCAGTCCCTCTCAATTTCACGATTCTTCTTTAATTATTGGTTTTCATTATCTCCCAACTGATAGCTCCTCTCTCAATGTCTATTAATAATAATTCAAATTCCAAAGTTCTTCCCAATTTTAGAGATACTCTCCTTGACCCGGAAGTCTCCTATTTTTACACTCAAAGGGTCTATAATTAATTTTCTAAAATTTAATTCATGTCCCTTTCTTTATTTAGTGCATTTTTGCAGTTTTCATACAATATGATTTTATGCTATTTTGATGACCTCCTTATCTGCGCCTCCCCTTATTGTCCTCCCATCCAATTTAATCTACCATAGTGCATACATAATAGGGTCTATAGAATCTGATTTGTGTCTTCAAATGTCCTTTTCAAAAAGAAAGTTGATTTCTGGACTTAGCAAAGAGATATAAATTAGACACTAGATTGAGAGTGACAGAAAACATTTGAAATTAGGATATCATCCCAGTGGGGATAATGGAGCTGTTGTTTGGGGATTTGAATGGTTTTAACCATCTGTCTGAGAGGATTTTCATAAGTCTAGGTATACTTTAGGATGATAATGAATGCACAGGATTTTTTTTTTGAGAATAATAATTTTGACAGGTCCTGCTCATCTTCTGGTTCGACCTGAAGCCCATCAGCTTTGTGGGCTGCTTCCTGCAGATGTTCATCATGAACACCTTCTTTCCTATGGAATCCTCCACCTTCCTAGTCATGGCCTACGATCGCTATGTGGCCATCTGCCACCCCTTGCGCTACCCATCCGTCATCACAGAGCAGTTTGTCATTAATGCAACTGTGTTCATTGTCCTCCGCAATCTTCTAGCTACACTGCCCACTCCAGTTCTGGCGGCTAGACTCAATTACTGCTCCAGCAATGTGGTGGAGAACTGCATATGTGCCAATATTTCAGTAGCAAAGCTCTCTTGTGGGGATATTCGCCTAAATAAGCTCTATCAATTTGTGAGTGTTTGGTGCCTACTCGGTTCTGACCTGGTGCTCATCCTGCTCTCTTACTGCTTCATCCTGAGGGTTGTTATGTGTCGGCAGTCAGGAGGTGCAGTCACCAAGGCCTTGAGTACTTGTGGCTCACATCTCATCCTTATTCTTTTCTTCTATACGCTGCTGCTAGTCTTCATTTTCACAAACAAGGCAGGAAAGAAGATCCCTTCAGAGGTACCTATTCTTCTCAATGTCCTACATCATCTTATCCCACCAGCCCTCAACCCCATTGTGTATGGAATACGGACCAAGGAAATCAAGCATGGCATTATCAAACTCTTCAAGCATCAGTTCTGAGAGACATGAGCCAAAGGACTTTGTAGAGGGACTGTGTCAATCTGGGCATATTTTATTATTGATTTGATGGGACTGTTACAAGAGACATGATATGATGGCTATGCTGCTACCTTGATATTAAAACTCCAGAATTACTATTATAATGTTACTTTGGAAACATATGCTGAGTCAACCATTAGTATTCCATTATGTATTTCTGACTCTGTTTGAAGATGACCCTTTAATAACTCAGCCATTAAATTGGAACTTGTCACCTTCTATGTACTTTTCAATCTTTTTAAAAAAAATTTTTAATTAATTTTATCTATTTCTGTATGTGTATGAATGTACTGTCTGCATGCAAGTCTGTGCACCCATATCGTGCAAAGCCGAGGAGGTCGGAAGAGGGTGTCAGATTCCCCTGGAACTGGAGTTCTCCTGGAATTGGAGTTTCAGACGGTTCTCGGCCGCCATGTGGGTGCTGGGGATCGAACCCGGGTCCTCTGTAAGATCGGTCGGCGCTCTTAACCGCTAGGCCATCTCTCCAGCCCGTACTTTTCAATCTTTACATTCTAGGTGGGTCTCATAATTTATAGGTTAGAAATGAAGAAGCACTTTCAAAATTGCACGAGATATATGGATTAGGGAATCCAAGGAAGACTCATTCAATAATCTAGGCTAGAAATGATTGATAAATGGCTTGGACAAAGGTAGTTAAATTGAAGCTAGGGGGTCACATAATTTGCAGTCTACTAGAGAAAAGCTTTAATCCAAGAAATCTAAAATATTGAAATTATCATTCATTCAGGAGCTAGTACTGTAATACTAGGATACCAGATCTTTTTGAAATGTTGAACTTCATTTCCATACTAAATCGCCACGCCCCCATGAGTGTATGTTTGAAATAATTATTAAATATCCAAACCAAGAAGGAAAACTAAGTACCTGGACGTACTGTACTTGTTGGGGGTCAAAGATTAGACCAGAGGTTTTATTGGTTTGGTATAGATGGAATTTAATTTCACTTAGCATTTTTACTGGAAGCCACACATTATGCTCTAGTTTTCATCTCTTTCTTCAAGAAAGCTTTTCAAATGTCAAATACTCCTAATTAACACTTTCTTGGTACTCTCAAGAGGTTGTAAGTTCATTGGGGCTAGAGACTGTGTTTAATTCTTTACATCTGAAACAACTGGATGGCCATTTAGCAAATGTTATTTTTTTTTCCCTTTGGTCTTGAGACAGGGTCTCCCTGTAGCCCCAGCTGTCCTGGAACTCACTATGTAGACCAGACTGGCCTTGAACTCATAACGATCTGCCTGCCTCTGGCTTCTAAGTGTTGGGATTAAAGTCTTCCACTACCATGGCTGGTGAGTAAATGCTTTTAAAATTACTTAATAAATGAACTTTGCTTCTCTCATCACCCCTCCCCCATCACCTGCCTTTTTGCATCTGGATTTCAGTCCTACTCTAAAGTACAGTACTAATTAATGATGAAATTTATCATGCTGGTTTGGCACACACATAAGAAATTAGGCCAACTATGTCTCAGGGGACTATGGATGGCAGCATCTCTTGGAATGTCCTCAAATGTGAGTCACCAGTCTTCCTGTGCAGGGAGGTCTTGGAGATCCACTAATGGGACTTCTGCCAGTGTCTAGTCTATAAAGAGGAAAGACTGTTCATGCTTCAAAAAGGGAAGCCTTGTCTAGCAAGACCTGACTTTGTTCTCCAGTGGATGGAACTGGTAAATGAAAAGCCAAAAGGAGCCAGGGGCTCCCTCCCCCCAAAAAACCCAAGTGACCCCTGAAGATCCTCAACTGACCTTGAGTAAACAAAAACCTTGGTTAATCTCAGCTAACTGTGTGGCCTTGAATATCCAAAAGGAAAGTATAAACAGAAATAATTAGTAAGGCCTGAGAAACTGTACTTCAGGAATAAAACTGGAGATCCTAGTAAAAAGACAAAAAGAGGGATAAAAAGCACTGTTGTTTTGCCTGTCTTCAATTCTTACTGGCAAGTGCAGCTACCCTGCAGCTGCCACTGCTTGCCATCCTTCAAAGACATGAGACGCAGCCTTTCAACCTTCCATATGGACTGAAGACTCATGTTTCTCCAAGAATCCTCCAAACCTTCAGTGCCAGATGGGGACTGCTGAGACATCCAGCTTGTGGACTGTGAAACTACTGGGGTTTCAGCCTCTTCAGAGTTAGATTGCCATTGTTGGACTACCCAGGTTATATCACAGAAGCCAGTACAGGAAGACCAAGACAGGAGGTGGTGTTTACTGGACCTCATTTGGTGACCACAGGAAGGGAAGACCCCTATGTGGAGCACAAAGGCAGGACTGATGGTTGTTTGGGCTTGCCAAGGAGGAGCATTCAAACACTTCCTTAAGGAAAACATGACATCTTTCAGCCTAATAAAGAAAAAAAAAAGAAATCATGTGCTGAAGATGCTAAAACCTATGATTTCATAATCTTGATATATATATGTGGCATGCATATTTTGGAGTGATGCAAGTTGGAAGGAAAAACAACAACAATAACAAAAGACTGGGTCAAATAACTGACAGAAATGGTGAACTTCTGCCTAAAACAGTAAACTTCTGCAACAAAAATTTTTTTTAATTGCTTTATTTTTTTTCATTTTTAACAATAAGTAATAATTTATGAGTACAAGCACCCTTCATGTAAAACCAATTTGCAAGCAGTTGTGCCCAAAACCACACAGCCCATGGGTTCCACCATCCAGATGGGGGGCTTGTATGTTCAATCAAGTTGATCATATGGGTGTCCAGACTATATTGCTGTAGTTTTGCCATTCACCCCAATCTCAGCCCTTACATTCTATCACGCCCCCTCTTATGCAGATTGTTCCCTAGGCTTAGAAAAGGGGCACAAGTGGATGAGAAGCAAAACAGTCTACTTTCTCTGGAGCTGTTTTCTTGGACTCTGGTCAATTCTGGCTGTTTCCTTTCATGGGCTGACAGTTTGTCCAGGAAAGATCTTTCAATCCTACTAATGAAGCACAAGGAATTAGATATATAGATATTTAAACAGTACTAATTGTTATGGTAGGTTACTTTGGTATAGACACAGATGTTTGGATGGTATGTTAATCCATGAATTACGTTTTTTTCTGTTAAATATGACAGGGTCTTACTGTGGCTTATAACATCTCCTAACCACTAGAGGATGTAAGCTTGTGGCATCAGCCGTGGGTTAATCCTCCAAGGAGAGAGCTAATAGCCAATTAGATTTGGGATATACAGGCATATGGCTGCCACTGCTGCACAGTATTTCCAGGCAGGTGAGGTGTAGCTGATGCTGACAGAGGAGTCTTGCTTGACTCAAGGAGACCTATATTTGCTTTATTGGTTTAGTGGCCTTTGGTAACACTCTCTGGTATTCCAGAGACCATCTGTACACTTGCATGTGTGGTCTCAATACATCTTTCCCATGTTAACGTCAGGTCTTCGACAGCAGGGCCTTATCACCTCTCTTCTGCAGGTATCCCAGTTTAGAGGCAAGGAGCCTTTACCTTTTGTGGGGGCTTGGATCCCCTGGCCAACATCTCCTTGGTAGAATAATCCATTGCTGATGTCAGAGCTCCTGTATTAATACATTTTGCTTAAGTGCATAGCTTAAGGAGATTTTAGTATTATATTTGGTTCTGAATAGAGAATAATCCTTTTCACAGTTCCTATGTCTATTAGTCAATTAAAGAAGGTAGTTTCACCGGTTTTATAAGAGATTACCTCTATAGCAGTTGGCTCCAATTTGCAGTTGGAGAACGACCTCATCATCATCATCATATTTCTCCTTGTTCTCTTTTCTAAGCCTAGGCAACAATCTGCGGAAGAGGAGGCATGGTAGAATGTAAGGGCTGTGATTGGGGTGAATGGTGAAACTTCAGAAATATAGACTAGACACTTATTTGATCAACTTAATTGAACATACAAGCCCCCCCAGCTGGATGGTGGGACCCTTGGGCTGTGTGGGTTTGGGCCCAACTGCTTGCAAATTGGTTTTACATGAAGGATGCTTGTACTCATAAATTATTACTTATTGCTAAAAAATGAAAAAAATTAAAAAGTAATATTAAAAACAAACAAACATGCATCTGCTTCATGTAAACACTGCAACCTTGTACAAAGTGCCCGGAAGCCCAGAGGATTCCTGTCTTCTGTGTCTAGGAAGCATTCCTAACCTCATTTTGGCCATAAGTTTCAGTGCCTTGGCTGAAGGTGACAAGAGTGATGGTATTGACCCCTGCACTGAGTCAATACCCCCTGGGGATATATGTCTGCATGTCCTTCTATAAAGTAGGCACAAAAAGTTAAGGCACAATTCCTTCTGAGTTTAGCTATTTGTTAGGATTTTTTTTTGTTTTTTCTTTTTTGATTTATAAGAGACAGGGCCTCTCTGTAGCCTCAGCTGGCCTGGAACTCACTAGCTCTCAATAGAGATTTACCACACTCTTTGAGTTTTAGCTGTTTTTATTTTTATTTATTGTTTTATTATTATTATTATTGTCATTATTGTTATTTTGTCTTTTTGAGATAGGGTCTTCTTGTAGTCCCAGCTGTCCTAACTCTCTATGTAGACCTCACTGGCCTTGAACTCGAGGGATCCAGTCTTCTTGCCTCTGCCTCCCTGAGTACTAATATTAAAGATTTGTGCCACTTCACCTGGCTTAAAGATGGTTCCTTTGCTTATGGTGGTGCTAGGAATCAAACCCAGGATCCTCTGCAAGAGTCAGTTGGTGACTAACACGGCTGACCCATCTCGTTCCAGGCCCTGAGGTTTTAGCTATTTTTTGTATTTTTTTTTATTATTTTTAAGGATTTACTTATAATACTAGCAGTTGTGTGCAGATAACATTGATGTTACTCAGTGTCATACAATTACGGTAATTGGTGCATTTTGCAAGTATCTGTTCCCAAATTTTGAACAACCCAAAGTTCCTATAGTCCAGTTGGAGAAGCTGTATGCACAGGCATGTTGCATCAATTTAGGAGTCCAGACTATATTCCTGTAGTCCATGATTCACCCCTATCTCCCCGCAGCCCTTACAATCTACCAACTATGCCTCCTCTTCCGCAGTTGTTCCCTAGGCAATTCTGGGAAAGGGCCACAATGGGTGAGAAGTAAAACAGTCTACTTTCTTTTTAGTTGTCATTTTGGACTCTATGTCTGTTCAGGTTGTTTCCCTTCAGGGGTTGACAGCTTATCCAGGTGACCTTTTTAATCCTACTAAGCAAAAGCACAAGCTTTTGAATGTACAGGCATTTAAGCAGTATAATAGTTATGGGAAAGCTAAGCTGTGAGCAATAGACACAGATGCTTGGATTGGTATGCTAATCCACAAAAAGTGGCTTTTCTATAAAGGGTGACCTAAGTTATTTATGTGGTTAATAACATCTCTGCTAACCACCAGTGGACACAAGCTTGTGGCATCCCTGTGAGTTATTCCTCCAAGGATAGAGCTAATAGCCAATAAGATTTGGTATATAAATAGACACTTAGCTGCCATTTGCCACAGTAATCTCTGCAGCTGTTCGAGGTGTAGCTGGTGTTGATGGCGGAGTCTTGCTTGTCTCAGTGAGACCAGTATTTTGCTGTATGCGCTTTAGTGGCGTTTGGTAACGCTCTCTGGCTATTTCAAGAGGCCAGTTGTTCCCTAGCAAGTGACATCTCATAAAATTTTTTCATGCTCACACCGTAGGCGTCTTCGCAACAGGGACTTACTGCCCCCCCTTCTCCTTGCATATTATCCACTTAAATCAGGTCAAAACCAAATTATAATTTGGGGGGGGCGGGTTTGAATCCCCTTGCAACATCTCCTAGGCAGAATGAATTCATTGCTGCGAGTCAGAGCTTTCCTGTACAGATATATTTTGCTTAATTACATAACTTATAAACACCTATTGAATTTGGCTCTAGATTAGAGAATCATCCTTTTCACATGTCCTATGTCTACTCAGTGAATTAAAAAAGGGTAGTTATGCCTGTTTTATAGGCAATTACCACTGTAATAATTGGCTCTAATTTATAGTTAGGGAGTTTCTTCATTACCATCAATGTGTTTTTTCTATAAAAGGAGAGGTAGGAAGATTTCTCAATATCTGGAAGGTAAACTTCAATAGGACACATTATAAACAGTAACGCGCCCAATAGTATTCAGAGAGGATCTCGTGTTCTGTGACTTAGGCAGTCTTGAGGTGTCCTCCTTCTTTCGATGTTCAGATGGGTTAACCTCTCTGCTGGCATTTCTCCAGTTCCATCTGCATAAGCCATAAGTTGTATGTTTTAAGGCATTTAGATTGGTGATTGCTTTTATACCTGTGGGAACATAAATTCTCCTCCCATTGTTAGTGTCAAGGTCAGAAAAATTGATAAATTGTATCCAATAGGATTAGAACACTAGAGTTTTCCCAATTTGTATGCCCAAAAGGCAACTACCACCTCCCAGTCCTCTTTTTTTTTTTTTTTTTTTTTTTAGGTTTATTATTGTGTATCTATAGATTGCTCTAGAATTGTATTACACATCCGATTAAACAGGAGCTAAGGCATAAACTTTCATTAAATTTAACCAAATTGTTTTCTCAGTTGACTGTATGGCTTACTAGTTTGGGAATGGAAATTTTAGGCTGTATTCTTCTTTTAAATTGTCCTACGAGTAAAATAAATTGTTATAATGTGATGTTGCATAATTCAGATAAAATATATAGGCCATTTGTTTACCTTAACCCAATACAAATATAAATAAACATTTAACATTTTATATCCAATTAGCTTCAGTTGTATTACCATGTCCACCAAAACCTACTCCTAAATTTAACTAATCTAACAATTCACTAAGCCTTAAAATAATCTATAATATGTGGACAAAGCCTGGGTAGAGTTGGAGTACCTGCTAAATTAATTTTACCCAATAAACACTATGCTCTTTAACGCTTTATGAATGGACTAAGACTTCTACTTATTTAGGAATTAAAATTTAAGCTTAATTCCTTTAGATTGTCCTAAAAGTAAAAGATAGTGTTACACTGTGATGTTGTGTATAATTTCAGAGAAACTATATAGAGACCAACCACAGATACAACCACTATAAAATTAGAACAACGAGCATTTTAATTATTCCAGTTAGTTTCAAAGTGTCAGTATCGTGGGGGCTGGCAGTAAGTATGGCCGTAGCGGTTAAGAGCGCCGGACCGGCTCGTGCAGAGGACCCGGGTTTCGATCCCAGCCACCCACATGGCGGCAGAGAACCCAATTGAACACCCAATTCCAAGGAAGAACAGCCCAAGTTCCAGGGGAATCCGCACCGCTCGTCTGACCTCCGCGACATGTCGGCACGAACATGGGTGCCAGACAAACTTTGCATGCAGACAGTACATTCATACACAGATACAAGAAATAAATAAATAAATTAGAAAATAAAAGTAAAATAAAAATGTCAGTATGCTTAATGCTCTGCCTTTTTTTTTTTTTTTTTGTTTTTGCACAAGATCCTTCAATAGATAAAATAAACCAATTTGCAACAGCAGTTGTACGCCCAGCCCACTACAGCTCCAGAGAGCTCCCACCGATCCAGCTTGGAGGGCTTGAATTGCTCCAATCAAGTATGAATCAAATAAGTGTCCAGGACTATTTGTCGTAGTGTTGTAGTCCTGTCACTCCCAACCAGCCCTAATCTAGTTTCTACCAGCCTCTCGCCGTCCACAGATTGTCTCCTTGGCTTAGAGACGGGGGAACAGGGTGGACAAGAACACAGACAGTCTACTTGTGTCTGGAGATGTTGTTTTGGACTCTGAATCAGTTCTGCTGTTTCCTTTCACATGGTGACCGCACCTTGCCCAGGGATAGAGCTTTCAATCTGAACTAATGGAAGCACAGCCGATTAGATTATACAGGTTTTAAACCATTGTATTTACTAATGGTAGCGGTTACTTTGGTATAGACCCAGAGTGTTTTGAATGGTGTGTTAATCCATCTGGATTTAGTTGTCTTTTTTTATATTTTCCCTTGAGGAAAGATGACAAGGCCTTACTTTGGCATATAACATCTCCTGATTACTAGAGGGTATAAGCTTGTTGCAACATCCACGAGTTATTCCTCCAAGGAGAGAGTTTATAATCAAATATCAATTTGGGATTTACAGACATATGGCTGCCATGCTGCACAGTATCTCCAAGAAAATGAGGTGTAGCTGATGTTGCTGGAGGAATCTTGCTTGACTCAGGGAGATCACATTTGTTGCTTTTGGTTCAGTGGCCTTTGGTTCAACACTCTCTGGTATTTCCAGAGACAACTGTATACTTGTAAGTGTGATCTTGATACAATCCTCCCATGGTTCCATCAGGTCATTGACAGCAGAGCAGGCCTTACCACCTCTTTCTTGTAGGTATCCCAGTTACAGGCAATAAGCCTTTACCCTTTTATTTGGGGGGGCGGGGCTTGGGTCCTCTGGAATAACATCTGCTTGGAGAATAATCCATTGCTGTATCAGAGCTCTCCTGTTAATAATATCTTTTGCTTATATGCACCACTTAAAGAGACTTAGTATTGTATGGTTCTGAAGACAATAATCCTTTTTATAGTTCTTATGACTATTAGTCAATTAAAGAATGCATTTTTACTGGTTTTATAGAGATTACTTCTATAATAGTCAGCTCTAATGTACAGTTAGAGGATGACTTCAAATTACCACCATATTTTTCTTCGTTTTATCAAAAAGAGGTAAGGAGGTCCTCTCAGTGAGTTGAAACATGTGCTGACAACGTCAGAAGGTAAAGGTTCATTAGGACTCACTGTATACAGATGTTACACCTATGGTCGCTCAGAGATGTTTGATGCTGTAGCAGTCTGAGGCTGTTTTTAAAAATCTTTCTAAACACATCTGATCTATCTTTCCATGTTTTATGATAAGCCTAGATTTGAAATAACAGCCGAGTCACTGGAGACAGAGGCAGAAAAGTAAACAGGGCGAGTAAGAAGCATCATCGTTCTCAATGATATTAAAAGTCCTAAGTAAACCCACACAGTGAAGGAGATCTTCACAGTGCCAGGTGAAGCAAGCCCAACTCCCATCCTTCTCTGGGCCTGTGAGCAAGCACAGGTTCATGGAAATTACTGAAGGCTCCACAGCTGCTTCCACACCACACCCTAGAACCCTGCTCTAGGGACTTAGCTCCTGCTGTCTGCTGGCCAGCAGCCCAGGCCTGAAGACAGTCATTTACCTGATGGTCTCTTCATTATCAAACAGCACCAAGAGCCCTCAAGGAATCGAAGGCCTCGCTGCCAGATCAGAAAGACCTGGGAGCTGGCCAGAGCCATCTGGAGGCAAATCCGCTGGAGTGCGGCCTCGCGCCCAATCAGTGGGTACTTCCAGATTTTAATTTACACAGGGCGGAGAATCCAACACCACAGCGCCACAAGCCCACAATGAGTAGTGCCCCCTGGGCATGTTGTTGTGTATAGTATATTAAGAAGGTGGGCTGGGCATTAGCCAGGGGGAGCAAGCGCTAGTGAACAGCATTCCTCATGGCCTGTGCTTCAGCTCCTGGCTCTCCAAGTTTCCTGCCCTGAGTTCCGGCTCCTGTGCCCCTCGAGTGATGAAGTGTGACCCAGGATATGTGAGTTGAATAAACCCTTCCCTCCCAAGTTGGTGGTTGGGTCGAGAGTGTTTGGTCACAGCAGCATGGAGAAGACAAAACTACGACAACCCTCTCTAAGTAACCAAACTCCTTCTATTGTCCCATAACAAGGAAGTCCTGACGATAATCTAGGCCTGAAGTAATCCTTTTTTTTTCTTTTTTTTATAATTTTTATTGTTTGTATGTATCGTGTGATGCAGTGGTACTGTGGTGCATGTAGGGTTGTGCAGTCCGTGTTCCAAATGCAATGTCCCGGAGGTCAGAAGAAGGGTCTCAGATTCCTCTGGAACTGAGAGTTCTCTCTGGATATTGGAGTTAACAGATGGTTCTCAGCACCAGTTGTGGGTTGCTGGGAGATCGAACCCTGAGTCCCTTGCGCAAGAGCAATGGTGCTCTTAATTGCTGAGCTAATCTCTCCAGCCCCAGGCCTGAGTATAGTGCTTTTCATCACCTGCGCCTGATGTCGGTTTACACTGGTGGTTTTATGCTTTAATCGTACAGACCCCTTTGTGTCAAATACAAATTGTGTTTGTTTCTTTTGCAAATCTATGTTTTTTTGGGTCTTTTTTGAGACGGTGGTCTGCCCTTTAGTCCCCAGTGGCCGTGAGAGACTCACATATAACCTCGAGGCTGGCCTTGAACTCGACAGAGATCTGCCTTGCTCTGCCTCCAAGTGTTGGAATTAAAGAAGGCCTCTTCATTCATTGAATGAGAGGCCAAGAACCTGGAAACACCCAGCCCAGACCTGGCCACATGTGGAAACCAGAGGACAAACTTGGATGTCTTTGTCTTCTCCACCTATTTTCCTGAGACAGGGTGTCTCAGTCAAGCCTGGATGTCCTCACTTCAGCTTAGACCTGGGCTTAACCAGAAGTGTTCCCCGAGAGTCCTTGCATTTCTAACCTCCCTGTGGCTGGATTTACCACCGACAGCCCATCTGCTCATTAGGTTTGTGTACGGTGCGGGCTGTGTTGATGTTGGAGCTACACACCTCCCTGTGCACAGCTTCATCTGCCACTGATCAAGCTGTTCTACACTCGTGTTTCTAAGATTCAGTAGAGCTCACACTCCATGCCAGAGATCAGATGTGACTGCGGGGTTTGCTGTGGAATCTCACAACGCAGTTCTCCCCTGCCTCCAGTCCCTAAAAAGTGCTTGGATAGTTAAGGGATAGAGCCACTCCTGCTGAGTACCCGGCTGAATTTATATGAAAAATTTAGTAAGGCCTCTCCGATGCACTCAGTTGCAGCACGTCGAGTTTACTAGATTTCCCTCTATATGCCAAGGAACAAGTGACTCAGCATGAACAAAATGAACAAATTCTTCCAACATCCCTCTTAGGTAACTTCACTAGTGCTGTGTAGGATAGCACGTGACTAAGGCAGCCAGGGGAGGAGAGAGTTATTTTCCTTAATAAGTTACAACACTGTGGCGACATAAGGGAGCGCATGCACACAGGCAGGACCTGGCAGCAGGATGTTTGAATCAGAGATCACGAGAGGAGATGGCTGCTACTGGGCTCTGCCACTGGCCTGTACGTCAGCGCTGCTTTCTTATACAACCCAGGACCCTCTGCCCAGGGATGGCAGCCACCCATGATAGGCTTGGCCCTACAATCTCAGTCAAACGAATTAGAAGAAAATAGACTCACATGACATGCCACGGGGCAGTTGGTAGAGGGATATTTCCCCAAGGAGGTTCTAACTTTCCTTCCAATGTGTCATATTGAACAAATTGAAGCCTTCGAATTTATCATTGCTGCCTGCCCCCCAGAAGAGAAACACATAAAAGGGTTCAATGTAGTGGCCTGCAAAGGCCCCGAAAATGGTCTTGTAGGGAAATAAGCAGAAGGCGGTGCTGGTAATTTTCCTAGAAGGTTGTTCAAAGAGAGACCTGCCAAACTGAGACTCTGAAGAATGGAGGAGAGACAGGGATTCAAAAGAAGCTGTGTCATCACCATGGCAACAGCTGTCAAAGGAGTCACATACTCTTAGTTCTTAGGAGGGTGGTTTATGTAGAGCTGGCAGAGATAGTCAAAACATTACCACAAATTTTACTAAGGATTACATGAGCAGGAATTTTTTTAGCACACTGCTATCCCCCAGAGGTTATAGAAATGAACTTAAAAAAATAAAAAAAAAAACTTTATTGGCTGTTAGAGATTTTCTTAAAATTCCTCAGTATTTTTCAAAAAAAAACCATTATCATCAGCCTGATATGTTCGCTTGTGTTTCTACTCTAATTTCTTCTCTAAAAGTTTCTAAAACTGAACTAAGAAGATGGCTGAGAAGCGGCTCAGCAGTAAGGTGCTTATCTAGCATATCTAAGGGGCTAGGCTGCTTCCCTAACACTACAGAAACAAAAAGCANCCTCATCAATTGAGATGATGGTGTGGTTTTTGTCTTTCAGTCCATTTATATGTTTGATGATATTTATTGATTTTCGTATGTTGAACCATCCCTGCATCTCTGGTATGAATCCAACTTGGTCATGATGGATGATCTTCTTGATGTGGGTCTGTATGCGATTTGCCAGTATCCTGTTTAGAATTTTTGCATCTGTGTTCATTAGGGAGATGGGTCTATAATTCTCCTTTTTGGTTGTATCTTTACCTGGTTTTGGTAATAGTGTGATGCTGGCTTCATAGAAGGAATCTGGGAGAAATCCCTCCATTTGTATCCTTGTAAACAACTTGAGTAGTAATGGTTGTAAGTCTTTTTTTGAAATATCTTATAGAATTCTGCCATGAAACCATCTGGGCCTGGGCATTTTTTGGTTAGGAGGCAACTTATTACATCTTCAATTTCTTCATGTATTATTGGTCTATTCTAGCTGTCGATCTCTTCTTGGTTGAGCTTTGGTTTTTTCCCAGGATTTCAGATATTCATCCACTTCTTCTAGGTTTTCAAACTTAGTGGAGTATAGGTTTTTGAAATAGTCCTGTATGATTGTCTGGATCTTTTCATTGTCTGTTGTGATATTTCCCCTTTCATCACAGATTCCATTGATTTGGAGTCGTTCCTTCTTTCTTTTGGTTAAGTGGACTAGAAGTCTGTTTATCTTGTTTATTCTGTCAAAGAACCAACTTTTGGATTCATTGATATTTGTATGGTTTTCTTTATTTCTATTTCATTGATCTCTGCTCTGATTTTTGTTATTTCTTCTTGTCTGCTGCATTTAGGGTTCATTTGTTGTTGTCTCTCAAGTACTTTAAGCTGCAGTGTTAGATCATTCACTTGTTCTCTTTCTGTTTTTTTTTTTTTTAATTTTTTAAAAAAATTTATCTTTGTATGTGTATGAATGTACTGTCTGCATGCAGGTCTGTGCACCCGTGTCGTGCAATGCCGCGGAGGTCAGAAGAGGGTCTCAGATTCCCCTGGAACTGGAGTTCTCCTGGAATTGGAGTTACGGACTGTTCTCTGCCACCATGTGGGTGCTGGGGATCGAACCTGGGTCCTCTGCAAGAGCGTCGGTGCTCTTAACCGCTAGGCTACCTCTCCAGTCCCTCTTTCTGTTTTTTTAATGTAGGCACTTAGAACTATAAACTTCCCTCTTAGGACTGCTTTTAAATTGTCCCATAGGTTTTGCTGTGTTGTATTAGCATTGTCATTCAGTACCAGGAATGTTTTTATTTCTTTCTTTATTTCTTCCTTGACCCATTCATTATTCAGGAGAGTGTTGTTTAGTCTCCATGTGTTCTTGTAGGTTGTAGGGTTTATCCTGGTGTTGATATTGAGTTTTATTGCACTGTAGTCTGATAGAATGCATGAGATTATTTCAATATTTTGTATGTGTTGAGTTTTTTCCTGTGTCCCAGTATATGGTCTATTTTGCAGAATGTTCCAGGAGGTGCTAAGTAGAAAGTGTATTGTCTGGTGTTTGGGTGAAATAATCGATAGATGTCTGTGAGGTCCATTTGGTGTATTGTATCATTTAGTTCAGATGTCTCTCTGTTTATCTTTTGTCCTGTTGATCTGTCTAGAGGACTTAATGGGGTGTTGAAGTCACCTACTATTAGTGTGCTGCGGTTAATCTGTGCCTTGAGATCCTGAAGAATTGTCTTTATAAAGTTTGGTGCACTGACATTTGCCGCATATATATTCATGATTGTGAGAGCTTCATTGTCAATTGTTCCTTTAATAAAGATGTAATGGCCCTCTTTGTCTCTTTTGATTTATTTTGCTTTGAAGTCTATTTTGTCTGATATTAGAATGGCAACACTGCTTTCTTTTTGGTACCATTTGCTTGGAATACTTTCATCCATCCCTCCACCTTAAGTTGGTGCCTATTCTTGAAATTGAGATGGGTTTCTTATAGACAGCATATAGATGGGTTTTGTGTTCTAATCCATTCTTCCAGTCTATGCTTTTTGATTGGGGAGTTTAGCCCATTAATATTTAAGGTTATAATTGAAAGATAGATGTTGCTTCCTTTCACTTTATTATACATTTGGACTTCTAGCCTCTTATTTTACTCCTATGGTTATGTTTTTGTTAGTTTCTTTTCCTAGGTCTTTGAGTATTGTTGCTTCTCTCTTCTGCCCTTTGAATTCCTTCAAGTATTTTATGAAGAGTTGGTTTTCCAGACATGTTGTTTATGTCATGGATGATTTTTCTCTCTCCTTCAACTATAGTCGACATTTTTGCTGGATAAAGTATTCTGGGTTGGCATCCATAGTCCTTTAACACTGGGAATGTTTTGCTCCACGTTCTTCTTGCTTTCACCATTTGCTCCGAGAAGTCAGTTGTAATTCTGATGGGTTTCCCTTTGTACGTGACTTGTTTTTCTTTTGTAGCCTTCAGAATTTTGTCTTTGTTTTGGGCATGTAGCATTTTAAGTATGATATGGCGTGGGGAGTTTCTTTTCTGATCTTGTCTATCTGGAGTCCTATGTGCTTCTTGTATTTGAATGGGTTTGTCTATTTTTAGTTTGGGGAAATTTTCATCTAATATTCTTTTGAAGATCTGATCAATAGTATTCTCTTGAGATTCTTCTCCTTCTTCTATTCTTATGATGTGGAGGTTTCATCTTTTCATAGTGTCCCATATTTCCTGGTTGTTCCACTTTTGTGTATTTTTAAATTTTTCATAATCTTTATTTGAGGTTTTTAGCTGCTCTGTGTTATCTTCCAGATCTGATATTCTTTGTTCTGTTTCCTATATTCTACTTCTGAGGCTTTTTCCTTTCCTTTCTTCTTTATTGGATGAGTGTTCTAATTCTTTTTTCATTTCATGCTGTGTTTTCTTTAGTATTTCCCTTTCCTTTTTGAGCTTCTCAATCTCTTATTGGTGCTCCTTACTTCATTGGTTGGCTTCCTTTTTCAGTGTTTCTACTTCATTTCGGAGTTTGTTTTTATCTCCCTCTAGTTCTTTCTGGAGTTTGTCAATCTGTTCCTTTAGTTTTTTCTGAAGTTTGTCATTGTATTCCTCTAGGTCCTTTTTGAGTTTTTCATTCTCTCTCTTTAGTCCATCAAAAATTTTAAAAGAGACTGATCAAAAGTTGAAAACAAGTATGGCAGAATGTGAAAGCTCTGGTGGGGTGGGCAGGCAAGGAAAGGGTAATTGGTCTAGATTTGATTGGGAAATGTATGAAATGCACAATTTTTCAATAAAAAATTGGCTTTGAAAAAAAAGAAATTAGGTCAATATATGAGATTCATTTCATTCATTAGTATAATTTAGAAGAGCAATCAATTTCTGTTTGTATTTAAAATGGAAGATAAAATTTTAAGGCAAGATTTTTATTTTATTTTATTTTTTTTTAATTTTTATTGATGGTTTGTGCATTTTATACATCATTTTCCAATTCAGATCAGGCATATTTCCCTTTCCCTTCCCCCCCACCCCCACCCCATCCCAGATCATGTATTCTGCCATAACTGTCCTGCATCTTTCAGGTTTATTTTTTTTCATTTTTTAGCTATAAGTGATAATCCATGAGTATAAGCATCCTTCGTGTAAAACCAATCTATAGACTGTTGTGCCCAAACCCCCACAGTCCCACCATTCAGTGGAGGTTGACAGGTTGTTTGTTCAATCAAGTTGATCAAATGAGTGTCCAGACTACATCGCTGTAGTTTCACCGTTCACCCCAATCGCAGCCTTTACATTCTACCACGCCCCCTCTTCCGCAGATTGTTCCCTAGGCTTAGAAAAGGGGCACAGGTGGATGAGAAGTAAAACTGTCCTCTCTCTCTGGAGCTGTTGACTTGGATTCTGGTCAATCCTGGCTGTTTCCTTTCATGGGCTGACAGTTTGTTCAGGAGTAACCTTTCGATCCTACTAATGAAGCACAAGCAATTAGATATATAGGTATTTAAGCAGCACTAATAGTTATGGTAGGTTACTTTGGCATAGACACATATGTTTGGATGATATGTTAATTCATGAATTACATTTTTACCCCCTGATAAATATAACAGGGTCTTACTGTGGCTTATGACATCTCCTAACCTGTAGAGGATGTAGGCTTGTGGCATCAGCCATGGGTTATTCCTCCAAGGAGAGAGCCAACAGCCAATTAGATTTGGGATATACAGGCACATGGCTGCCTCTGCTGCACAGTATTTCCAGGCAGGTGAAGTTAAGGCAAGATTTTTAAAAAGAGGCCAACATTAAGATGTTTGGAAATCATCAGTTGAAAGGAATGTGGAAACTTCCCATTGATAAGAATGAGCTTGGGTTCTTCAACCTATCCCCTGCCCTCAAAGCAGGGTCAGAAAGTTTTTGGAAAGTGTGTTTGTATGTGTGATTGTTTTAGATTTTCACTGTAGCTACTCATTTATATTACATCACTTTCTAATTCTGGTTGAGACCTGTCTCCAGTGGCTTCTAATCCAGGATCAATAAGGATGAAATCATGTGATAACTGAGGTTGTTCTAGTCCCACTCCAATTAGTGACATATAAGCTATAGTACTTTTTTGTTGTAGCCTTCATTCTTTAGTATCATCCTGATAATAGGTTTCTGTCTTTTCAGGACCAGGGTCTGTGCTTTTCACTGGTTCTTATGATTGGATCTCTGCTTTGGTTCTGACCCAAGTTTTCATCCTAATACCTTTACTGATATCCAGATTCTTGTTAGGTCACCTTCTGTATTCATTACATCTCTCATTGTTGTAACCATATACCTGATGAGAAACAACTTAAAACAGAGGAATTTATTTTAGCTTACAGTTTGAAGGATCACAGTTCATCATGGCAGAGAAGGTATGATGGCAGGAGGATGAGGCAGATGGTCATGTTGCATTCACAATCAGGAAGCAGAGCAGGAAGAGGAAACCTTAAGGACTGCCCTCAGTGGCCTGCTTCTTCCAGTGAGGCCCCACCGACTAACAGTTCCAGAAACTTCTCAAATACTGCCACCAGCTGAGGCCTAAGCATTCAAAGACAGAAGCTCATGGGGGCATGCCATACTCTTACCACAACACCTTCTCAGGACTACGGCTGCATCTATTTGGAGAAAGAGAGCCTGCTTGTGCAGACATATCTCCCTAGAGGCCCCTGACCTGGGGGTTCAGCTTGCCTCCCTATGGCTATATCCCACCAGCTAATTCATATCTCCAGTACTGGATTTCTGCTTGTTCTAGGCTCAGGTTTCCTTGGAGCAAATTTATCTCAGATGTTCTGTCATCATCATTCACATTTCAGTTAAAACACCATCTTCAAAAAGGCCACATATTTAATAATCATGTGAAAGTCACTTTTCCTCACTTTTTTGGTCACTCTAACACATCGTGCCATCTTTTTCCTTTTTTTATTAGTGTATACTAATGGCACAGAATAATGGGTTTCATTATGACATCTTCCTACATGCATATGATGCATTTTGTCATATTCACGCTCATTGTCTTCTTTTGTACCTGCTCTCCCTTTCCCCTGGTATCCTTCCTCCTCTGTACAATGTGCCTATATTTTCATGATCATTTTAAAGCACAGATTTCGCATATGCAAGAAAACATGAGATACTTGTATTTCTGAACCACGTTTATTTCTCTTACCAGTTCTATCTGTTTTCCTATAAACATTATTCTTTCTTCTTTATAGGTGATTAATAGCATCATGTGAATATATATCACATTTCCTCTATCCACTCATGTATTTACAGACCCCTAGTTTGATTTTATAACTTGACTATTGGGAAGATTGCTATGATAAACATGTTTAGGAAGATATCTCTATTGTAGGGTGATTCTGATTCCGTAAAGCATACTCCCAGTGGTATAGCTGGGTAACATAGTAGTTTAATTTTTAGTTTTTTTTATTTGGTGTTTTTGAAACAGGGTTTCCCTGTAGCCCCAGGAGACCTGGAACTCAATATGTAAACCAGGCTGGCCTTGAACTCACAGAGATCCACCTGCTTCTGCCTTTCAAGTACTAGGATTAAAGGCGTGTGCCTTTTAAAGCACCTTTATGCCTACTTCCACAGTGACTTGATTTATTTATATGTGTACTAATGACACTGCTTTTCTCCCACATCCTCAACAGTGTTATTTTTCATGATGATTGAGTAGTATGGACCCTCAATGTGCTTTTAAGTTACATTTCTCTGATTGTTAAGAAGGACAACTATTTTGAGAACTATTTCTCCTTACATATGCTGGAAATCAATCCCCTGTCAGATGAGTAGCTGACAAAATTTTCTTCCATTTGGTCGGTTGTTTAGTATGTTTATTAATCATTTCCTTTTCTGCACAGGAAGTTTAAATTTCATGTAATTCCATTTTCAGATTCTTGTTCTTCCTTAGCTTTTGGAGTTTCTTCCCAAACTTATTTCCCACATCTATATTTTGAAATATTTTCCTCTAGACACTACACAATTTTCAGTGAATTAATGTGCTTATTTCATGTTGAATAAATTAAAATTTTATTTATTTTTTCATGTATGTGTATGAGTGTATGATGTGCGTGCACACATATATGAGCATTTGTGTGAGTACAATGACAAATGTGTGGAGGTCAGAGGACAGGTTCGTGGAGTCAGTTCTCTTTATTGGTATTTAGTTATGAATATGTCGAATTAAGATCTAACATATTTTCAAAAGTGAGATTTTTGTTAGCTCTTTTGGCCTAGGTAATAATAAAGAATATATTTCATGATCAGGATTTTGACCCAGTTTTCACTGTGATTATTTTTTATACTTAAAGAGACATTAAATGTACTTTCATTTACAAGCAGGTGCCAATTAAGAGTGACTCAGGGATGGTGCCAATAACCAAAGGAAAAAGATCAATATTATGTGGAGTATGAAAAATTGACCAAATATCTGTAAAGGCACACTCGATGCAGATCATGAAATATTTTTTAAAATTTTATTTATTTTCGTATGTGTATGAATGTACTGTCTGCATGTAGGTTTGTGCACCCATGTCATGCGATGCTGCGGAGGTCAGAAGAGGGTCTTGGATTCCCCTGGAACTGGAGTTCTCCTGGAATTGGAGTTACAGACGGTTCTTAGCCGCCATATGGGTGCTGGGGATCGAACCTGGGTCCTCTGCAAGAGCGGTCGGTGCTCCCAACCGCTAGGCTATCTCTCCAGCTCATGAACTCATGAAATATTTTATCTCAAGAGAAGTGACCAAGTCTTTGGGAATTCTGGTTGTAGACTTTCATGCATTTTCATTTTGGGGTCAGAAAGCAATAATATGTAATTTGGGGTTTAAATGTGTTTTCCTTGAATTAAATTGATATTTTGCCTGTCAGTAATCTGGCATCAGGCAACTCTAAACACACAGTGAAGCTTCAGCATCTCACAGGAAAGTACTTTGTTGAGTACCATAGCTGTTAGGACCTGAAGCAAATATTCCATTTTTCCATCAAGAGGAACAGAAGCTTACTTTGAATAGTGAATTTTGCAATTGAATTTTGATCTATATTTGGAAATGTTCATGTTTCTACTTTGTTTTCAGTTGTTATTGAGGAAATGTGGGAAGTGTCTATGTTTATGCTTAGGAAGAAATATGGAGGCTCCATAGTGTGCAGGATGTCTGTTTCAAGAGACTCAATAATTTTGTAGACTCTTATGACTGCACATGTATTTTGAAACAGTTAATTTACTGCTTTCCTGCAGCAAAGATTCTGAAACTGAGTGAGGCTCCTGACTTGCTCCATTCCATATTTCATTTATTGTTTTACACAGCTCATAATGAAGAACTGGTAGCTCAGTGGTCTTAAGAAATTTCTTTTTCAGGTTACTTTCTTGAATGTGTATGTCTATGTACCTCGTTATTTCCACTTGTTTCTGTGTAGAAGAATATAATTCTGTAACATTCCTTGGATCTTAGGTTAACAATCCTCAGATCCAGATTGGTCTATATTTTGCTTAAAACCCATGTGAGTTTCTCAGTAATTATAAACTTCCATGCATCTTTTTACTTCTAATTTCTAACAAAGCTTCTGTATCAAATAATTGTCTGAAAAACTTTGCTGAAATAGTAATAGATTGTAGTATATGTGTGTATCATTACTGGGTATATTCTAATCTTGTGATATATTAGTACACATAGGCAGAACCCTGTACACAGATCACAAAATGAGTCTTTTGTGAACTCCATAAATGAAGGTTCAAGCACTGCAGTGGTTTGAAAACATTAAGAAAGAGGCTTGATGTGAGAGCTCTTCCTGAACCCAGTGAACACGCATTGCTCCATGCGTTAGTAGTTCTTGCAAGAGCTCTGTCTTCTAAGGGCTTTGGCTGACAACAGCAAAAAGGTTTTGCTTGAAGAAGTTGAAGTGTAAAATGGAAGAAAGGTGTTGGCCTGGGTAGAGAAACACAAAGGAAACTTGCTTTTGGACTCTCTCACTTTCCATTCTTCAGAGCTGATCTTTAAAATACTTTGCTATTTGCATAACTGTATTAAGCAATTGCACTGATGCTAATATTTATAATAATAAGTTTTAATTAAGGCTGCTACTATAGAGTTATAATAAAAATAAACTGTGCAGAGATTACAAGTCTAAAGGTAGATTAGAGTTACTTATATACTATAGAATTCATCCTTTTGGAATTTCTCATTTTAGACAAAATAGAATCATGATTATTAGAAAAAATTAAAAAGTCACAGAGATATGGGGCTTGGGAGATGTGTGAATGTGGTACAATTTGAAAAGGAAGGGTGGAATCAGGAACTTATTTTAGAATTAGTACTTCCTTCCTTGAAATTTTATTTCTTTTTTTGAATTTTCATTTTTTATTGATGCTTTGTGTATTTCATACATCATTTTCCAATTCAGTTCAGGCATATTTCCCTTTCCCTTCCTCCCACGCCACCCCACCCCATCCCAGATCATGCATTCTGCCATAACTTTCCTGCATCTTTCTCTGTTATTTTTTCATTTTTAAACAATACATGATAATTTATGAGTACAAGCATCCTTCATGTAAAACCAATTTACAAGCAGTTGTGCCCAAACCCACACAACTCATGGGTCCCACCATCCAGCAGGGTGGGCTTGTATGTTCAATCAAGTTGATCAATTGAGTGTCCAGACTATATCATTGTAGTTTCGCCATTCACCCCAATCACAGCCCTTACATTCTACCACACCCCCTCTTCCACAGATTGTTCCCTGGGCTTAGAAAAGGGGCACAAGTGGATGAGAAGCAAAACAGTCTACTTTCTCTGGAGCTGTTGTCTTGGACTCTGGTCAATTCTGGTTGTTTCCTTTCATGGGCTGAGAGTTTGACCAGGAATAACCTTTCAATCCTACTAATGAAGCACATGCAATTAGATATATAGGTATTTAAACAGTACTAATTGTTATGGTAGGTTACTTTGGTATAGACACACATGTTTGGATGGTATGCTAATCCATGAATTACGTTTTTTTCTGTTAAATATGACAGGGTCTTACTGTGGCTTATAACATCTCCTAACCACTAGAGGATGTAAGCTTGTGGCATCAGCCGTGGGTTAATCCTCCAAGGAGAGAGCTAATAGCCAATTAGATTTGGGATATAGAGGCATATGGCTGCCACTGCTGCCCAGTATTTCCAGGCAGGTGAGGTGCAGCTGGTGCTGACAGAGGAGTCTTTTGACTCAAGGAGACCTATATTTGCTTTATTGGTTTAGTGGCCTTTGGTAACACTCTCTGGTATTCCAGAGACCATCTGTACACTTGCAAGTGTGGTCTCAATACATCATTCCCATGTTTATATCAGGTCTTCCACAGCAGGGCCTTATCGCCTCTCTTCTTGCAGGTATCCCAGTTTGGAGGCAAGGAGCCTTTACCTTTTGTGGGGGCTTGGATCCCCTGGCCAACATCTCCTTGGTAGAATAATCCATTGTTGATGTCAGAGCTCCTGTATTAATATATTTTGCTTAAGTGCATAGCTTAAGGAGACTTTAGCATTATATTTGGTTCTGAATAGAGAATAATCCTTTTCACAGTTTCTATGTCCATTAGTCAATTAAAGAAGGCAGTTTTACCGATTTTACAAGAGAATACCTCTATAACAGCTGGCTCCAATCTACAGCTGGAGAACGACCTCATCATCATCATATTTCTCCTTATTCTATGGGGGGGAGTTAAGAAAAGTCTCTCATATAAAACCTTGATGGCAGCCATAGAAGGTAATTTTGTTTAGGACTCATTTATAAATATTGTTACAAGTAGGATCCACAGAGGGGTTTATGGTTTGTAGCAATCTGAGGCTTTTCTTCCTTCAATTGTTCAAGGAAACGGCCAAAACCTTTCCTGTGAACTTTCTGCGAACATCTTACTCCATGCCAAGCTGTAATTTTTTTTCTCACGCCATTAAGTGGTGACATTTTGACCTGTTGGACATAACAAATCTGTTCCATATTATAGTTTAAGATTTGAATTGCAAGGTTTTGGAAAAAAGATTTCATATATAGTCTGTATCCCCCTCCTTTTTTATTTAGGTTTTTGTTTTTTGACCCCATGAGTCTCAAAAGCAGTGTTTTATACATACCTAGTAGGGTGGAATCAATGCACAGATTTCATCAATATCAACCCATGTTGTTGGGGTGACTGTTGTGAGTAACTTGGAAGCAAACTTAAATTTCGAAGTTAAATCACCTATAGGTGCAAAGAGAATGCTCCAGGTTGATACTGTCATACAGAAAAATTATAGAGGCATTTGTATGTGCCAATCCACAAGTTATTGTTATACAGGATTTGAATAACAAATTTGGACAAACAGCAATTATATTCCATTAACTCAGAGTGCATTACATTTTTATCAAGAGCCTTTAAAACACATGTTGTTTAATTACACATGATTTACGTTTTACTAAGTCCCTTAAAACACCATGTAACCAGTAGACAGAAAGCTGGGGCAAAACTGGATCTTGTTGAACTCACATCAATTAAATAGTGCATTAATCAAGTATACAACCAGAGTGTCCCTGCCCCAACCCCCTTCCCACTCTTCCCAATTCACCATTTCTCCGGTCAATTTTCTGATGCAGTGTCTTTCGTTGTGTGTTCTTTCTAATATGCATCCCTCCACATAAAATATTTATAAACGGGTTATTGGCACTAGCATCCACACTATTAGGATATCATTTGATCATTTGTTTTTCTGTGGGATCTGTGTTACTATCACTTAGCATATTCTTCTACTAGCTCCATCCATTACCTGCAAGTTAAACATGATGTTGTTTTCTTTTTACTGCTGCATAGCATTCCAATTGTGTACCTGTACCACATTTTTCTCTATCTTACTCGTCAGTTGAGGGGGCACCTGGGATGGTTCAGCTTTTACTATTGTGATACAGAACATGCAATAAACTTCGCTGTGCATGTATCTTTGCTAGTAAAGTAGTCTTGTGCGGCTTACTACCCCAGTCCAGTATGTCTGGGTCAAATGGCAGCTCATTTTGAGTCTTCTAGTTTTTTCACCTGTTCATTTAGTTCTTTTTTTGTGAACTTTCATTCCCACCTGATGGTGGATGATGTTCCCCTTTTCCCACAACCTCTTCAGCACTTGGTATCATTTGTTTTCTTGATCCTCGCCATCCCGTATTGGAGTAAAGATGGTATCTTAAAGATAGGTTTAAAATTTTTGCAATTTCCTTATACTAGCCATGTTGAAACTTCTTAAGATGTTCTCAACCATCTCTAATCTCCTCTGTGAGAGTCTCTCGTTCAGATCTTTGCTCCATGTTTTTGAGTGATTATTTGTTTCTTTTTCTTTTTTTATTTATTAAAAAACATTTTTTATTAATTTTATTTATCTCCGTATGTGTATGAAGTACTGTCCGCATGCAAGCTTGTGCACCCATGTTGTGCAGCCGCCGCGGAGAGGTCGAAGAGGTGTCAGATTTGCCCTGGAACTGGAGTTCTCTGGAATTGGAGTTTCAGACAGCTCTCAGCTCCATGCGGGTCCCCGTTGATCGAAACCTGGGTCCTGCTGCACAGGCGTCGGCGCTCCCCCCGCTAGGCCATCTCTCACGTCACCTCCTTCTTATGTTTTTGAGTAGTTGTAATACGTAGGAAATTACGTGCTTTGTCGATGTATCTGCATGATAAGGTTTCCTCCCCTTCTGTGGGATTTCTCTTCACTTCCTTTATTGTTTTTCCTCCTTTGATTTACAGAAGATTTTGAGTTTAAATGAGGTCCTATTGTCAATGTTGATCCTTATTTCTGTTTGTAGCTGTCTCGTCTGAGTTTCGGAAGACTTTCTCCTCGACCTAATGTCTTGCAGTCTGCTGCACATGTTTCTTCTTCTATCACCCTCCGACGTTTTGGATTTCACGTTGAGGTCTTTGATCCATCTGGATAGTTGACTTTGTACAGGGAGGGTAGGGTTTAATTTCATCTTCTCTACAGGTGTTGATATCCAGTTTTGCCAACACCACATTGTTGAAGACTGTCTTTCCTCCATGTGGTTTCTTGGCCCCCTATGTAAATCTAAGATGGCTGAAACTTGTACTGTGCTCAGTTTGGCCATCGTCAGTATTTTCCCATTGGTCAATGGTCTCGGGGTTTTTGTGGCACGTCCCACAGCGTTTTTATGACTTACGCCTTGTAGTATAGTTTGAAGAGTCTGGTAGGCAAGTCCCTCTGTATTGCTCTTTTCTGTTTGCTCATAGTTGCTTTGTGCTATCGGTGTATTTTTTGTTTTTCCCAAATGAATTATTTAAAGGATTTTTTTTCTTTCCAAACTGGAAGAAGCGCTTGGGGATTTTTAGGTAGAATGGACATTTGTTAGTATAACTTATGTTTTTGCCCAATCCATGGAGCATGGGAGGTCTTTCCATTTCTGAGGTCTTCTCAATCCATCTTCCATTCTTCAGAGGTTGTAAAATTTCGGGTTGTTAGAGATCCTTGGGTCTTTGGTTAGGTTTTAGTTGACTCAGGTATTTTTATTGTTTACGGCTATTGTGAGGTGGAAGGTCTCCTCTGTATTCCTTCTTCCAGTTGCTTATTGTGGTTGTAAAGAAAGGCACTACTGATTTTTCTGTATTTGTATCGCTGCCATCTTTGCTGAAGTTCTTTAACGCATTCTAGGAGTTCTTCCTGGTTCGGAGTCTTAACACACCCTTAAGTAAGCACATCATACATCAGCAAATAGGATTGATAGCTTTGACTGATCCTCTTTTCCAATTATTAGAACTCCTTTAATTTTCTTCTCTTGCCTCTTGTCCTTAGCAAGGGTTCAAGTACTACCTATGAAAAGTAGATGGTGAACGTGGCGCAACCTTGCCATTTCCTACCTTAAAGGGAAAGCCATGCTTCGTGTCGTTTCCCCATTTAGATGATACTATGGTGTGGTTTCCGTATATGGCTTTTGATTACATTAAGGCCAAAAATGATCCCCCAATCCTATTCCCTCTAGGAATTTAAACATGAAGGGATGCTGGATTTTGTCAAAGGCTTTCTCCACATCAATTGAGATGATGGTGTGGTTTTTGTCTTTCAGTCCATTTATATGCTTGATGATATTTATTGATTTTCATATGTTGAACCATCCCTGCATCTCTGGTATGAATCCAACTTGGTCATGATGGATGATCTTCTTGATGTGGGTTTGTATGCGATTTGCCAGTATCCTGTTTAGAATTTTGGCATCTATATTCATAGGGAGATGGGTCTATAGTTCTCCTTTTTGGTTGCATCTTTGCCTGGTTTTGGTAATAGAGTGATGCTGGCTTCATAGAAGGAATCTGGGAGAACTCCCTCTGTTTGTATCCTTCTAAGCAACTTGAGTATTAATGGTTGTAAGTCTTTTTGAAATATTTTATAGAATTCTGCTGTGAAACCATCTGGGCCTGGGAATATTTTGGTTGGGAGGCTGCTTATTACATCTTGATTTCTTCATGTATTATTGATCTTTTTAAGCTGTCAATCTCTTCTTGGGTGAGCTTTGGTGATTCCCAGGATTTCAGATATTCATCCATTTCTTCTAGGTTTTCAAACTTAGTAGAGTATAGGTTTTTAAAGTAATCCTGTATGATTTTCTGGATCTTTTCATTTTCTGTTGTGATATTTCCCCTTTTATCACAGATTCTATTGATTTGGAGTTGTTCCCTCTTTCTTTTGGTTAACTGGGCTTGAGGTCTGTCTATCTTGTTTATTCTCTCAAAGAACCAACTTTTGGATTCATTGTTTTTTTTGTATGCTTTTCTTTGTTTCTATTTCATTGATCTCTGCTCTGATTTTTGTTATTTCTTCTTGTCTGCTGCGTTTAGGGTTCATTTGTTGTTGTTTCTCAAGTACTTTTAGCTGCAGTGTTAGATCATTCACTTGTGCTCTTTCTGTTTTTTAATGTAGGAACTTAGAGCTATAAACTTCCCTCTTACGACTGCTTTTAAAGTGTCCCATAGGTTTTGCTGTGTTGTATTAGCATTGTCATTTAGTTCCAGGAATGTTTTTATTTCTTTATTTATTTCTTCCTTGACCCATTCATTATTCAGGAGAGTGTTGTTTAGTCTCCATGTGTTCTTGTACGTCATAGGGTTTGTCCTGGTGTTGATATTGAGTTTTATTGCACTGTAGTCTGATAGAATGCATGAGATTATTTCAATCTTTTTGTATTTGTTGAGTTTTTTCGTGTCCCAGTATATGGTCTATTTTGGATAATGTTCTGTGGAGTGCTGAATAGAAAGCGTATTCTCTGGTGTTTGGGTGGAATATTCGATAGATGTCTGTGAGTTCCATTTGGTGCATTCAGTTCCGATGTCTCTCCGTTTATCCTTTGTCCTGTTGATCTGTCTAAAGGACTTAGTGGGGTATCGAAGTCCCCTCTATTAGTGTGCTGGGGTTAATCTGAGCCTTGAGATCCTGAAGAAGTGTCTTTACAAAGTTTGGTGCACCGGCATTTGGTGTGTATATATTCATGATCGTGAGATCTTCATTGTCAATTGTTCCTTTAATGAAGATATAATGGCCCTCTTTGTCTCTTTTGATTTCTTTTGCTTTGAAGTCTATTTTGTCTGATATTAGAATAGCAACAACTGCTTTCTTTTTGGTACCATTTGCTTGGAATATTTTCTTCCATCTCTTCACCTTAAGTTGGTGCCTGTCCTTGTAATTGAGATGGGTTTCTTGTAGACAGCATATAGATGGATTTTGTTTCCTAATCCATTCTCCCAGTCTATGTTTTTGATTGGGGAATTCAGCCCATTAATATTCAAGGTTATAATTGAAATATGGATGTTGTTTCCTTTCACCTTATTATCCATTTGGACTTTTAGTCTCTGATTCTACTCCTACGGTTATATTTTTATTAGTTTCTTTTCCTAGGTGCTTGAGGATAGTTGCTCCTCTCTTCTGCCCTTTGAATTGCTTCAGTTATTTTCTGAGAGTGTTGTTCCTGCAATATATTCTATCATCTTGTTTATGTCTTGGAAGATTTTTCTCTCTCCCTTCAACTGTAACGACATTTTGCTGGGTAAGATATCTGGGTTGGCATCTATCCTTTACACCTGGGATGCTTTGCTCCCATGTTCTTCTTCTCATGATTTGTGCCGAGAAGTCAGTTGTAATTCGATGGGTTTCCCTTTGTATGTGACTTGTTTTTCTTTTGTGGCCTTCAGAATTTTATCTTTGTTTGTGCATCTAGCATTTTGACTTATGATGTGTGGGGAGTTTCTTTCTGATCTTGTCTATTTGGAGTCCTATGTGCTTCTTGTATTTGAATGGTTTGTCTCTTTTTAGTTTGGGGAAGTTTTCATCTATTATTCTGTGAAGATCTGATCAATACTATTATCTTGAGATTCTTCTCCTACTCTATTCCTATGAGTGGAATTTGATCTTTTTCTAGTGTCCCACATTTTGGTTGTTCACCTTTTGGTGGTCGCACGCCTTTAATCCTAGCACTTGGGAGGCAGAGGCAGGCATATCTTTGAGTTCAAGAGGCCACCCTGTCTACATAAAAGTTCCAGGACAGCTGGAAAAAAAAAAAAAAAAAAAAAAAAAATTAAATATTTAAAAATTTTCATAAATCTTTATTTGAGCTTTTTAATTGCTCTGTGTTTATCTTCCAGATCTGATTTTTGTTCTGCTTCCTCCTTCTATATTCTGAGGCTTTTCCTTTCCTTTTTCATTGAATGGTAATTCTATTTCCTTTTTCATTTCATCTTATTTTCTTTAATATATCCATTTCCCTTTTGAGTTTCTCAATCTCTCTTGGTGCTCCTTACTTCGTTTGGTTGGCTTCCTTTTTTCAGTGCTTTTACTCTTTAAGGTGTTTGTCTTTTTCTCTCTCTAGTTCTTTCTGGGTTTGTCAATCCCTTCCTTTAGTTTTTTTTTGAAGTTTTTTCATGTATCCTCAGGTCCTTTTTGAGTTTTCATTCTCTCTCTTAGTTCTCCTGAATTCTTTTAATTTCTTAATTTTCTGCAAGGTCCTGCAATTATTCCTCTAAGGTCTGTTCTGGGTCCCTCCAGGGGGATCCCATGTAGGTATCTCCTACGGGTTGGTAGAGACTTGTGCGATTCCTGCACCTTTCCCACGTTGTCCATTCGTGTCCCTGGCATGTGGTTTTCTTTTGTGATTCAAACTCAAATGCCTTTTCAGTGTGTTGAAGCTGAAAGCTTGTTTTATTTTGCTTGCCTCCTTCTATGCCTGGTTTTACCCCCCCCTCTTTGTTTATGGAGTGTTGACTTGTCTGGGTTTCAGGTTTTCACTTTTGTTTATATATTGGATATTGGAAGTCTAAGTCACTCTACCTTTCCTTTTCTGAAGGTTCTCCTAATCCAGTGGATACTCTCTCCTCAATTCCAGTTGTTGGCCTGGGCGGGGGTTCCCGACTTACCTGCCTGGAGCAGTGGTGGGCTGCTCCTGAGCCCCAACACAGGACCTCACTATGGCACCCGAGCCAGACCCCGAATTTTATTTCTAAGTTATGCACTTCAGCCAAGTTCCTATTAACTTAACAAGTCATTCTGTGCTGGGAATGCAGAGATGCAGTTGGCCTTGTTACCACCCTTTCTTAAGCAACCTCTTGATTCCTTGCTTTATTTCCTGGGTTCTCACCCCATAGACAATGGGATTAAGGGCTGCAGGAATGACGTGGTGAAGGATGTTGAGCAAGACTGGCACATAAGCAGAGACCATCCTCTTGGCCACGTGGGTGAGGATGAAGACCAGGAGTATTGTGCTAAAGAAGAGGATGAGGATGAAGTGGGAGCCACATGTGCTTAGGGCTTTGGCCACAGCACCCTCTGCCTTGAGTCTCAAGACAGCTCTCAGTATGAGGGTGTAGGAGAGGAAGATGAGAATGAGATCAGATCCTAGCAGAGTCCAGCCTATAGCAAACTGATAAAGACGATTAAGAGTGACGTCATCACAAGAAAGCCTGGAGACAGACATATTGGCACAGATGCAGTTCTCAATGACATTCCTCCTACAGTAGTGGAGTCGTGCTGAGAGAATGGGGATGGGCAAAGGGAAAAGGGCGTTCCTGACCAAAATAAACACTGCAGCCTTGGCTACAAATTGGTCAGTGATGATGGATGGATATCTCAGGGGGTGGCAGATGGTGATGTAGCGATCAAAGGCCATGACCATGAATGTACAAGATTCCATGGGAAGAAAGCTGTTCATGATGTACATCTGGAGGAAGCAGGCAGAGAAGCTGATGAGCCTGAGATCAAACCAGAAGACTGCCAGCACCTTGGGGATGACGGTGAGGCAGAGCACAATGTCTAGCATGGAGAGAAAGCTGAGCAGGTGGTACATGGGCTCATGTAGAGAGGCCTCCAACCGGATGGTGATCAGAAGAATAGCATTGGCCCCCATGGCCAGGAGGAAGAGGAGGCTGAGGGGTATGGACAGCCAGAGCTGCCAGCTGGGGGACCTGACAAAGCAATTCAGGAGGAAGACTGAAACCCCAGTGGAGGTTGTGCCATTGGCGTGTGATGTCATAGTCTGTCATTTAGTCCTACAGCTTTCTTTTAGGAATCTGTAAAATTAGGATTAAAATAATTAGCTTCTGACTCTAGATATACAAAGACAGAGCAACTTGTTTTAGTTAGGTATGGCTTGTAGTATCCAGGCCAGTTCAATTTTATCTGTTTGTCTTTGGTGACATGTTACCTGGATACTTCCAGCACTCTAAAAATTGCAAAGAATGGAAGCAATATAATTTATTCCAACATTTTATTTTATCTTCAAAAGAACTGGTGTATTTTCAAAGAAATTAAAAGCAAGAAAATAACTTAGGAAATTCCCTTTATGTGCAGATGAGTCTGTATTATGTACATACTTATATGCTTAACTTTTAAAATTGATTTTTTATTGAGTTTCTGTGCATTTCATATAATACATCTTAATCCCCTACTCCTCCCCACTGCCTACCAGCACCAGATTTCAGGTATTGTGTCATATATGTTAAGTCCTATCTGGTCAAACATTTGAATCCAGACTCTAGATAAGCTTACTAGATTCCAGTGGAGACTGTATATTTTTAGCTATGCTTCTTTCTCCATGCTTTCTTTGCAATGGTCACATAAACTACCATAGCACACTATTTATTTATTTATTTTTATTATTTATTATTTTTTTTAGTGTGACTTTTTAAACTAACATGCAGAGCTTGGCACAAAAAGGGACTCAGATTAATGTGCTTGATCCCTATACCATTTTAACCTTTCAATTATAATTATTTTGCCTTAATCATAGATCTTTATCTCTTTTTTAAAAATTTATTTATTGATGTTTTATGTATTTCATACATCATTTTTCATTTCTGTTCAGGCATATTCCCTTAGCCCTTTCCCCCACCCCACCCCATCCCATCCCAGATCATGCATTCTGCCATAACTGTCCTGCATGTTTCTCTCAGTCATTTTTTTGGTTGGGAGATCTTTACCTCTTATGCAATGAAATCAGTCAACTCTTTTTTTTTTATCAAAAAGCCATTTATATTTGGTGAGAATGTATCCTATCAAATGATTGCTCCCACTCAACTCTGTTTCTTAGATCTTTATGTTGGTAGGTGTCCTAACTTCTGGATGAAATAAAGTCAGAAAGAGAATGAGCAATTCTGCAATGCTATGAGGGAACCATGATGTCTTCTCATTGCAGTGGCTTGGGCATGATGGAGTTCACTTCAGGTCCTCCCATCTTCGCTGTGTTTCTTTTCTACTTTGAATGATCCAGATTCATATTTTCCCACCCTACCTATTTCCATCATTCATTTCTCAGTTAGGATTCCCCCCAGAATTCTTTTAGCTACTGGTATCACAAAATGGAATAAGAAACTATCCTTACTCTCAAGGAAGTAAAAGCCCCACTCTGTGGGATGGAGATGGTGTTGACACGCAATAAAAGAGCCATGATAAAATGAGCACACTTCATTAGGTGGAGGTAGGAGAGAGGTGATTAACTCTCACACGAGGGAGAGGAGGGAAAAAGATTGTAAATAATGTGAAATGGCACTTTCGTATTCATTAAAGATACTGATGTTCACTTCCCCTTGAACTGTGAGGAAACTCGAAGAACATTTCAGTGTTCTGGGATCTTCCTAATCAATCCATTGTACCCAGATCTGTCTGGTGATACAAGTTTCTGGTAAGATGCTGTTTTATAGGTCTCCCTTCCTTCCTTCTTCCCACCCTCCCTCCCTTCTTCCTTTCTGAGTGTTGCAGCTGGGTGTATGTAAGTGCACCCATGCCATCCAGTGCCAGTGGAGGCCAGAAGAGGGCATCAGATCCCTGGAACTTAAGTTATGGGCAGTTGTTAGCTGCCATTGGGTATTGTGATTTGATCTCAGGTGTCTGCAAGGCCAACCAGTACTCTAACCACTGAGGCCTATTTTGTAGTTTTAAAAACATTTTGGTATACACATATTTACTTTTACCAAGTCCTAAAACGCCATGTAACCTGTATACAGTGTCTGGGCAAAACTGGATACTTGTTGAACTCAGGTCAATTAAATATGCATTAATCGAATATACACCCGTGTCCCTCTCCCACCCCTCCCACCCTTCCCAATTCACCATTTCAGTCAGTTTTCTATGCAGTCTTTCTGTTGTTGTTCTTTTACTATGCATCCCTCTCCATGAGAAATATTTATATCTGGGCTATTGGCACTAGCGTCCACATATGAGGGACACCATTTGTCGTTTGTTTTTCTGGGACTGTGTTACTTCACTTAACATAATGTTTTCTAGCTCCATCCATTTACTTGCAAAGTTCATGATGTTGTCCCTCTTTACCGCAGCATAGAACTCCATTGTATACATGTACCACATTTTCCTGGACAAACTGTCAGCCCATGAAAGAAAACAGTCAGAATTGACCAAAGTCCAAGACAACAGCTCCAGAGAAAGTAGACTGTTTTGCTTCTCATTCACCTGTGCCCCTTTTCTAAGCCTAGGGAAAAATCTGCGGAAGAGGGGGTGTGGTAGAATGTGAGGACTGTGATTGGAGTGAATGGTGAAACTACAGAAATATAGCCTGGACATTCATTTGATCAACTTGATTGAACATACAAGCCCCCCCCCCCCGCTGGATGGTGGGACCAAGGAGCTGTGTGGGTTTGGACACAACTGCTTGTAAATTGGTTTTACATGAAGGATGCTTGTACTCATAAATTATCACTTATTGCTAAAAAATGGAAAAAACTGAGAGAAAGATGCAGGACAGTTATGGCAGAATGCATGATCTGGGATGGGGTGGGGTGGGGTCGGGGGAAGGGAAGGGGAAATATGCCTGAACTGAATTGGAAAATGATGTATGAAATACACAAAGCATCAATTAAAAAAAACATTTTGGGAGGGGGCTAAGAACACTTGCGGCTATTCCAGAGGGCCTGGGTTCAGTTCCCAGCACCCACATGGTAGCTAACAACTATCTGTAACTCCAGTTCTAGGGGATCCTACACCCTCTTCTGGCCTCTGTGTGCACTGCAAGCTTGCTGTGACTGATATGCCTTTAGGCAAAGTGTTCATACACAGAATAAAAATAAAATGCTAAAAATATCTTTCATGAAGTGTTTAATAATAGCCCTGTTTCTTCTTCATTAAGATTACCAATATAACCCCAAATTACAGTTATTTGGGAACCTCTTATTATTTGCTGGGAAGTATGTGCAGAAGTTTTAGGGCTTTAGCTTATTTAAAACTATGTAACTTTTTTTTGTCACCTTACAAACAAAGGCACCACGTCTTAAAACCCATCTGTCTATTACTGTTATAATCCCAATCCTCCATTACATCAAAGGCTGGATAGAATAAATTTCCAGGACTCTTTTAGTCCTCATAGGTAATTCACTGATAGGTTTATTAATCTGAGAGTAAACAAAACAGTGGCAGGTGTCGTGGTACACACTTTGATTCCTAGCACTTGGGAGACTGAGGTAGGACGATCATGAGTTTGAGGACAGCCTGGGCTACATATAGAGACACTGTTATAAATGAATGAATGAATGAGTGAATGAATGAATGAATATATAAACAGGCTTCAACTATAATACAAGTAAAAGTTTTAAAAGTGGAATCTATTAGAAAAGAAATGGTTTCAAGTGGGGTTAGGGTAGCAAGGAAGAAAAGTTGTAATGAGACTGCAGGACTCAAAAGTGTCTATTTTACACACTAATCAAATCATACTTTTCATCAAGTAGCTCTTGATGCTTCTTCTAATCTGCAAATTCAGTTACAGTCCTCAGCTGGCTTCTCTCCCATTCTGCCCAGCAGAGAGATTCTGTGAGTAATGATAGCAGCTCAGTAGATGGAGGATGCCCCCTCTTCCCCTGCTCTTCTTCACTCCTCCTCACCTCTGCTTCATTAAGCAGGTCAGCCAGCCAGCATTCTCTAATGACGTAAGTAGAGGAAATTTATAAAATCTCCCTTGTTTTTAAAACTTGCTAATGGTAATCATTCCTGATTCACAATATTCTGAGGAAGGTTGGGTAAGTTGGCCATTTTAATAATTTATCTCTTACCCAAGGAAGTTAACATTCAGTCGCATTCTGTCTTTCCTACTGTTCAGCTGGTAAGGTTGAAATGTGGAAAAGAGAGGAGTCTAGATGTCTTTAGATGCAAAGCCATTGGGAATATGACCAGACCTCTTTCTTGTACCTCCGGAGCAAATAACTGCACGTTATTTGACAATGCAAAGTACAGTACACTGGTAAGTTATCACTTGCTGCTTGAGCTCACTGTGGACCTGGCTCTGGAAGCAAGGTTGCCTCTCTTATTTCAGCCCCTCTTATTTCAGACTCAATCATATTTGCTTCGAGTTTCCTCCAAGGCCCCTTGTCTGGGCATGGAGTGGCCTCCCAGTTCTGTGACAGGGAGGGAAAAGAACTGCAAAACAGCCCAGTGAAAACACCATGCCCTTAAGAAGAGCTAGAAGGCAAACTGTTCACAGCAGAGGTTATTGTTGGTAGTCGCATAATGTGAAAGTGCCCCAGTGGGAAAGAGAAGCCAGAAGTCTATCCATGGAGAAAGTTCTCAGTTGGGGGCCCCAGCTGAGTGGCTTAACTTCTGTCACAGGTTTCTGGTGAATGTTGTGCACCGCTGATTTGCTGCTGTTTGTTCTTCTAATCGAAAGCCTGATCCAGGGACAATGTGCTCTGCCTGGAACTCTGTTGATGAGACACTCTAGCTGGCTGCCTTAACCAGGCTTCTCGAATTTGTTCTGTGGGATGTTTGGAAATCTCCAATTTGATGATTGTAGCTTTCTGCTGTTGTTCTTTCTTCTTCTTGGAAGCCCAACCCCAGGGGACTCTGTTCTGTTCCAGGCTCTCCCATTAGTAAGAGGTGGGTTTCCTCAGTTAGTGTTTCTCAGTCAATTTGTATGGGATGTTTGGAGCACTATTCAATGATGTTTTGCACCGTTCTGTTTGTCTGTCTATTGTCTATGTATGTATCTATGTATCTATGTATTTCTCTATTATCTATCTATCATCTATCTACCTATCATCTATCACTTATTTATCTCTACCATCTATCAATCAATTATCTATCATCTATCTATCCATCTATCTATCTATCATCTATCTATCATCTATCATCTATTGACTATCAACCATTTATCATCTATCTCTTGTTCTTTTCTTTAGCTAGATGAATATGTAATAACTTCAATTGCTCAAAACTGAAAGTATGCCTATCAAAGATCATTCTCTGAACCATGCAGAACAGACACATAGACACATATGTGGTGTGTGTTTATGATTCCCTGTCCCAACCCCAAGGACAATTTGCTAGCATCTGGACTTTCCCTTTCCTTCTATTTTCAATTCTGAGTCAGGTTTCCACTCTTCATTGGGCTTCAGTTCCCTCCTTCATCCACTTTCTGTATTGGTTCTTGAAATTTTTCCTAGGTTTTAAGGGAGCAATCCCTAAGGATTCAATAAAAATGGCAAAACTAATTTCATGGCTATATCCTCTGACTTATATTGCTGTGTCATCTCTAGGACTCCCCACCCCAATGTCAGCTTCTCAATTCAGAGAGGGAGAGGTACTTTAAATAGGGGCCATCCTTAAGATAACCCACACAGCAGAACTTCTAGTCTGAGTGGTAACTAAGAAGCTTTCCCATGACCTGGGCACTACAAACTCTACCCCTCCTTTTCTATTTCAGACTATTCACTTGAGAATCTGAGCTGTAAACTATGTACCTGCTAAGAGTACAACTTGTCACAATTAACCCAATCCCTCTAGCTTTGCTTGCATCCACCATACACAGAATTTCATTAAAATTACACATATCCTTCTAGTCACTAGATTCCTCTTTAAACATGTGTTATTGTTTCCTCACCCTCTGATCAATCATCTGGAAGAATTTACACTTATCCCTTACAAAGCAGATCCCTAAATCTCACTGTGACCAAGAAACTTTCCTTGTGGGATCACAAAGTACTCCTGAAGAGTATAAAAGGTTATGAAAAAGAATCTTGAATTGACTTCTAAAGAGTACCACCAAATAGAAGGCCTGGTGGTTCAGGCTTGAGGGTTGATGGAGAAGCCTTGTCTCCTAGGGTTTTAAGGTAACTATATTCATCACTAGGCTAAAGTGTTTGAGCATGATCATTTGATTTCTTTCCTTCATTTTTGCCTCCATTCCCTTTTCTCTGCACCTTCAGTCATAATTCCCACCCCACAAAAATGCAACAGCTTACTCAGCCTAAGAAATAAAGCACCTGAGAGCACAATTGTTCTCTGTTTAGTCTTGGCTGTCAATGAGAGCTTGCAGATGGGAACGTTAGGGCTGAAGACCTAGATCTAATGTTTTCTGGTCCAAGCTGGGAATAAGATGGGGAAGCTGAAGAAGAACAAGGTCAAAACACAGCAAAGGCCTTGCATCCTGGGCCTTTTCCTAGCCTGGCAGGTCCACAAACAGCACCCGAGGAGCCCTGTTCTAAGACGGGGCAGAATCATCAGGTTTTACCTGGCTTCATAATGTTTAGACAGGAATGTAAGAAATCTGCTCAGTTGTTATTTCAGATTTTATTGTGGGCACACAGCAAGGGTACCTCATTGCTCTTTTGGGGTAATTTTCAGTTCTTCACAGTAGTAGCTTTTTAGCAATCTGTTAACTTGGGCTAGAATTTGGCACACTACTTTTTTCCTCTCTAATATCCAGTTATATAAAGACTTTGCCCCTAACCTCTGATGCTATATATACTTAATTAATACTCAATAATCCACACATTTAAAAAAGTGGTTCTTTGTTTTAACTCCCCCAAATTTTATAATTAGGTAATGTTTATTATAAAGGAACAAATCCAGAAAGTAGACAATTAGTAGACAAAAAAAAAGGACATAGTTAAACTATAGCTTCATCAACTGATTGCATATAATTGATATCTGTATCTTATTTTGAGGATTACAATAGATTATACATTCTTTTCAAAGTCACACAGAGAAATCACTAAGATAGGTTATATCAGCACATTGGGAAGTGAAATCATACAATGTTATTTCTCATTTCACAATGAAATCAAACTAAAAATCCACAACAGAAATACTGCTAGCAATAAAAGGCCAAAATTTTGGAAATTAAATAATATCCTTCTAAAAAGCAAATATGTCAAAAATATATCAAGAATTAGCTCAACATTGGATAAAAATGAGAGATTTTCTTACAGAATTTTGAATTCTAGGCATAGCTCATTTCATGTGACTGCTTGCTTACTGCTCATCTTGTAGGAGAAAATGATAGAAACAATGTTGTTTGGCAAATCTACATACCTGTGGCTGTGGAGGAGCCAGCATTTATTGTTTATAGTGAATAACTTCTGTTTTATTTGCCTTAGAGATAGGATTTAGAGCTGAAGGCAAGTTGACTATACAGTGTCATCAGGACAAGCTTGCTTTGTTTAGTTCTTTGAAGATATGTTCTTCAAAGTTGACTGTCTGTCAAGGAATTGCATAGGGATTCCTGTAGTAGCTAGATACAGAGGACATGTGAGCTCTGTCAGCCTGGAGGCCCTGGTGATGGTGGATCAGTGGAGCCTCATCTGAGATCTGTAGTGCTGTGTTCAGGCAGAGCCAAGGGACCCAGGAAGCTGAGACAGGGCCAGGTCAGATTTAACACGTTGCACTTGCATGTACACTTTTATTACAAGAATTATTTGCCTCCGAAAGTCTTGAAACCACTAACTAACATGATCTCTGAAATTCTTTCCATCTCTATGATTCTAATCATTTAAGTAGAATTTCTTCATATCATTTCTATTCTTCTCTAACAGCTGGTAGTAAATGCTCTCTTCTATTCTGGATTTTCATGTCTATTTTTTTCTTTGCAAATAGTTTTGCTCCATAGTAATAGTAAGGTGGTCTACACTGCATACTACTTTTTATTAAAAGTACATAATAAGCCGGGCGTGGTGGCACATGCTTTTAATCCTAGCACTTGGGAGGCAGAGGCAGGTGGATCTTTGTGAATTCAAGGCCAGCCTGGTCTACAGAGTGAGTTCCAGGACAGCTGGGACTACAGGGAGACCCTGTCTCGAAAAGACAAGAAAAAAAAAGTACATAATAAAATTTTATTTTATTTTCTTGAATAGTTCAAATTTATTTTTATTTTTTGGTCTTTTTGAGAAAGGGTCTCCCTTTTTAGTCCCAGTTGGCTTGGAGCTTGCTCTGTAGACCAGGATGGCCTTGAACTTACAGATATCCACCTGCCTCTGCCTGCCAAGTGCTGGGGTTAAAGGCCTGTGCTACCACACCCAGCCAAACTTATTTTTATATTGGATTTCATTGATGTTTCTTAAGTTTATCTTTTCTCCCTTTTATAAGTCTGCAAGTAGCTCATTTCAATTATTTCAGAGGTACTGTAGAGATTTTAACATATATTTAAAATGTTTGTTTATAAATAAATATATTGGTTCCCAAACAGAATGTTTCAAGGTTTATTACCCTTCCAACTTTTAAGTTTTTTTTTTTTTTTTGCATTGGTGTTGTTTTTATCTTAACCTCGTATGACAGTTGTTGTGTTACACGTATCTCATGTGACGTGCTCACATAGATTCGTGTTTATCACTTTTTGGTTGCTGAGGTCATTTTGCTCCCAAATTACTTTTCTTACATGTTCTTTTGAGAGGTTGATTGGTGTTTAACTTTTGAGAGTTTTGCTTCTCTCCAACGTTTTTTCTCAAATTCTATCAAGGTTTGATAAGATTCCTGGAAGCCACCTTCAATGACTATATGATTCCATAATGGCATTTATTTAAACAGTTCTTCAAAGAGGTACTTATCTTTTTGTGGCTTCTATGATAACAACCAAATTGTAATAAGTTTTATTACAATTCTAAGAGTGATGACTTACATGCATTCTGAAAGATGTTGGACATTCTCCTTCTATTCACATTTCTGTCTTCTGTGAAGCACTCTCTGAAGCACTCTGATTTGTTCAGCTCTCTACTCCTACATGTTAATAGCTCTTTGCAGCTGTGTTTTTCTGTTTCTATTTCCATTTAAATTTTTTTCATTTAAAATTTTTTATCTCTCAAAATCTTATTTGGTTATGTCTCAAATCTGTCTGGTTATATTTTACTTTTTTGAGTAATGCTCTAAAATACTTTGGTCTGCTTTAGCTCATCTAGTTTACCCATTTATGATTTTCTTAGGAGACAGGTTTGTTATCTCCTTTTTTCTGTGAATTTATTCTTTTAATAACCTATTTCTTGTTTGTTAGGTTTTGCTGTTGCTTGTTTATTTATCTGTTTGCTTTTTGTGGTACTGGTGGTTGAAGCTAGGGTCTCACACATGCCAGGAAAGGAAACTGCTGCCATTGAGCACCAACACCTTTTTATATTTTTAGTTTTAAGGTAGAGTCTCGACTATATTGACCAAATTGGCCTTGAACTCACTCTTTGTCCAACAAGTGATCTGCCTTCTTAGAATTACACATGTGATCTGCCTTCTTAGAATTATTGTATTACCAGGCCTGGCTTGTTAGTGATTTTTTTTTATAGCAATAGATGTTTATTTCTGACTCAAAAGTATACAAAATGAAAAACACAACTACATGAAAGTATGAAATTTTATCATGTTGGGGCCTGGAGGGATGTCTCAGAGCTTAAGAGTAGCTGTTATTGCAGAGGACCTGGTTTCAATTTTCAGGACCTACATGGTAGCTAACAACTGTCCACATCTCCAGTTCCAGATTAAACCAACGGCCTCTTCTGATCTCAGTGTGAATAGCATGATATGGGTGAACTTTGTGAACTCATTTCTGGGAAATTTGTTATGAGCTCTGAGTTTCTGTTGTGTTACTCCACAGAGAACTTGTTTGCTTTTGCCAATTACCTGGAGTCACTGTAAATTTCAAAGTAAATGATCCTATGGAGACTTTAAAAAATACATCAAAAGTAAATTTAAAATATTTTGATCTAAATTTATAATGAAAAAAAATTTTAAATTTGCTGGATTCAGTGAAACAGTTTTAAAGGACAATTTATAACACTGAGTATCCTAAAATAAATAATATTTGTAAGCTTTTACTTTGAAATATGCAGAAAAATTAAGCCTACAACAAAATATGTTAACAAAGATAAGAACCTGTAGCCAAGGGGCTGGAGTGCTGGCTCAGTGGTTAAAAGCATTGGCTGTTCTTGCAGAGGACCTGGGTTCTGTTCCCAGCACCCACACAGCACCTAACAACTGCCCGTGACTCCTACACCCTCCAAAGACATTTCATGACATTGGTACACTTACACACATGCCAGGATAGAAAATAAAAGTAATAAATAAAATATTAAAAAACATTTCTAGAAAATGAACCTGTGGCCAGGACAGGTGCCAGGCCATAGGGGAAATCCTATTACTGTTATTCTGCTCAGTGGACATAGTACCATACTGACTCCGAATGACTCCTTGTTATACCCACGGAGGGATCGATGCATCTCTGCTTTCTCCAGAAGAGATTCTTGCAGAAGTTGTTAATTAACACAGAGATCCCCAACTGGTCAACAAGCACATAGTAAGAGATATGAGAGTGCTTGGCCCTAAATGGGACACCCGTATCATGCCCTTTCCTCCCGAGGCTTGGGGACCATTGTGTTAGAGGGACAGAAAGATTGTAAGAGCCAGAAGAGGTGGATACATGCAATGAAATCATCTTTTCCTGACATAACAGGGTAACGAAACATGGACCCACAGCTGGTGTGAGAGCATGCACCAGATTTGCACAAGTCTAAATGGAAAATAACCCAGCATGGAGCAGGAAGGTGGGAAAGAAGGTCCGGCCCTAGCTGAGGAACTTTGGCCAATTGATGGCTGCTGGGAGAGGGAGATTCCATAACTGAAAAGTACTAATTGTCTCATCGTACTCCATGTTATCTATGAACAAACCCCAGCTTCTTTGCATTTCTGTCTGAACACCTTGAAGAGGACAAAGGATATGAGAGAAGAGAGAGAGGGAGAGAAAGAGAGAGCAAGAGAGAGAGAGAGAGCTTGCCAGGCTCTTCCAGACCCCAGACAAATATGCTCTTGGCCACTCTTCCCATCTTGACCCAGGCAAGAAAGTACAGGCCCACATTTGGAACACAGGGCTCTGATCCTCTGGTAACTCTTAGTATGGACCCCCTTTGACACCCTCCACTCATGTTAACTTACCAAAAGCATGAATCATCAGTTCTCGGTCCATAGATGCTGGATTTCTGGTTAGTTTCAGAAGTATCCAGGTCAGTTATAATGCTAGAGCCTCAGGGATCCTATTCCCTGTGATCTCAATTCATCTTCTCTGTAGCTTAAAAGATTCCCCTGGGAGAAACAGAAACGCAGATGAAAATTATGATTTTTTTTTCTACCTAAAAAGAAGTTCCCCTGGTAATCCAGCCCTACATTGACAATGTGTCCTGTAGGGAGTAAGTCAATCTCCTGGGTACAGGGTTTATATGCATACATCCGTACTTGCTCAGGCATGTGCATGTGACACCTCAGTGTGTCCATGGAGTCCACAAGCTCATTCAGTCTATGTGGGTTTATTGCCTATGCCTATCAGTGGGTACAGTCCATAAAACTGAATCAACTTACCACAAATTTACTCAGAAGATTTTAGTGTGCACTTCTCAATATTCAATGGAAACATTTCTATTTGATGAAGTAAAAGCCCATTTTTATTTATGCTATGTTTAATCTACTTCTGAATGTCTTCTATGTCTGTGTTTAATTCAATAGAATGTATGAAATGTGGGTCTTAAAAGTCTAAAAATGATGAATTTTGCAGGGAAATGGCTGGAACTTGAAGCCATTATGTACAGTCCCAGAAATCAAATGTTGAATGCTACCTCATTTGTGGATGCTACCACCAAATCCCTAGTTGAAAGGCAAGCTGAGAAATGATAGTTATGTTTCTTTTTATCTGAAAGAAACTGTGTTATTATATATAATGTGAATCCTTTAATGGGCTCTAGAAATTAACTCACCACTTTTCAGATTTTGTAATTGCGGTACATGGGTAGAGGGTATGTATTCATATTTTATAGTAATATAAAATTAAAGGGAAAACTGTTGACTCCTAAACATATTTTGGAATTAACATACAGTTTATTTTCAGAGGTCATAATTTTGGTATATATGTGACATATATATAGGCATATTTTGGAGCAATACAAATGGGAGGGAACATTTGCCAGGCATGGTGGCACATGCCTTTAATCTTAGCACTTGGGAGGCAGAGGCAGGCGGATCTTTGTGAGTTCAAGCCAGCCTCGTCTACAGAACGAGTTCCAGGATAGCGAAGAACTGGAAACAACTCAGGTGTCTCTCAACTGATGAGTGGATAATGAAAATGTGATACATCTACACAATGGAATTCTATGCAGTGGTAAAGAAAGATGAAATCATGGAATTTGCAGGCAAATGGATGGAACTAGAAACTGTTATGCTAAGTAAAGTAAAAGAATCTCTGAAAAACAAATGAAATATGGTGTTGCTCATCTGTGAATCCCAGCACCAAATCCTTATATGTAAGTCAAGGTGGGTAATTTGTTAGTAAAAATAATACCACATTGACTGATATTATTATAGATGTAGCTTGAAGTTTACATCTCTATTTTCCTAAGTTCTAAGATTTATAAAAGAGAATAAATCTCTTCCTTAAAAGTACATTAAAATATACATCAACATGCTATGCAATTTAGGAATGTAAAGTTATATTTCTTTTTACTTGCATGCATATTTATTGTTAAAATGTGAATCCCTAAACATGTTTTGGAATTAACCTATAGTTTATTTTTCAGACTCTAATTTGGTACATGTGTAGAGTGTGCATCTGCTTATTTTGAAGTAATATAAAATTAAAGGGTATAAAAAAGATTTGTTCAAAAAACTGAAACAGCAAACTTCTGCACTGAAAAAAGTTTTAAAAAATACGGAGAAAAAGATGCAATACAGGACTTAACATGTACGGCAGAATGCATGAGCTCTGGTGGGGGTCATGGATGGGGGAACGGGTCTAAATTCGATTAAGAAATGTTGTATGAAATGCACAAAAGCTCAATAAAACATTAAGAAAAAATCTAAACTTATTGCTATTTTCAGCTAATAAATTACCTTCTTCATCTTATTTTGGGATATACATATATATCAAGTAATTTTTATTACACATATCAGACATTTTTGGACTTTGCTTTGTTGGGCACTGGATCTTATATATTTTAATTTAAAGTTTTTTTTATTATCTTTTATATCTGTATGAGTATGTTACCTGCACTGTCTGAAAGTGCACCATGTTGTGCAATGCCCACAGAGGTCAGGAGAGGGCATTAGATTCCTCTGGATCTGGAGTTACAGACCATTTTTTGCTGCCAGGTGGGTGCTGGGAATTGAACCTGGGTCCTCTTGTCAAGCAGCCAGTGCTCTGAACCACTGAGCATTCTCTATAGCCTCATATATTTTAATTTGTAAAAAGTTTTAAGTTGAATTTTTTTCAACCTTCTTATATATATTTTTAAATTGAAATTTTGCAAAATTCATATAGTATATTTTGATTATATTTAGACCTCCCTTATCTGTACCCCACCATAGTTCATGTACTTTGCCATATATATTTAGGTCTATTGAGTCAAGCTTGTGTCCCCAATTGTTTCTTTTTGAGATACCCACTAGAGTCTAGTTAACCTATCTAGTGTCATGTGCTTAGAGAGAACCAGATCTTTCTCTCCCAGAAGATATTTGTGGCTAGTAGTTCCTCAACTAAGGTTGGGTCTTCTTCCCCACATCCCCACTTTTAAGCTGAGATACTGTCTGGCTTGAGCTTGCATGGGTCTTGTATATACTGTTACTATTTCTGTAAGTTCATATGAATAACAGACTCAGAAAAACAAGCAATGTATATTCTCTCTTATTTGTGGATCTTAGCTACAATTCCATAGATGTAGGTATATACCCTGATGTAACACAAGAGGCAAGGAAAATGGAAAGGAATCTTAGGGAAGAAGGACCTGGAGAGAGGGTTTAGTAGGAGACAGGCATCATCAAGGGGGAAATGGGGGAAAAGGGAGGTCTTTTAACTGGGGAGGGAGAGTCATATAGGGGAAGTTAAAGGTGAGATAAACAATATACATTGGGGCTGGAGAGATGACTCAGCGATTAAGAGCACCGACTGCTCTTGCAGATGACCGGGGTTCGATTCTCAGCACCCACATGGTGGCTATGAACCATCTAAAAAATAATATACATTAGTTCAATGCCTTAGTGATAAATACACAATATGTATATATATAACATATGTATATATTTATGTGTACATATGTGTGTGGATATGTATCACTGAAGGCTACGTGACAAAGAACACTGTGTCAGGTAGGAGGAACCTCCCTTCTAGTTGTTGTTCAGGGTAGTCTAGGAGACTCCCCAAATTACACAGGCTATTGGTACAGCTTTTGATTGCCTCCAAGAATTTGAAGGTAGAACCCTACTGCTTAAGAGAGGACATACTTCAGACACAGGACTTGGAGCTACTGAACTGGAACTGACCTGGAACTCTCCTCCATGAAGATTAACTCTTATGGCATCAGAAGACTATGCAATATGCAAAGGGAGAAAACCAAACAATGATCTTACCCTGCTGTAAAGCCAAATAAACATTAATGACTGGCTCAGCAAACTGCCAGTATTGGTGCAGTAGTGGGGGGAAATCAACAGCTGTCTAATTGAACTTAAGGCTGGGTCAATGGGAGGGAACTCATGTATAGTACTGTAAATATATCCAGATACACATGGCTGTCTATGACCTCTAGGCTATAGGTCCTAGAGAAAAGCCCTATGTCTGTCACATCCCTAAACCAAGGTAATGTCTTACTGTATTCTAAATATCTACATTTATATATACAAACAAGGGTATCTCTCACTACTTGTCAAAGAAGCTTCTTTTAACAATAGATGGAGACTATTGCAAAGTTTCACAATGGTCAAAGACAAAGAGTAAGTGTCCACTTTTGACCTCTGTGGAATTGCATGACACGGGTGCACAAACCTGGGTGCACAAACCTACATGCAGACAGTACATTCATACACATAAAATAAATAAATAAACAAATAAATAAATTAATTTTTAAAAGTCCATGAGGTGCCCACCCCTAAATAACACATCTACAGTGGAACTTTTACATTCAAGGCCCAGGAAGCATAGTGTAACAGGGGGAGGAAAGAATTTTAATGTATCTCTCAACCATCACCCTCAACTCTTCTTCATACAAATGATGATGATGAATTCGGTCAGATGGAATCACAAATAGATTTTCCTCCCTTGACAGCTTGTATAGTATCCTATGAATCTATGGAAGCTAGTGTTTACGGAGGAGGATTCTAGATCAATTTCATTTCAATTGCTCCAAGTCCTTTATGTAAAATATACTCTGTCTTCAGCAGTAGGGTTTTATGTTCCAATTTTGGGATCAATCCAGGGAGTAACCTGAGTTATTCTGGGAGTCTCTTGGACTACCCTGACCAACAACGTGAAGGGAGTTTTCCCTACATGGCATTCTATTTTTTGTTATATTGCATTTGGCTGTACATATGCATACACACACACACACACAAATATATAAATTGTTTATTTTCAGTATGATTTCTCTCTGGTTCCTCTGGTTTTTCACACCACTAAGCATTACTTATCTCTCTTGTCTCCTTCTGTATAACTCTACCTATTCCCTCCCTGGTTAAAATATCTGTTTCCCCCCATTTCCCATTTACTTTTTATTTTTATTTATTTATTTTTTTGTCTTTTTGAGATAAGGTCTCCCTATAGCCATAACTGGTCTGGAACTTGCTATGTAGACCAAACTGACCTCCATCTCACAGAGATCCACCTGCCTCTGACTACTGACTGCTGTGAATCAAGGAATGCAACATCACACTAAGGTATTTATTCATTTATTAAGATTTAAAATTTTAATTTATTATTTAAAGATATTTTATTTATTATTTTTATTTTATGTGAATGAATATATTGCCTGCATGTAAATGCACCCATGTTGTGCAATGTTTGTGGAGGTCAGAAAAGGGCATTGAATTATTCTGGAACTGGAGTTTCAGATGGTCGTTAGCCACAATGTGGGTACTGGGAAATGAAACCGAGTCTTCTGGACAAGGAGCCAATGCTCTTAACCACTGAGCCATCTCTCCATTTACCCTTTATTACACTGGTCCCTACTATCCCTCTCTTGAGCTCTTTTTTTCCTTTTTTTGTCTCCAACTTGTATTGCTTCAATATACATATATATATATATGTATATATATATATACATATATAAATATATACATACATACACATATCACCTGAGTTGCAGGATTTTCTCTTTTTTTTTCTTTCTTTTTTTTGTTTTCTAAAAGATGTCATGTTTTCCCCAAGGAAGTGCTTGAAGATTTCTCCTTGTTGTGTCCAAACAACCATCAATCCTGTCCCCATGCTCTGCACTAGGCTCCCTCCCCCACACATGGTCAATTTGAGGTCCAGCAAGCATGCTTCCTGTCTTGATCTTCCTGCACTGGCCTCCATGACACAGCCTGGGTAGTCCAACAATGGCAGTCTACACTCTGAAGAGGCTGAAATCTCAGTATGCACTCAGTCCACAAAGTAGATATCTTTGTAGTCCCCATCTGACATTGAAGGTTTGGAGGATTCTCAAGTTTTATATCTGAAGTACAATTTCTCAGACCTTACTGATTATTTATTTCTGGTTATATTTTCCTTTTGGATGCTTAAGGACACACAGCCCAGATTAACCAAGGTTTTTGTTTTCTCAAGGTCAATTGAGGATCTGGTCTTCAGGGGTCACTCAGGTTTTTTTTTTTGGGGGGGGGGAGAGCCCGTGGCTCCTTTTGGCTTTTCAATTATCAGTTCCATCCACTCAAGGACAAAGTTAAGTCTTCCTAGACCAGGCTTCTCTTTTTGAAGCATGAGCAGACATTCCTCTTTATAGACTGAACACTGGCTGAAGTCCCATTAGTGGATCTCTAAGACCTCCCTGCACAGGAAGCCTGGTGACTCGCTTTTGCAGGACATTTCAAGAGATGCCCTCATGCATAGTCCCCTGAGGCTTAGTTGACCTCTGAGGGCAAGGAACAAAGTTATCCCTTTAGGTCCCTCAGCCAAATTGGTATGAGTATTAAGTATGGTCATTAAGCACCCAGAAAGGCTAAGTTCACCAACCTCATACATCATACCTATACTAAAATTGTATCTTCTGAAAACAGTTATTTCCATATAATATTTCTTGATTTGCCTTTTTCCATTTTAAGTTTATGTTACTCTAAAATATGTATACATATCCACCATCATATACCAAAAATCCATGGTCTGAAAATAAATGGTAGGTTAGTTCTACAACCTGTCTAGAGATTCATAAGAGCACAGTTGTGTTCAGATCATGAGGAATATAACATTATTGTTGCTCAGTTTGCCTTACAACCAGGTACTTGTTGCTAGCATCCACAGATGAGGGATACCATTCATCTTTTGTGTTTCTGGGACTGTGTTACTTCACTTAACATAATATCTTCTAGTTCCATCCATTTACCTGCAAATTTCATGATATCATCTTTCTTTTTTTTTTGTCTTTTCGAGACAGGGTCTCCCTGTAGCCCCAGCTGTCCTGGAACTCACTCCATAGACCAGGCTGGCCTTGAACTCACAAAGATCTGCCTGCCTCTGCTTCTCAAGTGCTAGGATTAAAGGCATGCGCCACCATGCCGGGCTTTTTTTTTTTTTTTGTCTGATATCATCTTTCTTTACCTCTGCATAGAACTTCATTGTGTAGATGTACCACATTTTCTCTACCCACTTGTTGGTTGAGGGGCACTTGGGTTGGTTCCAGCTCTTCACTATTGTGAAGAGAGCTGCAATAAGCGTGGCTGTACATATATCTCTGTGGTAGGATGAGTCTTGTGGGTACATACCTAGAAGTGGTATGGCTGGGTCAGGTGGTAGGCTCATTTTGAGTCTTTGAAGGGTTCTCCACACTGCTTTCCATAATGGTTGTATGAGTTTGCATTCCCACCAGCATGGATGAGTGTTCCCCATTTCCCCACAACCTCTCCAGCATTTGTTACCATTTATTTTCCTGATCTTAGCCAGCCTTATTGGAGTGAGTTGATATCTTAAAGTGGTTTTGACTTGCATTTCCTTAGTTATTAGTTATGTTGAACACTTTTTAAGATGTTTCTCTGCCATCTCTATTTCCTCACTTGTGAAGTCTCTGTTCAGCTCTTTACTCCATCTTTTGAGTGAGTCATTTGTTTTCTTACCTCTTTGTTTTTTGAGTAGTTTATATATTGTGGAAGTTAATGCTCTGTCAGATGTATCAGCAGTGAAAGTTTCCTCCCACTGTGTGGGTTTTCTCTTCACTTCCCTGATTGTCTCTTTTGCTGTACAGAAACTTTTGAGTTTTATAAGTTCCCACTTGCCAATTGTCAACCTTATTTCCTGTGCAGCTGCTATCTGATTTAAAAAGTCTGTAGGTGTTTGGGCACAACAGCCTGCAGATAGGTTTTGCAAGAAGGATGCTTGTACTCATGGATTATCACTTATAGCTAAAAATGAAAAAAAAAACTGAGAGAAAGATGCAGGACAGTTATGGCGGAATGCATGATCTGGGATGGGGTGGGGGGGGGAAGGGAAATAAGCCTGAACTGAATTGGAAAAAATGTATGAAATGCACAAAGCATCAATAAAAATTAATTAAAAAAAATAAATAAAAAGTCTTTTCCTAAGCCTGTCTTGCAGGTTGCTGCCAACTTTTTCTTCTATCACCTTTAGAGTTTTGGGTTTCATGTTGAGGTCTTTGATCCATTTGGGTTTGAGGTTTTTATAGGGTGACAGGTAGGAGCTTAATTTTATTCTTCTACAAGTGGTGATCCAGTTTTGCCAACTCCATTTGCTGAAGATGCTGCCTTTCCTTCATTGAGTCTTTTTGGCCCCTTGGTCAAATATGAGGTGGCTGAAATTTTATATGCTCAAGTTTGGATCTTCAGTTTTGTTCCATTGGTCTACAGGTCTGTTTCTGTGCCAGTACCAGGCTGTTTTATGACTATAGCCCTGTAGTATCAAGTCTGGTATAGAGACCTCCCCCCCCCCCGCCAAGATTGCTCTTTTCACTCACAGTTGCTTTGGATATTCAGGGTCTTTTGTTTGTCCATATGAATTTAAGGATTTTTCCCCAATCATGTGAAGAAAGTCTTGGGGATTTTAATTGGGATAACATTGAATCTGTATGTTAATTTGGGCAGAATGGACATTTTTACTATATTAATTTTTCCAATCCATGAGCATGGGAGATCTTCCCATCTTCTGATGTCTTCTTCAATCTCTTTCTTCGGGGGTTTATAATTTTTGTTGTAGAGACCTTTGGTGTCTTTGGTTAGGTTTGTTCCTAGGTATTTTATTGTTTTTGAGACTATTATAATTGGGAAGGTCTCCTTGTATTCCTTCTCTAGTTGCTTGTTGTTGGTATAAAGAAAGGCTAACAATTTTTCTAGGTTAGTTTTGTATCCCAACACTTTACTGAAACCCCTAATCATTTCTAGGAGTTTTCTGTTTGAGTTTTTAGCATCCCTTAGATAAACTATCATATCATCTGCAAAGAGGGATAGTTTGACTTCCTCTTTTCCAATTAGTACTCCTTTATTTTTTCTTTTCTTGTCTTATTGCCCTAGCCAGTGTTTCAAGCACAATATTGAAGAGGAGTGGTTGATGTGGGCAGCCTTGTTGAGTTTCTACCTTTAAGGGGAATCATCCTAACTTTTCTCCATTTAGGATGATGTTGGCTGTGGGTTTCTTGTATATGGCTTTGATTATGTTGAGGAATGATCCCTCCCGTCCAATTACTCCTAGAACTTTAAGCATGAAGGGGTGTTGGATTTTGTCAAAGGCCTTCTCTGCATCAATTGAGATGATCATGTGGTTTTTGTCTTTCAGTCCAATTATGTGTTTTTTGATATTTATTGATTTACGTATCTTGAACCATCCCTGCATCTCTGGTATGAATCCAAGTTGATCATGATGGATGACCTTTTTGATGAGGGTCTGTATGCGATTTGCAAGTATTTTGTTGAGAATTTTTGCATCTATGTTCATTAATGAGATGGGTCTATAGCTTTCTTTTTTTGGTTGTATCTTTGCCTGGTTTTGCTATTAGAGTGATGCTGGCTTCATAGAAGGAATTTGGGAGAATTCTCTCTCTTTGTATCCTTCTGAACTGTTTGATTAGTAGAAGGACCTCTTTATAGAATTCTGCCGTGAAACCCTCTGGACCAGGGCTTTTTTTAGTTGGGAGATTTTTAATTAAATCTTCAATTTCCTCAAATATTATGGGTCTGTTTAAGTTGTCAGTCTTTTCTTGGTTTAGCTTTGGTGATTCCCAGGATTTCAAATATTCATCCATTTCACTTAGGTTTTCAAATTTAGTAGAGTATAGGTTTTTGAAGTATTCCTGTATGATTTCCTGGATCTTTTCATTATCTGTCGTGATGTTTCCCCTTTCATCATGAATTGTGATTTGGAGTTGCTCTTTCTTTTTGTTAACTGGGCTAGGGGTCTACCTTTTTTATTCTCTCAAAGAGCCAACTTTTGGATTCGTTGATTTTTTTTGTATTGTTTTCTTTGTTTCTATTTCATTGATTTCTGCTCTGATTTTTGTCATTTCTTCCTCTCTGTTGCATTTAGGGTTCATTTGTTGTTGTCTTTTGATGTTTTTAGCTGCAGAGTTAACTCATTTATTTGTGTTCTTTCTGTTTTTTTTTTTAAATGTAGGCACCCAGTGCTATAAACTTCCCTCTTAGCACTACCTTTAAGGTGTCCCATAGGTTTTGCTGTGTTGTACTGTCATTGTCATTCAGTTCCAGGAATGCTTTTATTTCTTTATTTCTTCCTTGACCCATTCATTTTTCAGGGCTATGTCGTTTAGTCTCCATGTGTTCCTGTAGGTAGTAGGGCTTATCTTGGTGTTGATATTGAGTTTTATTGCAATGTGGTCTGATAGAATGCATGAACTTATTTCAGGTTTTTTGTATTTGTTGAGGTTTTCTCTGTGTCCCAGTATATGGTCAATTTTGGAGAAAGTCCTGTGGGGTGCTGAGTAGAAAGTGTATTCCCTGGTGCTTGGGTGGAATATTCGGTAGATGTCTGTGAGGTCCATTTGCTGTATTGTGTTGTTCATTTCAGATGTCTCTCTGCTTATTCTTTGGTTGATCTGTCCAAGGGGCGCAGTGGGGTATTAAAGTCCCCTACTATGAGTGTGCTGGGGTTAATCTGTGCCTTAAGGTCCTGTAGAGTTGTGTTTATAAAGATCGGTGCACCAGAGTTTGGGTGCATATATATTCATGATTGTGAGGTCTTCATGGTTAATTTTCCCTTTGATAAGGATGTAATGGCCCTTTTTGTCTCTTCTGATTGCTTCTACTTTGAAGTCTATTTTGTGTGATATTAAAATAGCAACCCATGCTTTCTTTTTGGTACCATTTGCTTGGAATATTTTTTTCCATCCTTTCACTTTCAGTTGGTGCCTATCCTTGAGGGCGAGATGGGTTTCTCATAGATAACATATAGATGGATTCTTTTTCCTAATCCATTCTCCCAGTCTATGTCTTTTGATTGGGGAGTTTAGTCCATTAATATTAAATAAAATTATGCTGTTAATGGGTAAATAAATGGAACTGGAGGCAATCATTCTGAGTGAGGTAACCCAGACCCGGATAGACAAATGTTGCATGTTTTCTCTCACAAGTGGATGCTACCTCTGAATCTTTAAAAATGTGTGTTTCAATTGGAAAATCCACATAAGTCAGGAAACCCAAATAGCAATGGGTGGGGGACTTCTTGGGAAGAGTCTTTCTATAGTACCTGATCAAAATTAGTCCTAGATTAAGAGTGGTTCTGGTCCCCACCCACACATGTATTAAGAAAAAGTCTCAGGGGGCTGGAGATATGACTCAGTGGTTAAGAGCACTGGCTGCTCTTGCAGAGGACTGAGTTCAATTCCCAGCACCCACAGTACAGCTAACAATCATCTGTAACTCTAGTACCAGGGGAATCTGTTGCCCTCTTCTGACCTCCATGGACATTGCATGACATGGGTGCACTTACACATATGCAGACAATATGCTCACACACATTTAATAAAAATAATAAATATTTTAAAATAAAAGACAAAATCTTAAATGATCAAATTGGCTTCAAATAGTTATTAGAGTATTCATAAAACTTTAAATATCAGTGCCAGGTATGAGCTCCATTTTGTGCAGTGGACCTTAAATTCAATCAGAAAATGGTTGGTTACTCCAATAACATTTGTGCCTCCTTTACACTAGTGGACAGATCTTGCCAGACCAGTTGGTGTAGTTCACAGGATTTATAGCTGGGTAAGGTTGATGATTAGTTTTCTCTTCCAGTAGCATGCATAGAACCTTCAAGCATTATGAAAACTAGTAGCCAGTAGAGAAGAAGCTTTATTTCTTTTTTGTACCAGCTTTATTTCTTTTTTGTTTGTTCTATAGTACATGTATTCAATTTCTTCAGAACTTTACCCACCAAGTTCTGGTAGTTTGCCAAGAGCACAGGCAATGGCCAGAATTGTTTGAGGTTCTATGGGAGCCCTAGTCAACAGCTTCAAAAGAGGTGCTCAAGTTTTAACATGAGTTTTTTTTTTCTTTGCTAGCCTATGGTGCCTGGTAGGAGCAATGTCCCTGTGGTATAGGTTACCTCTTTATAATATCTTTCTATATCATATATGTATATCTGTTAGGAAGCAGATGCCATATGAAGGACAAACAAGACCCCTAGATGCCTTATTTTAAAAGAATGATGAGCAGTTGAGGAAACAGGAGAAGCCAAAAGACTAAGATGCAATCCATGAAGTAACTGGGGAAAAATGATGGGAAAAGCGACAGAGACAAGGGGAAGGATTTGAAGGTTAAATAGTGCCAAAGTCCACTGCAGCTCCTGCTCCCTTATGTGCTCCACCAGCAGTTGTAGAAGCAGGAGGAAATAGAAGCTTTCTGAGTGTTGGACCTTCAATCCATAGCTGAGGTTGCTTTGAAGCTACCTCTAGGCTCATATTTTGGGTACCTAGGTCTCCTGGAAGGACATCTGAAAACAGAAGAATGGTATTGGAGCAAGGACATCATCCATTGAAGCCATTCACTTACAGGATGCCCACTTCCATTCCAGGTGCTCCTGGAGCTGAACACCTTCTAATTTGAACAAATTGAGAAACGTTGTTATTTTCATTTATCATCACAAATGTAAACACTTATAAAGTAAGACTCAAAAATTAACAAGAGATGAAAAATACAACTTAATTGGTAGTGGTTTATTTGATAGAACCAAAATATTTCACAGTATTATGCTGTGTCCAACACCACTGAAATATTTAAACATGGTATATAAATATGAGATTTCAGTGATTTGTTGAACAATTTTATTGACAATTCTCTTAAATACTGTTTTTAGCAGAATCAATTTTCTATAAGTTTGTATAAATCTACTTAGTACTATAATGAGTCAAATAAATGATCGTTAAAATGAGTCTAAACATTTTTCTAAATAAACTTACAATTAATCAAATTCAGATACCATTTTTTAAAACATACCCACTGGTTTTGAATAGAATAACCAGACATATATAACCTTGCACAGAAATGTTTTAGAATTCAGATTTAGCCTTACCATTTCTACATTTTATGTCAGTGGGTTCATCTTAATATAAAACATTTCAACAAGTCTTTTTGTCAGTGAAACAAAATAGCTGTCTATTGTAAATCCAAGAACAAATGCAAACATATTCCTTTTAAGCATCTGTTTTATTGGAGTCTTGAAGATGTCTGTGGGGATGCTATTATGTGAACGCCTAGAGACCTATGGTCAACATTGGAAAATTTCTTTGTAGGAGTATAGTGATTATAGCCTAGCTATTTCAAGACAATGTGTTAAAGTGAAGAGAAGATTAAATATGAATACAAAAAAGGTTTCTCTTAAAATTCACTTGTGTTCTTTGGCCATGTCCTGATTTAAGACCATCATCAATGATGTGGGATAACTTCTTGGAACTGGACGTATCACTAGACAAGCTACGGATTTAGAGGGAGGAGCTAAGGGCAAGCCGAGCTGGGCAGCAAGTTTTCTGTGACTCTGCGGGTGGGGGAGGAAGGGGCATATAAAAGCCCACCATGCAAAACTGGTCTCTCTCTCACCATTTTACTAGCATGGGCACAGGGCCTGAGTTCATGGCAAGACTCTGGGCAACCATGTTTTTCACTAAAACCAGCTGCACCTCAGCGTCTATGAGTATGCTGTCTGTCATCACTTTGTAGGCAAGCCCAGTAAATTCCAAATGTGCTAAATTAAGATTGAAGGGTTCTCTCCTTGCTTTGCCTTAATAACCAGGGAACCGGGAAACAGCAGAGGTAGGGCTGGATGGCAGGTGCTGCATGCCTGGGTACATGCTGTGGTCACCCCCACCCCAGAAGGAAAATTCTCTGTGACAAGTGAAGAAGAGTTAGAATTTTAAGTCGACATTTGTGGGCAGTATCATGGCTGATGACCTTAGTAATTATGTAGGTATTGGTAAATAAATGCTTCTAATATAATTTCAAGAAAACATGTCCCAAAGGGTTATTATGTTGTCAGCAAGTATAGTATGACTATAATTTTCTCGTGATAAGAAATATGGAATTAGACAGTGTTCTAGTGTGCTTCTCCATTCCTGTGACGAGACATTATCAACTTGGGGAGGAAAGTGTATATTTCTCTTACATCTCCTGAGTCATAGTTCATCATTTAGGGATCCCAAAGTAGGAAGTCAGGGCAGGAACTTTATATTCCTTTTCTAGGCCAACCCACTAAGTTCCCATTGCTTCTGATACACACTGTGATAGTTTCCCAAGTTTCTATCTTATTTGAGAGACAGAATTCTAAATCCAAGTGTTTTCTGTCAGTTTCCATGTGCTTATCTCAGGTTTTCTTTTCTTTTTTTCTTTTTATTTATTTATTTTTTTATTATTTATTTATACATATAGTTTTTATCAAATCTAATCTCAGGTTTTCTAACATTGTTTGAAAAAGTACTACTTTTTTTTTTTTTTGGTCTTTTCAAGACAGGGTCTCCCTGTAGCCCCAGCTGTCCTGGACCTCACTCTGTAGACCAGGATGGCCCTGAACTCACAAAGATCCACCTGCCTCTGTGTCCCAAGTTTAAAGGATTAAAGGCATGCGCCACCATGCCCTGCTTGAAAAAGTATTTCTAATATAACTCCCAATTTCCCACCTGCTTTTACATTTATACTCTATCCTGTTGCTCAGTCCTGGAGTAACACTTTAAATATGCTTTCTTTCTCTGATTATTGACCATAGTATCAAATCACTCAGGATAAAGAGTGTACTGGAATTAGTGATTAGTGTATATTTATAATTTACCAATTGCTAATTCAGACTTTTGTCTAATAGATATTTATTGATCTTTGCCAAATGTCAAGAAGTGTCGTCAGGTGCTAGAGAAACTACAATAAACATCATAGTCAGAATTTTCTGCCACCAAGTTGCTTACATTCTTGTGAAAGGTGAATGACTAAACAATGAATGCAATTTATGGTCACTAGATAGTAATATATGCTATGTAGAACAATGACACAGGGAATGGTCTAGGAAAGTTTTTGTGTTCAGAGTAATGTAGTTGGATACTATTATAGATATTGCTATCAATGAGGTCCAATGGATGAGGACAGAAAACAATGAGAAGAAAGTCCTACAAGAAAGAATGTGGTTAGTGTTTTTGTCAAATGGCTAAGGAAGTAGTTTAGACAGAGTTAGCTGGAGGAGGGGGTATAGCTAGGTTGATGAGGATCAGATTGTACATGGCCTTATAGCTACTGTTAGCTGTTTCTTTTTTTTTTTTTTTTTTTTTTTTTTTTTTTTTTTTTGTCTTTGAGACAGGGTCTCCCTGTAGGCCCAGCTGTCCTGGAACTCACTTTGTAGACCAGGCTGGCCTTGAACTCACAAAGATCCCCCTGCCTCTGCCTCCCAAGTGCTAGGATTAAAGGCGTGCTGTTTCTTTTTACAATGAGTTGTGAAGCTACATAGAGAATTGTGTATAATGCTAATATAACTGGCTTGACTTATTTTTGAATGGCCAGTGACTGCATCTGGTCGCTCTATTTTGGATAAACCATAGAAAGCAGAAGCAAGAAGACCTTCCCCCTTCCAGAAGGTGATTTTAATAATCCAGATGGAGATGAAGTGGCTTGGGTTTATGTAGAGCTGATGGAGAAAAAAATGGAATTCTAAGGCAATAAGATGTACTTATGGGCCAGATTTTGGTTATTATGGAAGGTGGGAGCCAGAAATACCTTCAAATTTTGGTGCTTATAAAACTGTAAACAAGGATTTTATGTTAACTGTGATAAAGGAAACCAGGGGGAATTATATGTCGTATTCCAAAGATGAGCAAAGGGTTTTTATGTTTCTATGCTCTGGTCCGTGAAAATACATGGTATACTTCTAGTATATTTTCATGTGATAGTTGACCTATCTATCATACTACTGACTGTGTTCAGTCTCCTGGTTCTATTTAGGGAAACATTTTTCCTTTTAGGATTTCCAAAATATCTTATTCATGTGTTTTAATCTAATGTTACTGTATTTCAATATACTTGATTTTACATATTCTGCCTTAGCCACTAGACTGTGCTCTCTTTGAGTAATGGGAGCCAACTTTACTTATTTTATAATGTAGTTTTCAAGTAATGTGATGGTCACAAAATGACTTTCAATGAACATTTTGAATACCTAAAGGGAAAATTTGAAATATATTTGTTAATTTTAAAGTTATTTTTAATATTCCATTCATTATTCCAAAGCCTGTGCACTGTCCCATCATTCAAATTTCCTGAAGTGAACATTGATTTTTCCATTTCCACTGATTCCCTGTTTTTTTCTTTGTTTCTGTCTCTCAGCCTCTGTCTTCCAATTGTGATTTCAAGCATCCTCCATATGGAAAATTAAAGCAAGAACACAGGTATTGGTCCCTTCTAATGTTAGCCACGTTTTCTTAGTAATTTCCAAATCTGCCCTTTAATCTCCTGGGTTCTTACTCCATAGACAATGGGATTCAGAGCAGCAGGAACCACATGGTGTAACACATTAAGTAAGACAGGGATGTCAGGGGAAACCTTTTTCTTGACCACATGAGTAAGGACTAGAACCAAAAGAACGGTACTGAGGAAGAGAATAAGGGTGAAATGAGAGCCGCAGGTGCTCAGAGCTTTGGCAGCTGCCCCCTTCGCTTTGAGTCTAAGGACAGTTTGGAGGATGAAAGCATAGGAGAGGAAGATAAGGATGAAGTCGGACCCAAGAAGAGCCCAGGCCAAGCCTAGTTGCACAGTTCGATTAAGGGCAATGCTGCCACAGGAGAGCTTGGACACAGAGAGGTTGGCACACAAACAGTTCTCAATTGTATTTTTATCACAGTAGTGGAGCCGAGAGGACAGGAGAGGAACGGGTGAGCTGAGAAACATATTCCGGGTCAAGATAAAGAGAGCAGCCTTTGCTACGAACTGGTCAGTGATGATGGATGGGTACTGCAGAGGCTTGCAGATGGCCACATAGCGGTCATAGGCCATCACCATGAGGGCGCAGGACTCCATGGGGAGAAAGCTGTTCATGATGAACATCTGGAGGAAGCAGGCAGAGAAGCTGATGGACCTGAGGTCAAACCAGAAGATGGCCAGGACCTTGGGGATGACGGTGAGGCAGAGGACGACATCCACAAGGGAGAGGAGGCTGAGCAGGTAGTACATGGGCTCATGTAGAGAGGCCTCCAGCCAGATGATGATGAGGAGGGTGGCATTGGCCCCCATGGCCAGGAGGAAGAGGAAGCTGAGGGGCAGAGACAGCCAGAGTTGCCAGCTGGGAGATCTGACAAAACAGTTTAGGATGAATTCAGAGACATCCAGAGAGATGGAGCTATTGCCCCAAAGCAGCATCGGCAGTGACTTTAGTGTGGTGGATGTCTCCAAGCAGCTGAAGAAGAGAGAAGGAGTTCAGTTCAGTCTGTAAGGTCCACAAGGGTTAGGAAATACCCTCAACTCCATATCCCTGCTGCCTAACACATTTTTTGACTTGTCAGTTGTAGCTCTAAGATAGATAAAATTATATTCCCCTTGTTTTTGGTTTTTAAACTATGTTTCCTCTGGTAATTTTCTCTTGCATTAATTAAACTTTTGTCATATTGCTTGACTTTGGAATTTTTTCATGAATCATAAATTATTTTAAAATCAAATGTTATTCATACAAGAAAATATGCTATAGAAACATTTTTTACTCCATGTAGTAAAAAAGTCACCATGGTCTGTGATATGTTTCAAAATGCCAGAGAGTACCAAGGTAGAAATAATATTTGAAGAGATAGACATGTCATATTTCCTTGACTTGACAATTACATATTGCATATTTGTATTGAGTTATCATACTATACAATGTAAAGAGTTCAACTTTTATACCTCAAAAATCCTTCAAAGAATAAAATAAAATCAGTTGGATTATAAACAAAGAGCACTTTCTGAAAACTGCTTTGATCCACTATCATGTTTTAAGGATGTAAATGCCATGGGTAGCCAGAACTCAGATGCACTATCCAAACACCAGATTTTCTGATGAAATAAAAATAATTTCACCTGGGTCTATGCCTGGTTATGGGGGTATGTAGATATGGGAAGGGTTTTAAGTAGCAAAATATATTGTATGAAATTCACAAAATTTAATAAAATATTAAAAGTTTTCCCCATGTTTGTTTTCCTAACTCTTGTTTATATCACACTCTTTATTTCCACCGATTGCTGCTTTTCTGTTCCTAGGTTAATCACTAATCTCTGCTGTCTGCTTTCTAGTGTCTTTCAATGGCCTTCTCATGACATCACTGAGATCTCTAAAGAGGCTGTACACAGAGACCCTTAAGAATGATTTTGATACTGCTACTCTTAGTGTGTACAGTAGACATACCTGTGCGTAAATGTTTCTTCATAATTCTTCTGGGTGTCAAATTAGAATATATAGATAGTGATAAGGATTTTTTCCAATTTCAAAAATCATCCAATTTGACATCAAACTTGCTTAATAGGAAGTGGAAATGTGAGGGGGGATCAAGATGATCAATGGTGAGGAGGAGAGAGCCAGTCATCCAGTGGACGATGCCACCACAGTTTTCCTCTCCTCAAGAGCTTGTCAGTCAAGATTAAGCTTTGCACATTGTGGTGACTCTTGACTGAACAGTGCAAAATAAAGAGAGCACAGAACAAATGGGGCAAGAGAAGCATTGGCATAAAAAGTAGAAAGCAGTAGAAGATAGGAAAGGAAATGCCTGCAATTATTAAAATAAAAAGAGTTTGGGATGAAAGTTGAAAGGGCAAGGGGAGCGAAAAGAAGCAGAATAGAAAGCAGAGCCAGTGATTTCTGAAAATGAAAAAAAGAATAAAAGAGAGACTAGTGAAAATTTCTATTTGATGGTCAACTGGGGTAGAGGTGAAGGGAGAGGCATTTGGGAACCCTGTCTCCCTTGCAAATCTGCCCATTGCCTCATACTCCCATAAGAACTCATCAAACACTACTCAAGCATCTTTTACTTGTTAGATTTATTCAGATGATTGAATCTATCTATTTGACCCAGCTCCTCTTCAGAGAGCACAAGAGTCTGGGCTTGGGGTCCATACAATCTCTGCCTGGCCTTGTAACTTTCCCTGTCTCAGAGCTGCCCTAGATTTCTTTGAAGCTCTATCCTCATAAGTCATCCTTACAGTTTCTCTTGTTGCAATCCAAATTCTAGTCCCACCACAATCTCTGACCTCACACATATTTAGTATCAAGGGGCTTTATGCCTTCATTTTCTTATGGAATTAAACTTACTGAATGGAGATATATAACAGTTGGAGATAGCTCTATATTGTGTTTCTTAGGAAGGAAAGTTTATATAATAGTTCAGATCACTTTACTTCCTTGGGGAAAAACCATCTTGTTGGCCCTGAAGAAGTTGAAGAATCAAGGGGCCAGCAGTCTTATATTCTCAGGAGAGAGTTTTTTTCATAGGTCTTTATGTCCTGTGATTTCCTAAGCAGAGTCATTATTGCCCCCGAAGGCTTAGGAAAGACTTAGAATTGATCATCTTGTACCAGTTGAATGGAAACATGCAATACTTAGGTAATAAAATATTTTATTAATTAAGCACAAGAAAAATATCAGAACAAAAAGTTAACAGCAAATGCTGGCAGATGCCACGTTCTGATTTTGTAGAAAGGTATGATAAAATGTTTGCACACTGCATTGAAACCCAGCCATAGGTACTCCCACACAAACAGTTCATGGCAATGAATTTTTAAAGTAAATGATATTCACGATTTAACTTTAAAAATCAACTGGGGTATAATGTCCAGAATATATACATAACCACTGAAAATCAGTAAAATAAGAGACTCCAAGAAGAAACTTAAAAAAAAAGATATTATGGGGCTAGAGAGATGTCTCAGAGGTTATGAACACTGGCCATTCTTGTAGAAGACTCAGGTTCGAATCCCAGCATGCACGTGATGGCTAATGACTCTCTGTAACTCCAGTTCCAGGGGAGACTTCTTCTGTCTTCTGCAAATATTGCATGACACAGGGGTGTTTACACACGTGCAGGCATGACACTCATACATATAAAATAAAAATGTAAATAAGTAAAACATGTTAACAGGCAATGCATAGGGAGACATGATAGACTAATAAATATCAGAAATGTGTTTATTTTCATTAAAATTAGGGAAACAAAGTAAAAGATATAGAGTGCTGCATTTCATGGATAAATTAGAGAAAATGAAAACAATCTCATACCAAATATTGATGAGGATGTGGAATAATTATTTAGTTTTTGATGTTTCTTGTAGATTATTTTGGTCCATCTTAGATCTACTTAGGGATGTTTTCTAAAATTAAATATATAAACACTACCATGTATTTTATATTTTCCTTTATTTTTGAAAATTTCATAACATGTATGCAATGAAATATGATCATATCTACCCCACACTTTCCTCCTCCAACTTTCCCCATATTTCCCTAATATGTCCCCTTCCAACTTAGTTTTAATTCTTTTTAGATAGGGTCTACCATAGCTCCAGGTGGCCTGGAACACACCATGTAGATCAGGCTGGCTCTGATTTCATAGAGATCCACCTGCCCTGCCTCCCAAGTGCTGGGATTAAAAGAATGCACCACCACACTCAGCACCTATCCCACCTTAGTGTCAATATTTTTAGTTTCCCAATAAGTCTAGTTAATGATGACCATATGTGCATGGATGTGCAGCCTTCCACTGAGCATGGGAAGCTTAACAGTGGCCATGTCCCCACAAAAGAATGATTCCTGGGGCTGAAGGGATGGCTTACATGTTAAGAGCACTTGTTCTTACAGAGGACACAGGTTTAGTTTCCAGTGCACATATGGTGGCTCACAGTCATCTCTGACTTTGGTTCTATGGGGTTCAGTGTCCCCTGAACTTTATCAGGCATGCATATGGTGCACATATGTACTGTGATGGATTGAATGAAAATGTCCTCAGTAGACTCCAAGTATTGCACACTTGATTGCCAGTGTGTGCTGTGTGGGGAAGACCAGAGGTTGCTGTGAGCATGGATATTAGTCCAAAGGAATCCAGGAGACAAATATTATAATGCAATCTAATTTTATTAATTTCCATGGAGGTTTATTCTAAAATTATAATAATCCTGTCCTGTCCTAGTGTAGCTCCCCAAGGTTGCTCACCTCTGTGACATTCTCTTAGCCTCTTGGAAAGGGCAGAGGGGCCCCACTATAGGGAGCTTCCAAGGAGCCAACTGATTGGCTGAAGCAGATCTCTTGGATGGGAGCTGTGGCAGCTCAGGTAGGCCATTCTGGGGCTGGGAACCCAGCATTCCAGTAGCAGCATCTGTAAACCGAAGACAGGCAGCATGTCCAGGTGTTCTTAGTTGCAGGCATCTCACTTGGAAGAGGGTCCCAGGGAAAGGGGTGTGACCTGAGAGCTTCCCTGTGGCATCACACAGCAGGCCCCCAAGTCATGTTGCACTTCCAGGCTTAAGTAGGCCTCAGCCAGGAGTGGGGAGTGCACTTGTCCCAGATGCTAGCTAATCCCAGGCTTCATGTCTCAGGTCCCCATCCAAGGTCAGGTGATTATCTGAGTCTATGCCCAGGTCTTGGGTTGGTGGGGTCCGATTTCTGGACCTTCTCTGGCCTCCTAATTAGCTGTGCATGTTTAGCTTTGGGCTCTCCAGGCCTCTGTGTGGCTGGGAAAGTGTCCAAATGTTTATCTCAAGCAGCCTTGGGCTAAAGCAGGCCTCTTGCTAAGCTAAGTTTATTCTCTTAAGGTTACAGTACTTCAATGCCACACATTACTACTTAGTTTAATCCTAACTACCTCTAATTCATATAATTTTCATATGCTCTCCATGCTCCTAACATGTACCCTTTAGGAGGTGTGACCATGCTGGAGGAAGCCTATAACTTGGGGCTTTGAGAGTTCTTTTTAAAAAATTTTTTTTTGACAGAGGGTCTCCCTATAACCCCAGCTGGCCTGGAACTCACTCTGTAGACCAGGCTGGCCTTGAACTCTCAGAGATCCTCTTGCCTCTGCCTCCTGAGTGCTAGGATTAAAGGTGTGCGCACCACGCCTGGCTTAAAGATGGTTCTTAGCCGCCCTGTGGGTGCTGGGAATTGAACCCAGGTCCTCTGCAAGAGCAGGCAGTGCTCTTAACTGCTGAGCCATCTCTCCAGCCCTGAGCATTCTTAAGACTTGTTAGATTTCCAGTCTCTCTCTGCTTCCTCTACCCACTTGAAGATAAGAACCCTTGGCTTTCTGGTCTTCCCACCATGTGTCTCCTGCCATTATGGACTATGATCCCTCTGGAATCTAAAGCTCAAATAAATTCTTCCTTCTATAAATTGATTTGGGCAGTGTTTTATCACAGCAAGAGAAAAATAACAAAGAGGTTGGTACCAGAGAGTGGGCTGCTGTTGTGAAGAACCCGACCATGTGTATTTTTGGATGAATGTTGAAAGCTTTGTAAATTTGAACTAGAAAAGTGGTTGAATGCTGTAAGCAGAGTTTAATGGGCCAGGTTGTAGCAGGAACCTGGCAGAAAGTAGTGCTGAGTGAAAGGCCTCCCCCCCCACTCAAAACAGGCCAGATCAAACCAGATTAACAAAGTATAAAAGGAGGTTTATTAGGACATGCTCCTGGGCGGGTCCACTGGTCTCAGAGAGGGAGGCATGATGGCGAGAAAAAGCATGTACTTGTAAGGGCAAACCTGGTGCAGTGGGAGGGGACAAAGTGGGTCTTTAGTGTTCGTCATGGAGCTGGAATATAATCATATATGGTCTTAGGCTGTGCTCTCATCAGGAACAGAAGTTGCATCAGCTGCCTGAGATGAGGTAGGCTTTTGACCAGAAGAGAAGGGTGGTAGGTGCCATCTTTAGCTCTCCAAGCCTTAGCCCAGCTAAGCTTCCTTGTAAAAGAAAAAAGCCTAAGATAAGTTACCTGGCCCATGAGGCCCATAGTAACTTCTTGAGCCTGCTCTAAAGTTTGATGACCTGTCTCTTAGTTTCAAAAGTCAGTTACTTCTGCATAAGGGTGACTCAGCCTAGTCTGAGCTGAAAACGCCCCTACCCAGATACAACTACGAATTTTATTGGCCCAAAGATATCCCCCCACTCTACGTATTTCCTTTCCTGCCTTGTTTTCTCCACCCCTCCCACCAAGCGAATATAAGCTGCTGCCTGACGCAATATAAGTGAGTCCTTGCTTTGACAAGCTCTGGATCTGGTGTGTTCTCTTGCGGACCATCGACACTCATCATCCTGCTCAGCCTCATCCACCGAGGAGGCTGGCTGGTTCGAGCCTCTTCTCCACCGTCCCTCTTCAGGTGACACCCACATCTTAGGAAATTTGTTAACCCCTAGTGTGGGTACACAAGTTGAAGGACTATCTTGTAATGTTTTATAGCATAGTAGGTGACTATGGCTGTATTTAATTGCATATTTTAAAATAGCCAGTTTTGAATATTCCTAAAAAGGAAAATATGATCAATGTTTGAAGTCATGCGTGCACCCAGTGCCATAATTTGGTAATTAGATGTTATATTTTGTATTGAAACCTTACACTGTGCTGCATATTATTATAAGGGACAAAAATATATAAAAAGAACTAAAATAAAATATATTACCAAATTTAATTATAAGATGCATTTACATGGGTATGTAGTTAGACTCCATATACAATTTTTAGATTTTCTTTCTTCTATACATTTTGCAATCAGGTTTGTGTTAATTTTCTAAATTGAGTGTGAAAGGTTTTAATGTTTTAATTCTGTAGAACAGTTAATATTTTAATAGCACAGAAATTGATGCAAAGCTACCTTGGCCCAGCATTTTACATGGATTTCAAGCTACAGTCATATCTATCTGTTGTTAATGGACATCCAGTCACAGTCATATCCATCAACTTACATTGATCTGTTCAGTTATTGTATTACTTTTTCACCATTTTCAAGATTTCTATCATATTTACAGAATGATCAGTTGGCAATTTTTCTTTATATGTTTATACAATGTGACATGCCTTAAAACCATTTTCTCCTCTGTTTTCAGTCACTGTTACCTTAATGCCTGTTCTCGGTAGACTCACACTGATACTGCTTTGACCTTTAACCAGGATCTTATATCTAATTATAAGTCAGTTTCAGGTATTTGCAGCTCCAAAAATACCCATGGAGATCAGTAGCTTTGCTTAACTTCAATACCAGATTAAAAAAAAAATGACTGTGTACTGTGTTGGTAGCCACAAATACAATCTGCTCTAAAGTAAAGCTCACTCTAAGAAGGTCTATGGACTTGAGCATTCCTTGGGTTTTCAAGCACAGATAGAGTCTTTATATAATCTCTTCAGGCTTATATCCTCTTGTCTAAGAGTCCCTTTGCAGGAGGCAATGACTGAGAGGTCCACACGGAGCCTCATGCATTGGGGTAATCTGCAGCTGGAGAGCTTACTCAAACCTGCAACTTTGAACAAGAACTGGATTTAGCAAGCTAAGTCTACACACATCAGAATAAAGAGACATGCTAAGCTAACCCTGCATTGCTTCCCAAATCCCTCAATGTTTTGTAAATTGCAAAGATTTTCACTATTTCTTTTATTACAGAGTCTCATTTCAGATTGTCTTGGAATTCACTATGTAGCTCAAAATGACCAAAAATTTGTGGCCATCATCCTGTCTCAGTGCTGGGATTCCCAAGTGCTGGGATTCAGGGTTAAGTCATTATACACTGTGGAGTTATGAATTCTGCTGGATGAATGCCAATGGCTTGAAAGAAGCCTCGAGAGTTGGTGGAGGGCCAACTTGGTATGATCGTGCTTGAATGCTTGGGCTTGGGAGAAGCCTGCAGAGTTCGGCAAAGACTCTGCCCTTGAATGTTTGTGCATGGAATGTAAACACAGGAATTGATAGTCATATTATTGCTGAAACCCAATGTCACTATGTTATGTTACCTGTTTACTTTTACGGCTAGGCCTACTGAACCTTGGATTCTGTTTTTCTCCTAAAGCCTTCCTTATACCTAGCACGTATACATTGTGTAGCTTTCTTTAATTGTTCCAGGGTAACCTCTGCAAGCTGTGAGAGAGATAAAAGCTTAAAATTCAGAAATAAAACGTTGTTAACCTTCCTTTGAGTGGGTTGTCCGTGTCCTTTATCAGAGTGATGGTCCAGGTCTCAGAACCTAGAGTTCCTCACAATACACCTACCTTTGAAGAGCTTTGTTGTAATTTTCAAGTCAAACTTTCATAAAAGGCTTAAATTTTAATGTACATTTATGACATGCAGTGAATTTCTCTTGCCACTATATTCTATTTGTTTTCATGAAACGCACATCATTTTTTGCTTTTGACATGAGAATAGACAGCCTGTCTGCATGGAAGGATGTCTAAAGGGGGTTATTGGACATTACTTTCTTGCAAACTCCTTTCTCCCTCTAGGAAATTTTTACTTTCTATGGGATTTAAGTATGAGGGGTTTTTGTACCTCCTATGGGTTGGAGTGTAGCTGTTAATTGGAAATTTAATCAGAATTTTTGTGCCATCCATTCCAATAGTGTGCATTGACATTATGAGTGTGAAGAAAACAGAAAATGAGATTTTCAGGACAGCAAGGGGAGTTGAACAAGTTTTTCTCATATTTACTTTTGCACTGATTGCTTACTGTCTTACTGACCTGTTGTAGAAGTGTAACAAAAATATTTCTAGTGGTTACTTCTGACTGATGGCATCATTAACTTACTGTACTATTATAGAAGAAGTTCTTGGAGCCAAGTATCAATGGCTTTTAGGGTTAAGCATCCTTAGTACTCTTTCTCTTATCTGTTTTGTTCTGACCCCATAGATGACAGGGTTCAGGGCAGGGGGAATAACCACATACAGATTGGCCAAAAGTATGTGGATGTAATGAGGAATATTGTGGCCAAAACGGTGGCTCATGAAGGAGAATAGAGCTGGCAGGTAGAAGGCCAACATGACACAGACATGGGAGCCACATGTGCTGAGAGCCTTGAGCCGAGCATCCCAGGATGGGAGGTGGAAGACTGCCTGCAGAATCCTAACATAGGAGAATCCAATCACTGAAAGGTCAATGAATCCCACCGAGAAAGCAATTAATCCATAAATAACATTGACCCTGATATTGGCACAAGCTAACTTTGCCAAACCCATATGTTCACAGTAAGTATGGGGGACAATCCGGGCACCACAGAAAGGCAATCTCAGGATGAGAAATATGAATGGAGTCACAAATACCAAAGTCCTGACTATGATGACCACACCCAGAATGGCTATCACCTTGTTGGTGAGGATCATGCTGTACCTCAGGGGGTTGCGGATGGCAACGTAGCGATCTATGGCCATGACTGTCAACACTACAGACTCCAGGCCAGTGCATATATGGATGGTGTACATCTGTGTGATGCAGGCTCCAAACACGATCTCCCTGAGATTGAACCAGAAAATGCCCAGCATCTTGGGGATGGTGGCTGTGGATAAGCCCAAATCCGTGCAAGCCAACATGGCCAGGAAATAGAACATAGGTTGGTGGAGGCTACGTTCAGTGTGGATCACAAAGAGGATACTGATGTTTCCCAAGACAGCTATTAGATACACTACAAGGAAGGGGAAGCCGAGCCAGAGGTGCACATTTTCCAGCCCTGGGATTCCTATCAGGAAGAAGGAGGAGGGATGGAACTGTGTCTTGTTGATGTGAAGCATAGTAGTGGGACCTGATCATGGACACATTTCTGTCCAGAGTTTTCTTGCTTCCAGTGAGAGACTTCAACTTCTTTCAACAGAGCATGGTATGTATTTCTTGCAGAAACATAAATTCCAGCATTTAATTCCATAGTACAGCAGATGAGACCTAGAGAGAGAACAGGGGGCACTTTCACACTGAAAAAATTCCTTCATATTTATGTAAAACCATGCTGAAAAGTACTATTATAACAAGCAGTACTCATGATTTTTGTTCCTTTATTCTCTATGGAAGAACATACATATACCATTAATTCAGAAACTATTTATTGATAATATACTTGCTAATCAGAATATAAAGTACAATACCCGATATTGAATGAATTGATTGATTTTAATTTTTACTAAAAATAATGATAATTTGGATTGTATTTCAAGAAAAAGGATCCAGTTAACATGTATTAGAAAGTTTCTAAGTGCTTAATATCTATTATTTAAATATTAAAGCAAATTAGTTTAGCATCTCTGACCCCATTTAAAAAGTTGTAAATAAGGTTCAGACTAAGACTCTATCTATCTATCTATCTATCTATCTATCTATCTATCTATCATCTATCTATCTATCTGTCATGTATCTATCTATCTATATGTTATCTATCTATCTATCTATCTATCATCTGCATATTCTGTCATCTACATAGCTATACACACATATATCTATATCATATATATATATATCATATAATACAATGTGCATGGTATATATGAATACTGGTAGCAAGTTTGCTTATTTATTTATTTTAGTAATCATTACTCATAATGTAATATAAAATTTATTGAATACAAAATCCATACTTTGAAATTATGACTATTGCTTTTATTTTTATTTATTTATTTATTTTTTTATTATTTATTTCTGTAATGTGTATGAATGTACTGTCTGCATGCAAGTGTGTGCACCCGTGTCGTGCAGTGCCGCGGAGGTCAGAAGAGGGTGTCGGATTCCCCTGGAACTGGAGTTCTCCTGGAATTGGAATTTCAGACGGTTCTCGGCCGCCATGTGGGTGCCGGGGATCGAACCCTGGTCCTCTGTAAGAGTGGTCGGCGCTCTTAACCGCTAGGCCATCTCTCCAGCCCCTATTGCTTTTATTTTTAGAGTTTGATGTTTTACACTGTACTTTTACTGCTATTTATTGAATATTGAAGCATTGTTAGTCTGAACTGCTATAAAATTGTTCTACTTGGGTTTTGATTCTCATGTTTCCATCCGTCTAATGCTTCTGGAGAGACCAAACATTACTGCTAATATTGCTGGGATGCAATCCTTGGTAGCTTAAAATGTCTGATGACTGCTATAGGTTTTACAAAGATTAAAAAACAGAGGTTATATATTATGATAATATTATTTTTATTAATGAGAAAGCTACAGAAAGAACTTTGTTGGCAGAAAATTGCTTACTTTGTCAGAAAAAAAGGATAAGGAATGCCTAAATAAAAAAATGTAGTGGTGGCTGTAGAGATGGCTCAGTGGTTAAGACGACCTGGGTTCCATTCCCAGTGCCCACTTGGAGGCCCAAAAATGTCTATAATTCTAGTCCCAGGGGATCAGATATACCTTCTTCTGACCTAAGGAGGCCTTGCACAACACATGTGCACTTACATACATGCAGGCATACACATAAAAATTATAACTAAAATACAAAAAATGTAGTGGAAGAGTGTGTGTGTGTGTGTGTGTGTGTGTGTGTGTGTGTGTGTTAAGGAGAGGGGGGAGGGAAGGCTGTTCTTACCTGTAATCTCAGGACTTGGGAGTCTGAGGCTTTGGGATAGTGAGTTTGAGGCTTCCTTGTGCTATCAAGTGAGATCCTGTATCAAAAACAAACTATACAACAAAATACAACAAAATGAAAATGCAATAGGAAAAAAGAGCAAAGGAAGAAAATTTATGTTTAAATTTAGTCTATATTTTTGTGGTTTCCTTTTATTTTGAATACAGATTTTTCTGTGACGTGGTTTTCAATTCAATGATTTTTCTTCTTAATATTCAGAACTGTATTTTACAAACTATTAGCTCTGGAGAAGTGCAGTTTTACTTAAAGTTTTAAACTAATTTTGATGCAGGAAGTGAATTTTCCCAAAAGCACTGTCATAATTAACTCAAGTGACCTTAGTACTGTTATAACAATACAGAAATTCTCTTGTTCATGAAGAAAATTATACTTAAACTTGAATCTAAGCATTGCATGACAAGGGTGCACTCGCATGCAGGCAATACACTCACACATGTGTGCACGCACACATGCAAACACACACACACACCCATATACACACATGCACACACACATACCACACAAAATATTTTAAAATAAAAACATTGGATTCATTAAAGAAGCAATTGAATTGTACAATTTCCAATGTCATAAAGTTTGGCCCATGGTTCTAATTTGGCCCTCCATTTATTTTTCTAAATAACATTTTATTGGGATACAATTACCCATTCATTCCCATTCACTTATGTGGTATCTATAGTTTCTTTTACTCTACACGGCAGAGGGAAGTATTTGTGAGTCAAATGTGATGGCTCATAAAATTATAGTACTCTGGGACCATTTTGAAATAAAGGTTAATAGTTTTTAAAGTGCCACAGAAGAGTCCAGCACTAATTCCAATCTACTTTACAACATTAGTGTCTCCATATTTTCAAGCTGAACTTCCAAATTTTCTGCATTGTTTATATAATCTGGCCACTAAAAATAATAAAGGATTTCAAGTTCATTTAGTGTGAGCCACTGAGTGAAATGTTAATATTAGTTTCGTCTTCACGAGTGCTCTTTGTTCTTAGATTTGGAAATACTTGTCCGTTTTGTTTTTCTCCTCACTCTTGGATGCCCCTTGATGTCTTTGATTCATTGTCTTCCTTTATTTTCCCTTCATGGAGTCTGTCCTCGCCACAGTCTTCACCCATCCACTCTGCTTCACCCCTGACTAGAGGTGTCACAGTCTTTTTTTCCTGGTGATTTTCAAAAATATGTTTAGAGCTGACTTCTTCCCCAGATCTTCATAGATCTGCAGATTTTTATACAATGTCTTTGCTAATATAACTCAGACACCTCTCATTTAACACACTATTCCCATTTGACCATCATTCTGAGACAGATTCTCCTTCTTTTCCCTGTACCCTAGGCAATGGTTTATATGTACATCACCCTCAGGTACAACCTTCCTCCTTTCCCCTTTTCATTTCCTCGCTCTTCAGATCCAAGTAGTTGTCTAGTCCTGTTACCTTAGACCATGAGAAGGATTGTCAGATTTTATGCTCCAATGCGGCATGATTCAATTTGCAATTCAAAAACAATGCTGTATGTTAAAGACAGCAAATGCATTTGTAGCAGATCAAGTTAGAAGGTTCTCAACAAAACTCACACAGAATATAATGTTATCTTGCTCTATACCAGACCAATTTTAATTGAATTAAATTCATTTTCAAATATAAGTGCTGAATTGATTTTTTTTCCTTCCTCTACTGTGTATTACCTTAATTTCCTCCAGTTCCATTCCTTCTCATCAAGTGGTATTTTACATTTGTCTTTCTTTCTTTTTTTTTTTCTTTCTGGCCTTTGGGAGACAGGGTCTCCCTGTAGTCCAGCTATCCTGGAACTCAATGACCTTGAAATCACTGAGATTTGCCTGCTGTTTCCTCCCAAGTGCTGGGATTAAAGGCATGTGCCACCAAGCCTGACAATGCATTTTTCTTTTTCAGAAACTACTGAAGGATAAAGATTATCACATTTATAAAATAGGACTGGTAATCAATGATTCATATCCTAAGAGAAAGGCATGGGGCTCTGTGTGAGAGGAAGGTAAAGGATTTGAGAATGTTTATAAGGTCTAAGAAAGCTTCTGTGGACTCCTCTTGAACTCAGGACAGAGAGTGTCGAGGTTATTCTACCCTGATGCATTTATTATATTGTTCTTGTAATGCATGATGCAAAATCACATGTTACTTTCCTAAAATTCTGGAGACTGCTGCATGGTATAATTGCTACCAGGAACTTAAGTTTCCCCCTTTTTGTATTTAGAATTATCTGCACACCCAGCACTACCACCACTCTCTGCCCTTGTCTGTTATAGAAGTCTCCAGGTACTAATTTAACTTAAATGACCAGCATTTAAAGAATGCTCACTTAGTGGGAAATAGTGGTCCCAGTGCAGGCACACAGCAATAGTCAAGTAATGCAAAATTTTCAACTTCATGGGCGTTGATTCTAACAGTACAATTGTTTCCTCCCTGGACTCAAATATTATTGTTATAACAGCAATTCACATGTTGATATTCTTTGTCAGCAAATTTTACAAAGGACCCCTTGGTGATATGAACATAAGTTCAGAATGTCCCTAAGTGATGAGCTAATTGCAAAAATGTGGCATTTGTTGACATCATTTCATGTTTTATGTACATAATGCTTTTTAATATTAACAAGCATGCTTATGCATATTATCTAAATCCACCCCCAGGTTGCCTCTCTGAGATTGCTCTCCCTTTCTGCACTCTTCCCTTCCAGACAGTTTTCAGAGGAACTTCTAGAAACTGGCTATCATATTTGGACACAGAATATTCAATGGGTCCTCTCTTAACTCCATTTTTGTTTGTTTTTTATGTGTATGAGTGTACTGTCTGCATGTAGGTTTGTGCACCCATGTCATGCAATGCCACAGAGGTCAGAAGAAGGCGACGGAATCCCCTGGAACTGGAGTTAAAGAAGGCTCTCAGCCGCCATGTGGGTGCTGGGGATCGAACCCGGGTCCTCTGCAAGAGCAGTCCTTGCTCTTAACTGCTAGGCCATCTCTCCAGCCCCTTAACTCCATTTTTTTTTTTGGTCTTTTTGAGACAGGGTCTCCCTGTAGCCCCAGCTGTCCTGGAACTCACTCCGTAGTCCAGGCTGGACTTGAACTCACGAAGATCCGCCTGCCTCTGCCTCCCAAGTGCTAGGATTAAAGGCGTGTGCCACCACACCCGGCTTAACTCCATTTTTGAACATGCTATGACTTTCCTCACCAGCGTGAATAATTACTCAGAGAGTCTTTTCTGAAAAGACAGGTGGAAGGGTATAAGAAGGAAAAGACTCATCGATGCCAGCCAAAGAGTATCATGAGCATTTTTCCTTGTGTTGCCAACATTATCTTTGTTTATATCTGTTCCTGCATTTTGCTGAAACTGGCTCTCTGCTTGTCACTGTGGCTGTGTCCCTTTGTGTTAGTTTCTGAGTTTTAGCAATGTGTCCAGGTTATTTTGAAATAAGTCCACTTTTTTCACTCACTATGTACCTTGGGGAGGCTGTATCTGCAGAGCCTCGGCTGACTTTAACTAGAGTTCAGTTATTGTCTTTGAGACCTTCCATCAACATCACTGGAGCTTACTTACCCACCTTCTCCAGAATCTGAGGAGTCATTTGTGAAGGACTAGATTCTAAAGAATGCAAACCACATGTGACTGAGTTCTGAATAGCTAGAGCCAAGGAGTTATATAAGATGTCTAATCCTCTGGGACGTGATCCCATCCTGTGGGCTGTATCCAACGACTGAAATATGGTGCAACAAATTCCCATGTCTCTGAGGGTAGAGCTCTGTGTTATCTGGTCAGAGACCTGGTTACCTTCTGGTAACCAATGACCTGTTATTTCTGCATTGCCTAGGGAACATGTTCCCCTGAACAGGTCCCAGGAGGCTAGACACTCAGAGGCACGGTGCCCTCACACCTAAACTTAAAATCCTACTATGGTACTAGGTGAAGTTACTTTCGGCAGAGAAGCAATGAATGCAGGAAAACAAGATGTCGGAAAAACCCAATATTTCCTCAAAGTCATCTCTGAAATATACATAAATTAATAAGTTATATAGAGATGATTATAGCTTGTTTTAAAACCTTTACTATATATAATGTTTAATATAACATAGTAAAAGAACTATATGATTATTGCAAACATCTGTGTTCACATTGTGCCTCTAATTCTAGATATTAATTAACATTTAAATACACATTTATGTAAAAGAGAAGGGTTTTTTTTGTTCCTGGTTCTTTGACAATCTTATGTAAAATAATTTTGCTGATATCTTGCATTCCCAACCAACCTAAGTTTATGTCCTTTTTTTAACCTATTTTTTTTGTCTTTTTGAGAGAGGGTCTCCCTATAGCCCCAGCTGGCCTGGAACTCACTTTGTAGATCAGGGTGGCCTGGAACTCACAGAGATCTGCCTGCTTCTGCCTCCCAAGCCACCTGACTGTTTTTTTTTAACCTATTGAGTCTAATTTGTGTTGCCCTTTTACTCTTGGGTCTGTGGCTATCAGTAGAGTCAGGGCGACCATGCCAATGACACATTTTTAATGAACACTGACTCTGCTTTCTCAGCAGCTATCAATTTCCAGTGGCTCCTCAGCCTGGGGTGGGCATTTGTCCATCTCCCTCTTCAAGATGGAATTTTTCTAGTGTGTGCATGTGCAGGTCTGGCGCATGTAGTCACAGCGGCTCTGAGTTCTTACTATACCTTCCCAATTGCATCCAGAAAACTTCCCTTATAGTCATCCAACACATCTGGTTCTGATAATCTTTCTGTGTGATAGGTTTGGACCTCTCTACTGGAGCCTGGTGTGCTCACCTGTTGGTACACATTGCCTTTCCCCAGAGTCTGCCAGTAGCCAGTAGGGTCCTATGAGGCCCTCACTTATCTACACCTGATGAATGACAGAAAGGCTCAGACTTGTGCTGACTTAGTGCAGACAATCTAGTTTGCTATGGGACATGATTGCAAGTCTGTGTCAAGCCCATTGTCTTCTGGCTTTTACATTCTTTCTGTCTCTTCTTCTGGGATATTCCCTGAGCCCTCACAGGGGCTCTGCCACTGGCACATATCACACTCCCCACTATACTATCAAAACCACAATGTGAATTTCTAACAGGGGAGGAAAAAAGGATCAAAACTTCCAAGGCCCTGCCTTTTTTCTTTAAAAATATTTTATTTATTACTGTCGTTTTATGTGGCTGAGTGTAAGTGCACTCATGTCCTGCAATGCCTGCAGAGATCAGAAGTGGGCATTGGATGCCCTGAACCTGGAGTTATGGGTGGTTATTAGATACCATATGGATGTTGGGAATTGAACCCAGGTCCTCTGCCAGAGCAGCAGTGTTTTAAACTACTGAATCATCTCTCCAGCCCCTGTTATTTTTTTCTAAAAGTATTTTAAAAGGAAAGTCTATTTGTACTTTTATTTAAATTTTATATTTTTTTTCTGTATTGTCAGAGGTCACCCATTTCTAATAATAATGTTGTCCAAATAAGGCTTTGGAATGTTCTCTGTCTTACTTTTTACAAAAATAATTTTAATTTAATTTTTGTGAATTACATACAGTATATTTTGATCTCATTTAGATCCCCTTCCCCTATCTACACCCCTCTTATGGCACTCCCCCCCATTTCATGTACTCTGTCATATGTGTCAATTGTTTCAGCCAAGTTTGTGTCCTCAAGTGTCCTTCAGTGTATGACCATCCAGCAGAGTCTGATGAAGCTATCTAGTGTCACATCCTTACCGAAAATCAAGCCATCCTTTTCCAGCTGCCACCTGTTCATCAAATAAGGCTGTGGCTTCTTACACACCTCCCCACTTCTGTAATGGGTTTTTGTCTGATCTGAGCCTGCACAGGACTTGTGCTTGCTGTTAGCATTGCTGCACTTCATTTGAGTAACTTCCTAGCTGTCTGGAAGACTCAGTTTCTTTGTGGTCATCCACCATTTCTGGTTCTTACAATCATATTTACCAGTTAAGAGCAGCTATTCTTGTAGAGGTCACAGGTTTATTTCCCAGCACCCACATGATGGCTCACAATTATAACTTCAGTTCTATGGGTCCAAGGTCCTCTGCTCTCTATCATGCATGCATTTGGTACACATGTACTGTTGTGGTTTGAGTGAACATGTCCTCTGTAGTCTCCAAGCATTTGCACATTTGGTCCTCAGTTTGTGCTTTGTGGGGAGGACATGGACCCCTTAGGAGGTTTGGCCCTGCCGGGAGGAGCACAACACTTGCGGCTTTGAGAGTTCTTAAGACTTGGTGGACTTCTAGTCTCTGCCTCCTCTATGTGCTTGAAGATATGATCCCTCATCTCTCTGGTGCTGCTACCATGACTTTCGTGATGTTATGGACTATGATCCCTCTGGAATCTAAAGCTCAAATAAACTTTTCCTTCTAAAGTTTGATTGGTCAGTGTTTTATCATAAAAACAGAAAAAAAAAACCACCCCAAATACAGTAACTGGTACCAGAGAGTGGGCTGTTGTGAAGAACCTAACCATGTTGGGTTTTGGATGAATGTGGAGGGCTTTGGAAATTCGGACTAGAAAAGCAGTCAAATGCTGTGAATAGAATTTAATGGACTAGGTCCTTATGGGAACCTGGAAGAAAGTAGTGCTGAGACCAAAGTAGCTCCAGAGGGAAATAAAGACTTGAGTAGCAACTGGGATATTTTGGCAAAGCATTTGGATGCTGTCTGTCCCCAGTCTAAATGGTTGCCCAAGTCTATGTTGAAAAACAATGGAATAATTTCTTTGGTGGAGCAAATTTCAAGACATATGTAATTTAGAAATGGTGATGGTATTTGTGAATCTTGGCTATGGGGTATTAGCTGAACATCACAGTACAAGATATAGGATACCTCTCTGTTTCTTATTGGTCAGGGAGGCCCCTGCTTATTCAGAACACCTCAGGCCATGTCTTGGTTTCTCACCATAACTCCATGGAAAGGCCCTATTGCTAAAGACACCACACTGTTTTGTACTTACATTTGAATTTTAGGATTATTTTTTTCTGGATCTGTACAGAATGTCATTGAAATTTAGGTGGAAATTGTGTTGAATTTGTAGATCACTTTGGTAATACAGTCTCTTTTACATCTCTTATTCTGACCAATAAATCTTTTACTTTCTAATACTTTCTTCCATATCTTTCTTCAAGCTTAAAGAATTTCCATAAAAGTTCGTACCAGACAAGGCTGTCTGCTATCCCCACTGCTTTTCAATATAGTGCTTGAAAGTCTTGCTAGAGCAATGAAACAAGAGGAGGAAGTTAAAGAACACCAATTGGAAAAGAAGTCAAATTATCCACATTTGCAGATGAAAAGATATTACACATAAGAAATCTTAAAAATTCCACCTGAAACTTGTACAAATGAACAACACTTGCAGTAAAGTTGCAGGTCACAAAATCAATGTGTACAATTCAGTAGCCTTCTCTATACATATAGTAAGCAATCAGTGAAAGAGTTAAGGGAAACAGTTCTATTTACAATAGCCTCAGAAAATATCTAGGGATATACCTATATACTTAAAGACCAATTGTTGTAATAAGGGGTGGGTTTCACAGTAGAACAGGCCCTGGAGAGAGCAAGCATGGAAACACTTCAGTAAGAGCCAGAGGACACATGGCTGAGTGCAATTCCAACTGCAATACCACTTTATTCAAATGCATCATGTCATTACTAGGCAGTATGACATCATCTCCCAGCGGCCAATCCCAGACCTTTGTATTATCACATCATCCCAAATCCTGGGCAGAGACAGAGAGGTCTTGTGACCCTCACTTATGCCTCTGGAATAAGCTAGATGGAATGTTACCTCACACATACACACTTAAGCTCAGATGAGACAGGCCTACAGCCGATTCAATGAAAACATTAAATTTTTGAAGGAAAAGACTGAGGAAGACACAAGGGTATGGAAAGATGTAAATTAATAAATAGTTTTAATTTTCTACAAAGCCAAACCTCAGTCAAACCACAAGTTAATTCTTATAAAAACCAACCTAAACATATATGTCTAGTCAAAATGTTTATCTATATGATACACAGTAATTAAAGGTACTAGATCAGTGCAGTTGGCATTCTCGGATGTATAATAAGCATGCTTTGAGTCTTATACTAATCTGGTCAGAGGGATTTAAAGGGCAGCTTCCTTAGCCTGTCAGGAGACCAACCAATCACTGCCTAAGCTGCTCAGTCTATGCCATGGAAACTTACCCAAATCCCTAAATGCCTATAAAGTCTGCCTGAAATCTGCTGCTTTCTCTTTGATCCCAGAAAAAGCAACCCAGAAGTCTATTTTCCCAATAAGTGGCTGAAACCCATAGAGTTATGGTGGTCGATGGTCTTTGCTGTGATCTCTATTTATACAGACTTCTGTTGCTGGTTGCAATTCTCTCTGATCCTGGAATGAGCTTATAAAGCTTGTAGAGATTACATAAGGGACTCTGTGCTTGAAAACCTATGGGATCAGCAAGTCCATAGACCTTCTTAAAGTGAGGTTTACTTTAGAGCAGATTGTATTCGTAGCAACTGAAACAGCATAGTCATTTTTATTGAGTATAGAGGTTAGGCAAGGCCGCTGATTTCCACGGGTATTTTTGGAGCTGCAAACACATAAAACTGATTTATAATTAGACATAGGATGCTGGTTGAAGGTCAAAGCAGTGTCACTGTGAGTCTACAGAGAATAGGCATTAAAGTGACAGTGAATGAAAACAGAGAGAGGAGAAAATGAGTTGAAGGCATGACACATTATATACACATATAAAGAAAAAAATTGCCAAGTGACCATTTTGTAAATATGATAGAAATCTTGAAAATAATCCAAAAAGTGACATAGTAACTGATAGATCAACGTAACAATGGATCATTGTGACTGTGGCTTGAATCCACATATCAATTTCCTGTATTATTAAAAGTGAACTGTTCTGCATAATTAAAACATTAAAACCCTTCACACTCAATTTAATTAACACTATCCTGACTGCAAAATGTGAAGTATGGAAGAAATAAAATATAAAAGATATATACAGAAGGTAACCCACATACACATTTAAATGCAACTTATAAATAAATTTGGTAATATAGCTTTAATTTAGTTCTTTACACATATTTTTATTTTTGTTTCATAAGTTTACATACATATGGAGCATGGTATAAGGCTTCAATACAAAATGTAATATGTAATGACCAAATAATGGTATGACTGTGATTTCAAGTATTATCTTATCTGTCTTTAAATATTCAAAACTGCCTCTTTTGAAATATGCAGTTAAATACTGTGAGAGTCAGCCTCCTATGCTGTAAAACATTACAAGACAGTCCTTCAAGCCAACTTTTGTAGTTGTGACTTTTGTCCCTTAGGAACAAATGACACTCAGCACACTAGGAGTTAACAGCTTTCCTTAGACTCAGCAGACACAAAGGGATGACTGCATGGCTCCCTCTAGGACACTGGAAGGAGGACTGCTCCTGACCCTGGAAGCCTGGGAACAGGCTGCAGAGATAGCACAGCTCTCCTAGGCTAAGGCTAACAACACTCTCCTTGTGCAAGTATGCTTCATATACATCCTATGGAAGTCTGCTATGCATTCTTGGCCTTGAGCCAGTCTAGCCATCTCCTGACTATAGTAATCAGGAAATTCCTGTGTGTTTTGCACTGCTTATGCATTAATCATGAAGTCTTTACACTGAGCTATCCTAATAATGTCCTTTCAGGGTGCCATAGTAAGCATTCCTGAACAGCATAGTAGGCACTCTTGAGCAGCATAGTAGGCACTCCTGAGCAGCATGGCTGCAGTCCTCTGGCCTTGTCAGTCTTCCCGGTCTCAACTTCAGTTCTTTGGCACCAGTTACTCTGCAGTTTCCACAAACTTGCCTTTTCTACCTTAATTACTTTTCTCCTTCTTGTGTGCCCCAGTTTTTCGAGCTTTTGATAACCACTATTATACTACTTCCACTAGATGCACTTATCTATAGTCCACATATAAGTAAGAACATGTGGTATTTGTCTTTCTGTGCTTAATTTGTTTCATTTCATTTCATATCCTCCTGTTCCATCCACCTTGCTACAAATGGCAGGATTCTATCACTTTTATGGATGTATAATAGTCTCTTTGCAGGAGGCAGTGACTCAGAGGTCCATGCAGACCCCCATGCATTGGGGTAATCTGCAGGTGGAGATGTTATTCAAATCTGGGACTTTGAACAAGATCTGGGTTTAGCAAGGTAAGTCTATACATGTTAGAAGAAAGAGACATGCCAAACTAAGCCTGTACTTGTTTTCCAATTCTCTTAATGTTTTATAAAACACAAAGATTTTCACAATTTGTTTTTAGTTCACAGTATCTAATTCTTTTTGCTTTGTAACATTTCAGAAATATTAATGCTGGACATTTTTATTTTTTCTTTAATTGCAGGACCTCATTTTAGACTGCCTTGGGACTCACTGTGTAGCCCTAAATGACCACAACTGTGTGGCTATCATCCTGTCTCAGCTTCCCAAGTGCTGGGATTCAGTGTTAAGTCATCACTCACCTACCTTCAAAGAGTTTTATTGTAATTTTCAAGTCAAACTTTCATAAAAGGCTTAAATTTAAATGTACATTTTATGGCGTGCAATGAATTTCTCTTGCCACTCTATCCCATTGATTTTCATGAAACGCACATCGTTTTTTTGCTTTTGAGGTGAGAGCAGAGAGCTTCTTCATATGGAAGGAAGTCACTAAAGGGAGTCATTGGGCATTAACTTTTTGCAAACTCCTTCCTCCCTCAAGGAACTTGAGGACCGTGCAGACAGTCCCTGCTATTCTCGAATATGCCCCTCGCCCCCTGGTCTGAATGATGCAGGGTGACAATAACTCAGTCCTGGGATGATTATCTTAGGCAAACATCAGTTGATTTCCCTAAGGACTCAGGTTTATAGAAACAAAAAGTTGGCAGCCATTAGAAAGCCACCACATGATCAATATTCCAAGAGAAGGTTTAAAAAACAAGACACGTGACCTCATTACAATGAAGTTGGGAGTGGCTTTACACAAAGGACCTGTGTAAATGTAGATAATAATTGAAGGTTGTTGACCAAGGGACTTAGAACAAGGGGTTTTAGGGGCTGGGTGGCCAGCTGGTCTCTTATCAGCCAGGTGGTTTGCCACATGGAAGAGTTTTGTGAGGGACTGTGTTCATCCCCTCTACCCTACCTAAGACACAGCTGTCTTCCAAGTTTCCTAAGCGCTTATTCCAAGTTAATTCATTCTAGTCACCAACACATAGGATTTAACTCTGAGGGATTTTTGTATCTTGTGTGGGTTATAGTGGAGCTGTTAATTGGAATTTTATTTTGAATTTTTGTGCCATCCCTTAAAATGGTGTGCACTGCAATGATGAGTGTGAAGAAACAGACAGTGGGGTTTGAGGGACAGAAAGAGGAACTAATTGAACAAGTGTTTCTAGTTTACTTTTGTTCTGATTGCTGACCGTCTTATTGACCTGTTGTGTAAGTGTAACAAAAGATCTCCAGTGTTTATTTCTGACTGGATGACATTACTGTTACTGGACTGTCATGGAAGAGCTTCTTGGAGCCAAGTATCAATGGCTTTTAGGGTTAAGCATCCTTAGTACTCTTTCTCTTATCTGTTTTGTTCTGACTCCATAGACGACCGGGTTCAAGGCAGGGGGTATAACCACATACAGATTGGCCAAAAGTATGTGGATGTAATGAGGAATGCTGTGGCCAAAGCGGTGGGCCATGAAGGAGAATAGAGCTGGCAGGTAGAAGGCCAACATGACACAGACATGGGAGCCACACGTGCTGAGAGCCTTGAGCCGAGCATCCCAGGATGGGAGGTGGAAGACTGCCTGCAGAATCCTAACATAGGAGAATCCAATCACAGAAAGGTCAATGAATCCCACCGAGAAAGCAATTAATCCATAAATAACATTGACCCTGATATTGGCACAAGCTAACTTTGCCAAACCCATATGTTCACAGTAAGTATGGGGGACAATCCGGGCACCACAGAAAGGCAATCTCAGGATGAGAAAAATGAACGGTGTCGCAAACACCAAAGTCCTGACTATGATGACCACACCCAGAATGGCTATCACCTTGTTGGTGAGGATCATGCTGTACCTCAGGGGGTTGCGGATGGCAATGTAGCGATCTATGGCCATGACTGTCAACACTACAGACTCCAGGCCAGTGCATATATGGATGGTGTACATCTGTGTGATGCAGGCTCCAAACATGATCTCCCTGAGATTGAACCAGAAAATGCCCAGCATCTTGGGGATGGTTGCTGTGCATAAGCCCAAATCCGTGCAAGCCAACATGGCCAGGAAATAGAACATAGGTTTGTGGAGGCTACGCTCAGTGTGGATCACAAAGAGGATACTGATGTTTCCCAAGACAGCTATTAGATACACTCCAAGGAAGGGGAAGCCGAGCCAGAGGTGCACATTTTCCAGCCCTGGGATTCCTATCAGGAAGAAGGAGGAGGGATGGAACTGTGTCTTGTTGATATGAAGCATAGTAGTGGGACCTGATCACGGACACATTTCTTTCCAGAGTTTTCTTGCTTCCAGTGAGAGACCTCAACTTCTTTCAACAGAGCATGGTATGTATTTCTTGCAGAAACATAAACTCCAGCATTTAATTCCACAGTACAGCAGATGAGACCTAGAGAGAGAACAGGGGGCACTTTCACACTGAAAAAATTCCTTCATACTTATATAAAACTGTGTTGAAAACATCTGCTTTAGAACAATCCAGTACTTGTGTCCTTTTTGTCCTTCAGCCTCTATGGAAGAACATGCATATAACATTCAGAATTCCTCTGTTGCCTTGTTTTCTAGTCTGGGTCTTCACTATGCAGATGCAATCTGCAACATTATGGGGTGTGTGCAAATGAGCCTGGGCACAATTATAAACCTGCAGGGTGACTTTTGTGTTCTATTCTGGGCCACAGGTAAGATCCAAACATTGACTTCGTTTCTTGGGTCCTGGCAGTGACTTATCCATAGCAGTATATGGGTTGTCTTACCTTGATGCTCCTTTGAGTGCAGGGATTGACTATCATTACATGAATTTCAAAGACAAAATATGTCTATGGGCAGCTCTATTAAGGCCCTAAGAACTGCTTTGGAGGTATGGTACCATGAACCATTTAGATTTGTGTGACCTGTATTGTGTACCATTCTGCTTAATAATATATGGGATTACTTCCAAATATTTGTTATCCTTGGTTAGTTTGTGTTCCTAGAACCCAGCCCAATATTTCTCTCCTTTTGAGTATGATCATTTGAAATTCAACAACAGTACCTTTCTTCTACCAGTGACCCTTAATTATAGTTACTTTTCTATTCTTCTCTATATCTTGCCTCAGAGCTCAGTAGAACAAATGATTCTTTTAATTGTAATTTGTACTAAAAAGAATAATTCAGATTGTATTGGGAGAAAATGGTCCCATTGACATTTATTAGAAAGTTTTTCAGTCCTTGTAATGAAAGGTACAAATGAGGCTCAGGCTAAGACTATCTATCTATCTATCTATCTATCTATCTATCTATCAATCTACCTATCTATCAATCATCTATCTACCTATCATCTATCTATCTATCATCTATTTGTTAGCATATTCTATCTATCTGTCACCTACATACTTATACATACACTTATCTCTATCATATAATACTATGTGCATTATGTATATATCAAAAGTTATAGCAATTTTTTAATTTATTAAATAATTAATTTTAATAATTATTATTCATCAATTATGTAGAATTTACTGAATATGAAATTCAAAAATCTTCTGTATGGCAAAAGAAACAACAAGAAAGTGAAGAGGAAACCACTGAGTGGGAGAAAATGTTTACCAGTTACATATCAGACCGAGGATAATTATCCATAATATGCAAAGAACTAAAAAAAAGTAGCAATAAATGTTCTAATAGATCTGAACAGTTTTCAAATGAAGAAAAAAATAGCTAAGATCTACCTTAAAACATGCTCAACATCCTTAGTAAGTAAGGAAATGTAGATTAAAAGCCACTATTTAAATTTATTTATTATTTTTTTATGTGTATGAGTGTACTGTCTGCATGTAGGTTGGTGTACCCATGTCGTGCAATGCCACACAGGTCAGAAGAGGACATCGTATTCTTCTGGAACTGGAGTTAGAGATGGTTCTTAGCCACCATGTGGGCGCTGGGAATTGAACCCGGGTCCTCTGCAAGAGCAGTCGGTGCTCTTAACCGCTGAGCCATCTCTCCAGCCCCTAAAACCACTTTAAAATTCCATTTTACCCCACTCAGACTGACTAAGATTAAGAGAATGAAGGACACTAGATGCTGGGGAGGATGTAGAGAAAAGGAAACATTCCTTCAGTGCTGGTGGGAATGGAAACTAGTACAGCAACTATGAAAGGCAGTATGGGGAATTCTCAAAGAACTTAAAAGGAACCTACTGTATAACCCAGTTATATCACTCCTTGTCATGTACCCACAGGACTCATCATGCTGTAAAGATACATTAGAACCCTCTCAATGGGAGTGAACACATGAGAGCCACTGTAAACTAGACCAAATCCACAGGGCTGGAGAGGACATAGATCCCAGAGAAAACTCTATTGGTGTTGTATCTCTAGACCAAAGGAATTTCTTATCATATGCTTAATATGGGATCTTATATTTACAGACAAGCATACCACACACCACTCATCAAAGAAGCTTTTCAGAGTCCCACAACTGGTCACACACAGAAAATATACATCTGAAAATATGCCCAATCCTAGAACACACACATCCACCATTGAACCTCTACACCCAAGACTCATGGAATGTCATGGACTGAAGGGCGGGTATAAAATGACTGCATCCCTCAGATCTCGCCAGTAAAGCCTCGTTATACAATAGAGTATGATGCAAATAGAAGGCCACAACCAGCCAAGCTGCACAGAATGGGAGCCTCTGGAGTGTGTATCCCTGGGAAAGACCTCAGTATTAGACCTCTCCCACCCATGGCTCAGGGAGCATTGGGGAAGATGGGGCAGAAACACTGTAAGAGCCATGGCTGGTGCATGAACCCAGGACAGCAGTGGCTTATAGACAACTGGAAGCTTTCACATGTGAACTTATGGCAATGTCGTCATCAGGCATGGGACCCATGTCAACTCAGACAAGGTCTCAGAGTGGAGCAAGAGAAATAGGCAGGAGTTTGTCCCTGGACTGAGAACTACAGGAGACTGATGGGTGAGGAAGAGTATGCCTTACTAGATTTCCAGATGTGCTGACTAGACTCCAGTGGATGCATTTGAACAGGGGGACATCTGGGTTCCAGAGCTTGACTGGATAGGGCTTAGCTTGCATGCATGAGTTCTGATGGGGGGGTTGGGGTGCGGGAAGGGCTGCATTTGCTTGGGAACCATTGTATGAAATATACAGATGCTCATAAAAAGTTTTGAAAGTAGGACCATTGCTTTTATTTTTTAAACTTGATGTTTTGCACTTTAATTATTCTGTAATTTACTGATCAGCCTTGTCAGTCTGAACTGCTAGAAAATTGTCCTGCTTGGATTTTGGATCTCATGTTTGCATCCAGCTAAAGCTTCTAGAGAGACCAACCATGACTGCCAATATATCGATCACATCCTAGTGCTGGGATTCAATTATTGGTAGCTTAAAGTGTCTGATGTCTGCTATATATTTACAAAGATTAAAAAACAGAGGCTATATAATATGATATTAGTCATATTAATGAGAAATCTATAGAAAGAATTTTGTTGGCAGAAAAATTGAACAGAACCAAATTATTTACTTTGTCAGAAAAATAAGAATGAGTGCCCCCTCCCCCAAAATGTAGTGGGACCTGGAAAGATGGCTTAATGGTTAAGCACATTGGCTGCTCTTGAAGAGGACCTGGGTTCAATTCCCAGCACCCACAGTGAGGCTAACAACCTTCTGTAACTCCAGTCCCAGTGATCCAATATGCCCTCCTCTGACCTCAGCAGGCATGGGAATGAGGCACAGAGAGAAATGAGTGCATCCCAACATGACACACTTCCATACATGCAGGCAATGCACTCATACACACAAATCATAATAATGAAGTAACACGGTTCCAGAAAAACAAACTACATATGGTGTCCCTCATTTGTGGATTGTATCACCAAATCTCTATTTATAAGACAAACCGAATAATTCCATTTTTTCCTTTCTTTTTTAGTAAATATAATGCCTGACGTTACTCATCAACTTGCTATGTAATGTAGGAATGTAAAGTACTATTTTTTCTTTACCTGCATACAACTCTATTGTCAAAATGTGAATCCCTAAACATGCTTTGGAATTAACTTATAGTTTATTTTCAGATGTCACAATTTTGGTACATGTGTGGTGTGTGTGTGTGTGTGTGTGTGTGTGTGTATGTTTAGGAGTGACACAAATTGGAAGGAACAACAACAACAACAACAACAACAACAAAGACTGGGTAAATGAGCTGATTGAAACAGTAAACTTCTGCCCAAAACAGCAAACTTCTGCATTGAAAAATTAAAAAAAAAACTAAGAAAAAGATGAAAGACATGTATGGCAGAATGCATGTGCTCTGGTGGGGTGGGGGGCAAGGAAGGGGGGATGGGTCTAAATTTGATTAAGAGATGTTGCATGAAATGCACAAAACTTCAATAAAAAGTGTAAAGAACAAAATAAAATGAGAAGACTAAAAAAATGTAGTGGAAGTGTGTGTGGTGGAGAGAGCAGATGGGAGAGGGGAGTCTGCTTCATATCTATAATCTGAGTACTTGGGAGTCTGAGGCAGTAGGATCACAAGTTTGAGGCTGCCTTGTGCTATCAAGTGAGGTATTGTCTCAAAAACAAGCTAAACAATAAAATACAGCAAAATGAAAAATGCAATGGGAAAAATGAACAAAAGAACAATAGTTTATATTTATATTTTTGTGGTTTCCTTTTACTTTAAATACAGATTTTTCTGTGATATATGGTTTTCAATCCAATGGTTGCTCTTTTTAATCTTCAGGGTTTACTTATTATAAGAACTCTATTTTCCAAACTATTGTCTCTGGAGAATGGCACCTTTACTTTAAGTTTTAAACTAATTTTGATTCAAAAATTTGAATTTTCCCAGGAACATCATCACAATTAAGTCACAGTGACATTCAGTAAAGTTATCACAATACAGCAATTCTCTTGTCAGTGAAGAAAAATATTCCTAAAGTTGAGGTCTAACCTTTTTATTTCTCCTGAATATACGTATAAAATAAAAACATCAAGGGGCTAGAGAGATGGCTCAGCAGTTAAGAGCACTGACTGCTCTTGCCAAGTTCCATTCCCAAGACTCACAGGGTAATTAACAACTGTCCAAAACTCTAGCTCCAGGGGATCACCCTCTTCTTACCTTCTCGAACTTTACATGACAAGGGTACACTTACCTGCATGGAGCCAATAAACACACACACACACACACACACACACACACACACACACACACCAAACATACAGAAAATAATTTAAAATAAAAACATCAGATTCATTATACAAGAAATTGAAATGTATATTTTCCAGTGTCACAAAGTTCGACCTGTGGTTCTAATTTGGCCTGCTATTTTTTCCAAATAGTTTTATTGGGGTAAAATCACCCCTTCATTCCCATTCATTTTTGTGTCATCTGTAGTTGCTTTTACTCTACATGGCAGAGGGGAATATTTGTGAGTCAGATCTGAGAGCTGGTAGGATTATACCACTCCTGGGCCTGATTAAAAGCACAGGCTAATACTTTTTGAGTGGCATACACGATTCTAGCACTAATTCCAAACTGCAATTACATCATTATCATCTCATTGTCAAGCTGAACTTCAAACTTTCTGCATTGTTTATGTCATCTGGAGACTAAAAATAAGGATTTCACATTCATTCCGTGACAGGGAGTGGAATGCTCACATCATTCTCATCTGCACAAGTACTCTTCCTGAGATTTTGAAATACTTGTCCATTCTGGTTTTCTTCTCACCCTCAGATGCCCCTTGAAGATTTAACTCCTGGTCTTCCTTTATTTTCCCTTCATGGAGTCTGTCCTTGCCCACAGTCTTCACCCATCCACTCTGCTTCACAAGTTACTTCCCTGACTATAGGTGTCACAGTCTTTTTTCCTGGCGATTTTCAAAAATATGTTTAGCATTGACTCCTTCCCTAGTTCTTTATAGATCTGCAGATTTTTATACAATGTCTTTGCAAATATAACTCAGACATCTCTCATTTAATACACTATTCCAAGTTGCTCATCATTCTGAGACAATTTCTGCTTCTTCTCCCTCTACCCTAGGCAAGGGTGTTATATGTACATCACCCCTTGCAGGCATCCTCAGTCCTTTCCTCTTCATTCCCTCATTCATTGCCTAATCCTGTTACCTTAGACCATGAGAAGGATTGTCAGGCTTTGTGACCCAATGTAGCATGATTCAATTTGCAATTCAAAAACAATGTTATGTGTGTTAAAGGCAGCAAATGCATTTGTAAGCGATCAAGTTAGAATGTTCCCAATGAAACCCAGACAGAATATAATGCTATCTTGTCCCATACCAGACCAATTTTTAATTTAATTGCATTAATTTTTAAATATAGGTGCTGAATTGGATTTTCCTCCCTTATTCAGACACTCTGCCAACAAGCCATGTATTACCTTAATTTCTCCCAGTTCCATTCCTTTTCACCAAGTGGTCATTTACTTTTTTTTGAGCAACAACTGAAGAATAAAGATTATCACATTTATAAAATAGGACTGGTAATCAGTGAGTCATACCCTAAGAGAAAGGCATAGGGCTCTGTGTGAGAGTAAGGTAAAGGATTTGAGAATGTTTATAAGGTCCAAGAAAGCTTCTGTGGACTTCTCTTGGAACTTAGGACATGCTGATTTATTATATTGTTCTTGTAATGCATGATGCAAATTCACATGTTTCCTTCCTAAAATCTTGGAGACTGTTGCATGGTATAATTGTTACCAGGAACTTAAGTTTTTCTCTTTCTGTATTTAGAATTTCCTTTTTTTTTAATTGATGCTTTGTGTATTTCATACATCATTTTCCAATTCAGTTCAGGCATATATCCCCTTTCCTTCCCCCCACCCCACCCCTACCCATCCCAGATCATGCATTCTGCCATAACTTTTCTGCATCTTTCTCTGCTTTTTTGTTTTGTTTTGTTTTCATTTTTTTTTAACAATAAGTGATAATCTGTGAGTACAAGCATCCTTCATGTAAAACCAATTTGCAAGCAGTTGTGCCCAAACCCACACAGCTCATGGGTCCCACCATCCAGCAGGGGGGCTTGTATGTTCAATCAAGTTGATCAAATGAGTGTCCAGTCTATATTGTTGTAGTTTCACCATTCACCCCAATCGCAGCCCTTACATTCTACCACACCCCCTCTTCCGCAGATTGTTCCCTAGGCTTAGAAAAGGGGCTGTTTTGCTTCTCATCCACCTGTATTTAGAATTTTCTGCAAACCTACCACTACCACCACTCTCTGTCCTTGTCTGTTATAGAAGTGTCCAGTTACTAATTTATCTTAAATGACCAGCATTTAAAGAATGCTCACTTAGTGGGAGATAGTGGTCCCAGTGCAGGCATATAGCGATGATCGAGTTACACAAAATTTTCAACCTCATGGGCTTTGATTCTAACAGTATAATTGCTTCCTTCCTGGACTCCAATATTATTTTGTTATAGCAGCAATTCACATTTTAATATTATTTTTAAGGAATTTTTTTTTTTTTGGTCTTTTCGAGACAGGGTCTCCCTGTAGCCCCAGCTATCCTGGAACTTGCTCTGTAGAGCTGGCTAGCCTTGAACTCACAAAGATCCGCTTGTCTCTGCCTCCCAAGTGCTAGGATTAAAGGCATGGGCCACCACACCTGGCTTTTAAGGATTTTTTTCTAAAGGACCCCTTGGTGATATAAATGTAAGTTCAGAATGATTGTAAGTGATAAGTTTTTTGCCATTTGCAAAAATGTATTGTTTTTTGACATCACTGTTTCTCTTGGAAGCCACTGCCATTACTGTGACCTCTAATAATGTGAAGGACTTCATGTTTTAGATACATAATAGTTTTTTTTTTTTTCTTGTCACAACACCGATTGAAGTAAAACCACACAGGTTGCCACTTCACCCAAAAGTGGTGTTTTTACTCTGCCCCTTCTTGACGGCTCAATGATACATAATAGTTTTTAGTATTAACAAGCATGCTTATGCATATTCTCTAAATACTTCCACCTTGATTCTCTGAGACTGTGCTCTTCCTTTCTGCACTCTTCCCTTTCAGACAGTTTCTGGATGAATTCTAGAAACTGCCTTCCATATTTGGATACAGAATATCCAATGGCTCCTCCACCCAGGCTTCCCATCTTTTCACTCGATTTTTGAACATGCTGTGACTTTACTCAGCAGCATGAGTTCAGCTCCTGTCTTTGAGACCTATCAACATCACTGGGGTTTACTTACCCACCTTTGCCCAGAATATGAGGAGTCATTTTTGAAGGACTGGGTATGAAAGACTGTAGCCTGCATGTGACTGAGTTCTCAATAGCTAGAGCCAGGTAGTTATACAAGATCTCTAATCCTCTGGGAAGTACTCCTACCCTGTGGGCTGTATCCAATGACTGGAATATGTTGCAAAAAATTCCCTTGTCTCTGTGTAATCTGGTCAGAGACCTGGTTACCATCTGGTCACCAATTAGGTGTAGTCTGTGCATTGGCCAGGGAATACCTTCCCCTGAACAGGCCCGAGGAGGCTAGGCCCTCAGAGGCACACCTAAACTCAAAATCCCACTATAGTACTAGATGAGGTTCCATTTGTCAGAGAAGCAATAAAAGTAGGAAAACATTTCCTCAAAGTCATTTTTGAAATATGCATAAATTAATAAGTCACAGAGATATAATTCTAACACGTTTCTAAACCTTCATCTTTATAAAATATATAATGTAATATATATTAAAAGAAGTACATGATTTTTATGAACACTTGTTTTTGCATTGTGCCCCCAATTCTAGATATTAATTTAAAAAGTTAAATATATTTATGTAAAGAAGATTTTTCCTAGTTTTGACAATCTCATGTAACATTATTGATAAATAATTTATTATTTATTCTCCTCCTTCATCTTTCAACTGCCCCTAGATGAGTCCCATTTCCAACCCAGATAAGTTTATGTCTTTTAACCCATGGATCTGTGGCTGTCGCTGAAGTCTGGTCAACCATGCCAAGGTCACATCTTTAATCAACATTGACTCTTCCTTCTAGGTAGCTATGGATTCCGAATGGCTCCTCAGCCTGGGGTGGGACATTTTGCCCATCCCCCTCTTCAAGCTGGAATTTTATCTGGCTTGTGCTCATTCTTATGTGTGTCTTCTGCATGCAGTCGATATTGCTGTGAGTTCTTATCTGTACCTTCCCAGTTGTGTCCAGAAAACACTCTTTCCTTATAGTCATCCAGCACATCTGGTTCTGATAATCTTTCTGTGTGACTGTAGGTTTGGAACTCTCTACTGGATCCTGGTGGGCTCGCCTGTTGTTACACAACTGAAGACAATAACTGCCAGTAGGGTCCTATGAGGCCCTCCCTTATCCATACCTGATGAAAGACAGGTTCAGACTTGTGCTGCCCCAGTACAGACGACCTCATTTGCTATGGGACATGACTGCATGTCTGTGTCAAGCCCATCCTCTGTCTTCTGGCTCTTAAATTCTTTCTGTCCCTTCTGCAATATTCCCTGAGCCCTCACAGGGGCTCTGCCACTGGCATATATCACACACTCCCCACTACACCACCCAAACCACAAAGTGAATTTGTAACATGGGAGGAAAAAAAGAACCCAACCATCGAAGACCCTGCTTTTTTACTTTAAAAATATTTTATTATTTTTGTTTTATGTGGCTAAGTGTATTGCCAGCCTGTGTGTAAGTGCAGCATGTTCAGCAATGCCTGCAGAGGTCAGAGAGGGCTTTTGATCCCCTAAGCCTGGAGTTAGGGATGGTTGTTAGATACCATATGGGTGCTGGGAATTGAACCCAGGTCCTCTGCCAGAGCAGCCTGTGCTTTTAACCACTGAGCCATCTCTCTAGCCCCTGCTTTTTTTTTCCCCTAAAAGTACTTTAAAAGGAAAGTCTGGCAGAGGCAGGCGGATCTTTGTGAGTTCAAGGCCAGCCTGGTGTACAGAGTGAGTTCCAGAACAGCTGGAGCTACAGGGAGACCCTGTCTCAAAAAGACAAAATAAATAAATAAATAAATAAATAAATAAATAAATAAAAGGAAAGTCTATAGTATTTTTATTTAAAAAATATATATTGTTAGGGGTCATCCATTTTTACTGATAATGGTGAGACAATAAGCCTTTGGAACATTCTCTTTTTTACTTTTTACACAATAAAATTTTTTGAGTAGAGTAGCAGAAATTTGACAGTAGATTCAAACTATTATTCAAATGGAAATTATCCTAATTAATTATTTTAAATAGAATTTATTGGTGTTTGAAAAACAAACAAACAAAGAAACAAACAAATAAGTGTTTACAAAGAAAATGGAGTTACATTTTTTTCAACTCACTGGCTTTCCTGTATAGAGCTCTCTAGTTTATTTGTTGAATGTATTTATTCACTTTGACCACTAGATGTCAGTAATGTGCACATGACAAGACATATATCATACATATATGATAGACAAGGTGATAGATTCTAGATAAATAGAAGTTTAATCCACAAAACTTTGCTTTATATACATAGATTATCTATCTATATCTATCATATAGCTAATATAGACACACACACACACACACACACAGAGTTTCAAGGTTGGGAAGATTTTCTGTGTAGAGGTTCTTGATTCCTTTTAGCATAAAAAGCACAGGATGGAAAGTTGTTGACTTTCAAAAAATGGTTGACACTTTTTGCAGTGCTATCATGCCACATTTAAGTTAATACTTGAATACACAGCCTGACTCAACTCAGAGGACAGCCATTCCCCAAGATGTCTCTTGAAACTGTGCCCTGAAACTGTGATCCTGAATCAGGCCTCACCCATACCTTTCTTCAAAGCCATTTCTACAGCTTCAGCTGGGGAACCACAGTCTTAAATCCACCCTTATTATATCAGACGTTCTTGCTTGCATCCCTAGAGTCCCTCATATATAACATCAAGCATTTTCCCCAATCTCCATGTATTCAATGAGGATGTGTGCGGTCTTTCAGCACTTAGATATGTTACTACTCAAGCACTTTCAGTATCTTGGAGGAGAATAGTAAATCGAAGCTTCCAGGAAACAAGATCCAGTGCCCAGGTCACAAGAGCATGTGCTAAGGTTCATTAAAGTCATTAGTTCAGATTATGCCATTTTATAAAAGTTTTTCCTACATTTAAATAACAAATTTCAAAGGTAAGGTGTTTTTACAGCTTTTGATCATTGTATATTAATTGTCCAGAGTAATAGATTCTACTTTCACAAATGTACATCACGCACTTAGATCCCTTTACCCTTCCATCACCCTCAGATACAGCCTCTTGTCTTTTTTTAAATTTTATTTATTTATTTTTTATGTGTGAATGTACTGTTTGCACGTAGGTTTGTGCACCTGTGTCGTGCAATGCCGCGGAGGTCAGAAGAGGGTGTCGGATTGCCCTGGAACTGGAGGTCTCCTGGAATTGGAGTTACAGACATTTCTCAGCCGCCATGTGGGTGCTGGGGATCGAACCCGGGTCCTCTGCAAGAGCAGTCAGTGCTCTTAACCGCTAGACTGTCTCTCCAGCCCACTCTCTTGTCTTGATGTCCTTCCTGATCCCTTGTAATCCTCCTCCAACTTCACAATTCCTCCTATATCCCACAAATGAGAAAATAGGCAATACTCCTCTCGATTTTACTTAAAGTTAAACAGAATTTGTCTGAATGTTCTTGCTTCTGTTACATGGAAATGGGTCTATTTGACACATTTTGTGGACACAAACAAATAACTGTGTTTATTTGGATTTAATTCATTTTCTTTGTAAGATATAAGTAGGAGATCATGTTTCAATATTTTTTCTCATTGGAAATACAAAATGTATTTCTGAAATTTTAGGTGCATGGAGTAGAGGCTGTTGAAATCAAATGCACTTTATGTAGACAGACAGGAAATTCTATAAGGTGTTATTGGAGACAAGGATTGTCTGAGATAGTGTCATTTCAGAACAAAAGCTTCCCAGGTTCGCAGAGATGGAATGATATTTGTTTCCTATCTTCTTGACTTTATCTGCCTCTATTTCCTAACAATAATAACCTGAATGTTTTATGTACTGTTACACAGACTTAGACAATGTTTCCAAAACAGGATATAAAGGTACCGCTGCTGATTTCTATGTAAGAATTCGCTGCTCAGTCATGTATTTCTTCTCTAAGCCCTTTTGACTTATTTTAAAGAAAACTATGTGCTTCACTCATACTTGGAGTCTGGCAATATGTTCAAATATTCACAATCCATAGCATTAATACAATTTACTGGGGTTATTTTGAGCTTAATATCAAGGAGATATTTTAAGCTGTTTTGCTGATAAGCCATAGAATCAACCTGATTTTCTCTTCTGAATTTTGTGATGTACCATATATGTGAAGGTGAATGATGTGTAGAACTGGATTGAAATTAGACACAAGGTGTTTACAATTACATCTAAATTGACTTGCATCAACTTGAAAAATAATATCACATTTCCTTAATGTTCATGATAGTCTGTCAAAACCTTTACGACACTAAGATCTAGTTTATTGGAGAAATAATGAAGGGGGAAAAGGAATAAGAAAAAAAGAAGGGAGCAAAATGTCTGTAAGAACAAGACTCAGAGGCCAGGGCATTGTGGTGCAAGCCTTTAATCCTAGCACTTGGCAGGCAGAGGCAGGTGGGTCTCAGTGAGTTGAAGGCCAGCCTGGTCTACAGAGTGAGTTCCAGGACACCTGGGGCTACAGAGAAACCCTGTCTCAAAAAGACCAAAAAAAAAAAAAAAAAAAAAAAAGAAAGAAAAAAAAAGGAATAAGACTGAGAGATGCCAGGCATGTGTGCATCTTTAATTCCAGCCCTCAGGAGGCAGAGGCAGGCAGATCTCTCTGAGATCAAGGCTAAGCTGGTCCAAGTTCCATGTGGGTGGGACTAGGGAGACCCTGTTGTGGCTGCCAGAAAGGCAGCTGTGGACTTGAAATGATTACATGGAACAAAGATAGGCTTCTATGATTTCTTTACTTTTAATTCTCTATCACATGAGCAGTGAAGGTACAGAGAACTCTGCTTTTATACATTAGAGCAACAGCTGAATATTTATAGAACAATGAATAATAATAAAGTGGCAAGGGTACAGTAGCTCAGTAAAACATAAGCAAAATAGCATTATCATAATAATTTGATTTCATGAGAGAACAAAGTGTCTCCTGTGAAACTAGGGTAATACCAGCATTCCACACATAACTCCTTTAGTAAGCATTCTTGCATAACTTTGTCATGAGACAAGGCTGTTTAGGCATGCATGCTCAAAGTTAATTTACTAAGCATATTTTTCTTTTATTTTTTTATTTTTTTAAAATTTTTTTATTAATTTTATTTATTTCTGTATGTGTATGAATGTACTGTCTGCATGCAAGTCTGTGCACCCGTGTCGTGCAATGCCGCGGAGGTCAGAAGAGGGTGTCGGATTCCCCTGGAACTGGAGTTCTCCTGGAATTGGAGCTTCAGACGGTTCTCGGCCACCATGTGGGTGCTGGGGATCGAACCAGGGTCCTCTGCAAGAGCGGTCGGCGCTCTTAACCGCTAGGCCATCTCTCCAGCCCCACTAAGCATATTTTTAAAGTTATAGGAACACTGTTTCACAGTCCTTATACCCTGTAAAACGAAACAAAAACAAAGAAATAAAAATCATCACCACCACCAACAAAAAAGAATAAGACCTAGAGAACTTAACAAAGTGATACAGCGATTCTAGAGATGAAGAATAGAAAGCTGAGGGGGCAGTAGAGGGTATGATTCAAGCATTACCAATCTCCAAGCCAAGAACTGAGCCATATAATTTCATCTATAGAATGCACTTAGGTCAATGTTCTTTAGTATCCAAACCTACCTTAAAGAGGTGTGGAAGAATGGAGAGCATTCTAACCATTTGCTGTGAGTGATTCTACTCAAAGACCATTGCCACCTCCAAAGTCATCTCCATTACTTCCTAAACTTTGTCCAGGTATGTGGAGGGAGGTAAGGAGATTAGATAGTAATTATAGTTTTGCTTTTTGGCCAATACTGAGCCACTTCCAATCAAAATGCAAGATGTGGCAACCACAGTTGGAATTATCAAGAGTTAAAAGAGAACTCACATTATTATGCCTTGGGTCGTATGTGGGTGGATTTACTCAAACAGAATTATTCCTTTAGTACAAATATCTTTATAACCCGCTCTCGGATCTGCTTAGTTCTGACTCCATAAATGACAGGGTTGAGGGCAGGTGGGACAACTACATATAGATTAGCTAAAAGAATGTGGATGTAGTGGGGAATGTTTTGGCCAAATCGGTGTGTCATAAAAGAAAACAAGGCTGGCATGTAAAAGCATAGCATGACACAGACATGAGAACCACATGTATTGAGAGCCTTCAGTCGTGCCTCTTGAGAGGGAAGGTGGAAAACAGCTCGGAGAATAAGCGCATAGGAAGAGGCGATCAGAATCATATCCACAAGGATATGAGAAATCACCATGAGCCCATAGATGATGTTGATCTTGATGGGTGCACATGCCAATCGAGCAAGACCCATGTGTTCACAGTATGTGTGAGGCATGACATGGTGCCCACAGAAGGGCAGGCGCAGAATGAGAAACACAAACGGAGTCACAAGAATTAAATTTCTTCCAACAACCACCGAGAGGAGAAGGCTGATGGTTCTGTTGGTGAGGATCATAGTGTACTGCAGAGGATTACATATGGCAACAAAACGGTCGTAAGCCATCACCACCAGCAAAACAGTCTCCATGCCTGTAAACAGGTGGATGAAGAACATCTGAGCAAGGCAGCCCCCAAAGCTGATCTTTTGGAGATTGAACCAGAAGATGCTCAGCATTTTGGGGATGGTGGATGTGGAGAGACCCAGATCAATCATAGACAAGGTGGCCAGGAAGTAGAACATAGGCTGGTGGAGACTGTGCTCAGTCTTGATCACAAAAAGAATGGTGATGTTCCCCACAAGGGAAGTCAGATACACAAGACAGAATGGGAAAGCAATCCAGACATGAACGGCCTCCAGGCCTGGAATTCCCAGCAGGATAAAAAAGAGGGGATGGAACTGGGTGCCATTGATAGAAGTCATTCTCCTAGCATGTGTCAGGGAATTCCTGTTAAGAGGAACTTCTCTTTCAATAAGATCTTCCTTGGGTCCTGAGAGATGAAAAATATCCATCAGTGTGCAAATACAAGGATACTGAATTTAAGAACATAAGGTGTTCTTTGCTTTTCATGGCCAATTGAACATGTCATTTAATACATATAGCTCTGAGAACTACTGCAGGCAATACTGCTCAGTTTTTTCCTAATTCATGGTATTTTTCAAAGAATGGGGGATAGTCTACCATGTGGAGCGTGTTTTATGCCATTTATTACTTTGAGGACACCACCATGTCCAGTTTCCATCCAATGTTAAAAAGTCCTAGATTCTATGAGAAATGTTGCATTATTCCTTCATCAGTGTTTTTATTTGATAAAATCTAGGTGTTTATTCGTCGACATAGGATAGTCAGTATGATATAAGAAAGATAAATGAACTGCTCCATCTTAGAATTCTCATCTAACTCTACGCTGACTAGCCTGGTGATTCTGTGACTTTATTGATTCTTTTTGGTGTTTTCCCATTTTGTGGAACTGTGTTAGTTTCACCACCCAGGTTTCCAGTCTCCTATTTATTCTACAGTACTCACAAACTTCTAAAAATGTCTTTTTTGCCGGGTGTGATGGTACACGCCTTTAATCCCAGCACTTGGGAGGGAGAGCCAGGCAGATCTCTGTGAGTTCAAGGCCCACCTGGTCTACATAGTGAGCTCTATGTGGGACTAAAGGGAGACCCTGTCTCAAAAAGACCAAAAACCTTTTTCTTATCAGAAAAATTATGCTAATCTTTCTTATAACAGATAATGATAAATGCAATATAATATTTATCATCTAAAATCATGCTTAGTTTCAGATTTAAACAGATCAAATATCTAACAAATTTAAGTGAAATTAAATTTTTGTTAAGAAAACTTTCTTAATCTCTTGAAAATAATAAACAAAATTACCTTATTTTAATTCCTTGTGTACCTTGGAAATTCTACAACTGTATAGTAAATAACAAGCTTGACCCAACTTCATTATTCTGAATTAAGAGAAGAGCTACGTCTTAGGCACAGTAGGGAAGTGGGGATTTTAATTTAATATCCATAACAGTGATGTATAGGAATGTTATTCCTAGTTTATGTGTGTGTGACAGGGAGAGAGAGAAGGAGAGAGAGAGAGATCCAGGGAGAGATAGAGAGAGAAAGACAGAGAACAGGGAGGCAGAGGGAGAGAGACAGAGATGGAGAGATATGCAGAGACAAGAATGTGAGTTATGCATGTTGTGCTATGAATCAGTTTCCTGTAGTTTGTCAGGTAGTTATTGTACCATGTAAATATCCAGGCAGAGGGATTTTTAATAACTCCCTGCTCTATCTGAGAAGAAAAGGAGCTACAGAAGACCCACAGGACCTAGGAAGAGAGTTGTCCTTGTAGCTGGGAGAGGGCAGTGTTTGTCAGTGTTGAGGGGAGGATGACAAGCTGAGGAATCAGGGGGAGGCTATTTGTGGAGATTGATTTAAGTATACGTTCAAAATTGTCTTCAAGGTGGTGGTTATCAACAAGACACTTTACTAGCAAAGGCAAGCTGCTTCTGGACAGGTAGAGGGCAGCAAGTCTCACACATTGTTGTTAAATGCCATCAGGACACCTACTCTTTCACAAATTTAATCATAATGCTTGTCTTTTTTTTTTTTTCCTGGGTTATATAATACCAGTAGTGGTAGATGTGTGTGGACAATGGTCTGAAGATTGTTTCTGGGAGGCATCATGTCTAGATGTGCGCTTTGACAGAGGTCAGCCTCACGTCAAAACCTGACTTGATAGAGAATTTCTATGCTAGTACCCACCAATGCTGAGACCATTGATGTTGTGATCTCTTATGACTCTGTTGAAGCCTTACTTCTCTAACTCTCACAGAGAATTAATAATGTTTGTGTAGACTTTGAAATATTAGAGTCATAATGGCTTAAAATCTTGTTGTCCCATTTACTTGCTAGAGAACTTCAGCCAATTTCTTTACTGTATAGATCAGTTTTATCTCCCCTGTAAAATTTGGGTAAATAAATCTAATGTGTCTTACTTTTAGAATTGATGACATCAACGTATGTGAATGAACTAGCTCAGAGTATCTTAAAAAATAGAAGTGATTTATATTACTGATGTCTCCCTGTATTTTCTTTTCTTTTAATTCAAGATAGTAAGAAAATATCATTATGTAAAATTAGGACATTGTTGTCTAGAAGACAAGCGGGTGGTGACAGAGAAGCCAAGGTGAAGGAGTGCCATTAGCCAGGGGAGGAAATAAGGAAGCGAGAGAGATGTGTCGAGAGAGAGAGAGAGAGAGAGAGAGAGAGAGAGAGAGAGAGAGAGAGAGAGAATATGATGGAGATGATGGAGATAAAGGACAGAGAAAGACACAGAAACAAAGCCTACATAGTATTCATTTTATACCACAGTCCTTACCTTATTGGTACTAACCCCTCTGTGCTGTGCTGTCTTTGTATGTGGAGAGTGGACAGGATATTCTCCATGCAGAGACTGCTCAGGATAACTCTTCAGAAAGGGAAACCCCTGTGCTATTGTGCCTGCATTTGCCTTCTTCTTTCTTCTCGCTGTAGCCTCCCATCTAGCCTGTCCAGGTATTCCCACTTCTCTAGGATTTCGTACTCTAGTTCTTACAGGTAACAAAACAGAATTATGATCTAGCTTCTTAGAGATGGCACATGGAGACATCTGGAAAGCTCTGGACTCCAAGACTCACTGATTACATGGTGAAAAACTTTATAGTGACTCAAGCTATGCCCCAGAATCTCAGAGCTTAATCTTTGGAAGCCTCTTTGCCAAAACCTAGACCCAAGGGCCGTTAATTCAGTCTAACCTTTAGTTCCTTCCCATGGCATTTGTGGAGAAACACTGTCCCAGATATAGACACTCAGCCCAAGGGAGGAGATACAGTGTGAAATGTGAGGAAGGGAGACAAATTGAAGGGAGGAGTCTGGGAGATGATAGCTGAGTGGGACTCCCTCAGGGTCTGTGAGGACATTCAGTTTATACTAATAAATATCCCAAGTGTGACTTCTTAGGAAACTTTCTATGGCAACTTTTCAATTACATTTAATTTTAAAGTGCAAACCCTGGCTTTTTTTTTTTTTTTTTTGCACATGGTCACAACTTGAGATTAGAAAGATGAAGAAATAGTAAACCCTGGGGGCTGGAGAGATGGCTCAGTGGTTAAGACACTGGCTGGTCTTGAAGAGGACCTGGGTTTGATTTCCAGCACCCACCTGTTGGCTAAAACCGTATGTAACTAAAGCTCCAGGGGATCCAACACCCTCTTCTGACCTCTATGGGCATTGCACTACGTGGGTAGGCTTACATACATACAGGCTATACACTCATACACTCAAAATAATAAAAAAAGAACTATAGATAAATCAAGCCATCAGTTCTATCAAACCAGCAAGATCTTCATCTCAAGTGGTAACTACTGTTCAAAAGTTGAAGCTTCTAGAGAGACGTGTATTGACCACTTTGGTTTAAAGAGTCTTACTTCCTGGGTAATGAAGAAGACCAAATAGTCCTACCACAACATGTGATAGGCTCTGATTTTCTTGAGTATAGGTACAAAATATATGGGCAGCAATTGAGTATATTGATCAGTTAATAGTTTTTTATTCAAAGTTTAGACAATTTTGAGGCATTATCAAAGAGGAAGTAATGCTTATGATCTGTAAGAGACTCTGGTTCTGTCTGCTATGTTCTCACACTCATTCCTTCTCTTTTGATTGGAAACATGATTACTTCCTAGTTTCACGTCTCTTCCCCACAGAGTCCAGTTCCCCCATGTGCCTTTTCCCATATCAACCCTAACTCTATCCAACCTCTTCTTGATATTACTTCCCATGACTCCTACATTCTCCACTGTACACCATATGCTTTATTTGTTTAATTACAAATACTGCTGCTGCTGTCAAAGTACTTCACTCAATAACCAGTCATCGTTTTGATGTTTCATTATAATTCATGACTTTTGCAACACATATCTGTCTTCTATGACCCAAGGTCTTGCATATGGAGTCACAGCTATTCATTTCCCTTCTTCACCTCTTTCCAAATGGCTTTCCTCCATGAGAGTTTTCTGTACGATCTCTGCATCCTCTGTATTTTCACAACATTGCTATAGCATGTGCATTCTCCTTTTCTTTAGTGTAGTTTTGCCTGCCATTCTCTCTCTCTTTGTGAACTAATATTAAGTGATGTTACTCTCAAGCCTACTATTCAGTATACTCAGCTTCAGCATGCTCTCCTCAGATCTACTTATAAACACAGTGCCTCACCCAGAAGAAATGCTCCAGTATTGTTGGATAATATTATTTTTGAGGTAAGAAAATGGATATTTTGGGGCTGGAGATATGGGTCAGAGGTTAAGGACACCAGCTGCTCTTGTAGAAGACCCAGGTTCGATTCCCAGCACCCACAAAGTGGCTAACAACTGTCTATACCTCCAGTTCCAGGGGATCCAACACCCTCTTCTGCCCTTCTAGAGGCATTGCATCACATGGGTGCACTTACATGTGTGCAGTACACTCATAAATTTGAAATAAAACTAAAATATTATAAAAAGAAAATGGAAGTTCTGTGAAGGCCCAAATGCCATATAATTTTATATCACATAAGCTGATCTTATTGTAAAATTTATTATAGTTTCTTCTGATAATTTTTCATAAGGAGCATTATCTTCATTTTAACCATTTTTTATTTTTTTTCTCATTTTGAAACTGAAACACAAATGTTTGTTTTTATACTATAATTCTTCAACCATGAAATTCTAGAACAGGGTTCTCTCTATTCATTCTCATTGATAGTCACCTCATCCTTAATAGTCTAATCTACCTGATAGAGTTCAGTCAAAGACTCTTACATATTCCTTGACGATATTTGAGTTTGGATCAATGGTACTTGTTAAACATTTGATCAATATAACTTTTGTTGATTTCTTCTCTTTAAGAAATTCCAAATATCTTATTCTTGTTATGACTTCTCTGTTTCCTATAGAGAATGGTTCATGATAGCCAAGATTTCAGTTCTGAAGGAGAAAGTTTATTAAGTATATGGCAAGCATGAAAAAACGAAATACAAAGCAGCAGAAAGACAGTGAGACATCAGATCAGAAACTTAGACCATCCAGCAGAAACCAGCTAGGGGAGACTCAGGATCAAACGAAACATGAAAGCAACAGTCAGCTGTAGCATTTGACTGATGAAGAGGGTCCCAGGGAGAACATTTACATCTCAGTAAGATATTTTTTTAATTTTATTTATTTTTGTATGTGTATGAATGTACTGTCTGCATGTAGGTTTGTGCACCCGTGTCATGCAATGCCGCGGAGGTCAGAAGAGGGTGTTGGATTCCCCTGGAACTGGAGTTAAAGACAGTTCTCAGCTGCCATGTGGGTGCTGGGGATCGAACCTGGGTTTTCTGCAAGAGCAGTCAATGCTCTTAACTGGTAGGCCATGTCTCCAGCCCCCTGAGTGAGACTTTCAATTAACCCAGTTCTCCTTCTGTTCTCAAGGACATGATATTTTAAGTCTTGGCTGTTTTGATAGTCCCCTTTCGCTTTCTTATGGGGAGTGGGGGACAGGCTGTCCTTGCGCCAGCAGCCCTAGAGGACACTGTAAGATAAACATGCTTGGGTCAGGTGTGGGGTGAGCAACACTTGCTCTGGGTCTGGCTTCTTAGTGATCTTAAACAGTCCATGACAGTTTACTAATGTAATGTATAGTAGATACTGTATACAGGGGTAAAATAGTATGTTCCTGAAATCACATTACAAAATAATTCTGCATCATGTTACATTACATAGGTTTTCTTAATTTAATGCTCTTGTAGCTTAAAAGAACTATTTTATCTTAGTGTAGGTGTCTCTCATTGAATGAGAAGTTATTTCCCTCTGGGCTATCTCATTTTATTTCCTGAGCCTTTCCTTTGAATCAAGTTACAGCTTGGCTGGGTGGCCAAGGACAATTTCTTTTTTTATATTTTATTTATCATTTTTATTTTATTTCATGTGTATGAATATATTTTCTGTATGCATGTAAGGCACCTTTCATTTACAGTACTGCATGTTTCAAAATAGAGAGTTAGGCTGTGTCAGTTCTCTTTCCCATAGCTTCTTATCATTCAAAAAGCAAGCTATGACACTGATGATGACTCCAGGATTTGAAGCGCTACAGCAGTGAATCTCAGTTCCCAGATCTTTTCAAGACTCTGCTTGTACCTTGGTCACTAATTTCAGACATTACATCCCTACTCAAAATCAGAAAGCAGGAAGTAATTTATTCTCTTGATAGGTAAATATTAAACATCACACCAAAAGACATTGTTCCACGGGAAATGCTTAAAAGTTTTCTACACCCAATTATGTAAACTTGTCATTTTACTCTTCTCCAATTATCAAAAAATCCCATGACTTCTTTGGCATTTTACAATCCTATGTCATAAGCTAGACATTTTGGAGATGTGCTTCTCCTTCTGTACTTGTTCTAGCAAGCTTCCTGGTTATGTACAAGTTTCCCACATTTTTATTAATGAAACTAATCATGTATGTGTATATATGTATATATATGAATTTGGTGGTTATAATATAAATATAATATAATATATTATAATATAATATAATATAATATAATAAAAATAAAATATACATCCTAAAGTGTCTTCAGTATTGTCTAGTTTATTACTTCAAAAATTGTATTGAGTTTTAGGACTTAGTAAATGTAAATAAGTGTATACTAAACAACATTTGTTTAAAGGTTCTGATAAAAACGGTAATGCACCTGAGTCAATTGGAAATATAAATTGTTGTTGTCCACATTTGTTTTACTTAAAATATGAAAAATAATAACTTTGGGATTGACACATACAAATTTTATCTATAATTTTTCTGCTGCACAGTATCATCTTGCAGCATTCTCTTTTACCTGGAGGATGATTTAACTTAAAAAATTAAGTTTGCTTCCCAAGCTAACCACATACAGTCACCCAAAACAGCTTGGGTGAATTTGATGAAATCTGCACCTTGATTTCAGCCTATAGGTATGTGTAATACAACTGCCCCTTTTGAGACTCATGGGTCAAAAAACGAAAACCTAAAATAAAAAGGGGGATACAGATATATATGAAACCTTTTTGTCAAAAACTTTGCAATTCAAATCTTAAAACTAACTATGGGATAAGATTTGTATGTTCCAACAGGTCAAAATGTCACCAACTTGGGGCTGGAGAGATGGCCTAGCAGTTAAGAGCGCCGACCGCTCTTGCAGAGGACCCGGGTTCGATCTCCAGCACCCACATGGCGGCTGAGAACCGTCTGAAACTCCAACTCCAGGAGAACTCCAGCTCCAGGGGAATCCGACGCCCACTTCTGACCTCCGCGGCATTGCACGACACGGGTGCACAGACTTGCATGCAGACAATACATTCGTACACATACAGAAATAAATAAAATTAATAATAATAAAAAAAGTCACCAACTTAATGGCTGAGAAAGAAAAGGTACAGCTTTGCATTGTGTAGGATGTACCAGGAAGTGTCAGCCGAAAGGTTGGCCCGTCTGAACATTGAAAGGAAGAAAAGCCTCAGGCTGCTACAGACATCAAACCCCTCTGTGGATCCTACTTGTAACAACTATTTATAATGAGTCCTAACGAAACTTACCTTCTAGGTGCCGCAAAGTTTTAATACGAGAGACTTTCTTACCTCCCCCCCATAGAACAAGGAGGAATATGATGATGATGAGGTCATTCTCTAACTGTAAATTGGAGCCAACTTTTATAGAGGTAATCTCTTATAAAACCGGTAAAACTGCCTTCTTTAATTGACTAATAGACATATGAACTGTGAAAAGGATTATTCTCTATTCAGAACCAAATATGAAACTAAAGTCTTCTTATGCTATGCACTTAAGCAAAATATATTAATACAGGAGAGCTCTGATATCAGCAATGGAATATTCTACCAAGGAGATGTTGGCCAGGGTATCCAAGCCCCCCCCCCCAAAAGATAAAGGTTTCTTGCCTGTAAACTGGGATACCTGCAAGAAGAGAGGCGATAAGGCCCTGCTGTTGAAGACCAGATGTAAGCAGGGGAAAGATGTATTGAGAATAGCCACACCTGCTTTCTTTTCGGTACCATTTGCTTGGAATACTTTCTTCCATCCCTTCACCTTAAGGTGGTGCCTATCCTTGAAATTGAGATGGGTTTCTTGTAGACAGCATATAGATGGGTTTTGTTTCCTAATCCATTCTCCCAGTCTATGCCTTTTGATTGGGGAGTTTAGCCCATTAATATTTAAGGTTATAATTGAAAGATGGCTGTTGCTTCCTTTCACTTTATTATCCATTTGGACTTCTAACCTCTGATTTTGCTCCTATGGTTATGTTTTTAATTTCTTTTCCTAGGTGTTTGAGGATTGTTGCTCCTCTCTTCTTCCCTTTGAATTGCTTCAAGTATTTTAAGAAGAGTTGGTTTTCCAGACATGTATTCCATCATCTTGTTTATGTAATGGAAGATTTTTCTCTCTCCTTCAACTATAGTTGACATTTTTGCTGGGTAAAGTATTCTGGGTTGGCATCCATAGTCCCTTAACCCTGGGAATGCTTTGCTCCGTGTTCTTCTTGCTTTCATGGTTTGAGGCGAGAAGTCAGTTGTAATTATGATGGGTTTCTCTTTGTATGTGACTTGTTTTTCTTTTGTAGCCCTCAGAATTTTGTCTTTGTTTTGGGAATCTAGCATTTTAACTATGATATGTTGTGGGGTGTTTCTTTTCTGATCTTGTCTATTTGGGGTTCTATGTGCTTCTTGTATTTGTATGGGTTTGTCTATTTTTAGTTTGGGGAAATTTTCTTCTATTATTCTGTTGAAGATCTTATCAATACTATTTTCTTGAGATTCTTCTCCTTCCTCTATTCCTATGATGTGGAGGTTTGATCTTTTCATAGTGTCCCATATTTTCTGGTTGTTCCACTTTTGTGTATTTAAAAATTTTTCATAATCTTTATTTGAGCTTTTTAATTGCTCTGTGTTATCTTCCAGATCTGATATTATTTGTTCTGCTTCCTCCATTCTACTTCTGAGGCTTTTTCCTTTCCTTTCTTCTTGATTGGATGAGTGTTCTAATTCGTTTTTCATTTCATCCTGTGTTTTCTTTAGTACTTCCATTTCCTTTTTGAGCTTCTCAATCTCTTCTTGGTGCGTCTCAATCTCTTTTTGGTGCTCCTTACTTCGTTGGTTGGCTTCCTTTTTCAGTGTTTCTACTTCCTTTCGGAGTTTGTTTTTTTCTCCCTCTAGTTCTTTCTGGAGTTTGTCAATCTGTTCCTTTAGTTATTTCTGAAGTTTGTCATTGTATCCCTCTAGGTCCTTTTTGAGTTTTTCATTCTCTCTCTTTAGTTCTCTGAATTCTTCTTTATTTTCTTTAATTTCTCTGCGTAGGTCTGCAATTATTCTTCTAAGCTCTGTTCCTTGGGTCTCCTCCAAGGGGATCCCATTGTAGCTATCTCCTCCAGGTTTGTTAGAGCCTGGTGCGGGATTATCCTGTGTCTTTCCCATGTTGTCCCTTTGTCGTGTCCCTGGCATGTGGGTTTCCCTTTTGCGGTTCAAATCACAAATGACTTTTCACTATGTTAGCAGATGGTTTTGCTCGCTTCCTTCCAATGCTTTTTGTTTTTCCTTTCTTCCTCCTTGTTTATGGAGTATTGACTTGTCTAGATTTCAGGTTTTCAATTTTGTTTATATATTGGATATTGGAAGCCTAAGTCAGTCTTCTCTTCCTGTTCTGAAGGTTCTCCAAAAGGAAGGCCACTTGGATTCTCACCAATTCCCATTGGTGTGGGGGGGGTGGTGGAAATGCATGCCTGCCTGTGCCTCAGGAGCCGGCCCACACAAAGCTGTGGGACCAGAACAGACCTAAACCCAACCCTCTGTTCACTCTGCAAAGGCAAAGCATAGTCCCGCCGAGATGGGGACACCTGAAAGAGGACTCAGAGTCAAGACCCTCTTCCAGCTGCCCCTAAGACAGTCCACCCCCAGAGGTACCTGCCTGAGTGAGTTATGGTGTCCTCCAAATTGTTCTTTATTTGTTATATACACTTTTAAATCTATTTATTTGTTCTTTGAAAGGTCCATAGGTACTCTAAGCCTTTGCTTAATTTCTGAGAATCTAAATTCGTATTCTAAGCAGATATTTTAAAACTCACCAAGATTCTTTCCTCCTACTTAAGGAGTTGTGTAACATCGGTGTATTCAGTTTTTTAAAAGAAGCATTAATATGCATCAATATACCTTGGGAGAAACTAATGAAGTGAGAGCGTGCACGCGCGTGTGTGTATGTGTGTGTCCGTCCACTGGGGCAGGTGATTAGTATAAAGTCTCCAGGTCCCAGAGCTCTATCACTAAAGTGAACAGGAATCCCCTTTGCCAATGCTCTGTGAGGACGAGTAGTTCTAGGGTAATCTCAGTGAACATTTTGGCTTTTATTAATTCTTAGTTTTTATCATTTCATATATTTTTGACAAGTCCAGTTTTTTGTATTTTTGATACTGGGTCTCCCTGTAGCCCCAGATGGCCTGGAACTCCCTATGTAAGCTGGCCTCTTGAGTGCTGGGGTTAAAAGCATCTACAACCATACCATGCCTGGTGGCAAGGCCCATCTTGTCGACTGCTTTCTTCTTTCTTTTTCTGTACTCCTTCACCTTATGTATTGATTGGTATCCATTGGGAATTTATATAGGTAAGAGCATGTTTATTCTTACGAACTACATATGTGATAAAAATGTTCATTTTAGAGTTTTAAAATTATTTATTTATTATTTTTTATTTATGTGTATGAGGGTATTAGTTGCAGGTATGTAAGTGCACTCATGTCTTCCAGTGCCTGTGGAGTCAGAAGAAGGCATCGGATCCTCTAGAACTGGGCTTAAGAGAGTTGTTAGCTGCCATATATATGGGTGCTGGGAATTGAACCTAGGTCCTCTGCAAGAGGAGTCAGTGCTCTTAACATCTGAGTTATCTCTCCAGATCCCATTTTAGAGTTTGTAATTTAGTGGTGCTTAGGGCATTCACAATGTTGTACAATAAAACACTACAGTCTAGTTCCAGAAAATTTCCATCATAGCACAAGTAGTGCAAGCATTAATCAGTCATTCCCTACTCATTCCTCCTTCCAGTCTCTGGGAACTGTTACTCTTGTTTCCAGTCTTTATGAATTTTCTCTATTAGGTTATTCTGGATAATTCATATAAATGGAGTCTTGTAACATATAACCTTTTATATAGCTTCTTTCACTCAGCTTAATAATTGCAAACTGCGTTAAACCTGTAGTACACCATTCCTTTTAATGAATATATATATATTCATTATATATAAATAAAAATATATACATAATGTATATTTCCACCATATGAATACAACACGCTCTATTTAACATTTTGGTACATGTTTTTGTTCAAATGTGTTTCTGAATCTTTAGGGTACATACCAAGAAGAATTTGTGGTAGTGAGGTAATTATGTTTGCATTAATGAAAAAAAAGTCTAATTGTTTTGTATTGTGACTGCATAACTTTACTTTCAAATGCAAACAATTCAGGAGAAGTCACACTTCTCACATTCTCTCCAACACAATATTTTATAACTTCTAACATCACAGCTTTCAGCTGGGCTTCAAGAAGTACATGACCGTAATCTGAACACTCAGAGACTGAGGTAGAAATGAGGCAGACAGGTGGGTGAGATCCAAATCTGTGAGATTAAGGCCAGCCTGTTCTATCTACATAGTTACAGGTCAGCTGTGGGTATAGGGAGACCCTGCCTCAAAAAAGAGGTGTAGAATGTCTTTATATATAAATATATGTAATATCTATTATCTATATCTCTCTCCCTGTCTGTCTATATATCACCTATCTAACTATTTATCTATCTATCTATCTATCTATCTATCTATCATCTATATATCTATGTATCTATGTATCTATCATCTATCTATCTATCTATCTATCTATCTATCTATCTATCTATCTGTCTATCTATTCTGGATGGTAGAATCTTTTGAGGAATTTGATTTTCTAGTAATATATCCTACTCTATGGATAGTGTTTTTACTTTCTTGATGATATTACTTATTTCACAAAGATTTTGATACTATTGAAATTAAACTTATTGATTTAGTTGCTTTTTTGTGCTATACTGGAAGCCAAATATGAGACCATAAAAATTTATCACTAGGATTTAGCTTGATTATTATTGTTTTTTACCCTGCGAGGTTCAAACATATGGTGGGGCAGTAATCTGTACTGTGTAGATAGTACACAGTTGGTACAATGCTCTCTATCCATGACTAAGATTTTCTGAAGCCCAGTCCTTCTGCACTATCATGTGCCTTTTGGTCTCTGCTCTCTGTGTAGCATCCCCCCACACCCATGCCACCAGTATGAAAGGGAAGCAGGCTCCACTCTGTTCTGAATTTGGTATCAGTCCCATCGCATGTATCTTTCATCTGCCTCCGCAGTCACTTCTCCCACTATGTCTGTTACTCATTCCCCTTGTCTCACCTCCAGCCCCCCCCCCAGAAGTCTCAAGGCTAATGTGCTTCTTTTGCTCTCTGTTCTGATATCACTCACAAGATCTCTCTAAGCCTTTGTCTAACAGATGTGAAACTTCAGTGCATTCCATTGGTTACACCTCTAAAAAGCTATTTTCTAGCAGTTTTGATTCTGATCTACCACAAAGCAGGGAGGAACTACTAGCTCCTAATCAATCATCATTATTTCTAGGTAAGAAGATTCTTAACACTGGTTTTGGCAATGATTCTTTTAAAAGATATGACTTCGTACTAATGAAGAACAAGATATCTAATTGCTTGTTCTTCATTAGTAGGATCGAAAGGTTATTCCTGGACAGACTGTCAGCCCATGAAAGGAAACAGCCAGAATTGACCAGAGTCCAAGTCAACAGCTCCAGAGAGAGTGGTCTGTTTTACCTCTCATCCACCTGTGCCCCTTTTCTAAGCCTAGGGAACAACCTGCGGAAGAGGGGGCGTGGTAGAATGTAAGGGCTGCGATTGGGGTGAATGGTGAAACTACAGCAATGTAGTCTGGACACTCATTTGATCAACTTGATTGAACAAACAACCTGTCACCCCCCACTGGATGGTGGGGCTGTAGGTGTTTGGGCACAACAGCCTGCAGATAGGTTTTGCATGAAGGATGCTTGTACTCATGGATTATCACTTATAGCTAAAAATGAAAAAAAAAAAATGAGAGAAAGATGCAGGACAGTTATGGCGGAATGCATGATCTGGGATGGGGTGGGGGGGGGGAAGGGAAATAAGCCTGAACTGAATTGGAAAAAATGTATGAAATGCACAAAGCATCAATAAAAATTAATTAAAAAAAATTAAAAAATAAAAAGTCCAAAAAAAAAAAATAAAAGATATGACTTCGGAATGAACCTACCACCTGACCCAGTCATACCACTCCTGGGTATATACCCCAAAGACTCATCCTACCGCAAAGATACATGCACGTCCATGTTTAGTGCAGCTCTCTTCACAATAGCAAAGAGTTGAAACCAACCCAAATGCCCCTGAACAGACGAGTGGATGACAAAAATGTGGTACATCTACACAATGGAGTACTATTCAGTGGTAAAGAAAGATGGCATTATGAACTTTGCAGTAAATGGATGGAGCTCGAAGCCATTATGCTGAGTGAAGTAACACAGTCCCAGAAAGACAAATGGAGAATGGCTTCCCTCATTTATGGATGCTAGCACTAAATCCCCCAGAGGAAAGGCAAGGTGAATGACATTATTGTTATATTTTTGTTTATCTGAAAGCAACTATGTTGGTATAATGTGAATCTCTCAATGGGCTCTAAAATCCACCCACCAATTATTCTCAGACGCTGTAGTTACTGTATATGGGTGAAGAATATGTATCCATATTTTAGAGTAATATAAAATTAATAGAGTAAAATGTGAATTCCTATAAAAAAAGACTGAGAGAAAGATATAGGACAGTTATGGCAGACTGCATGGTCTGGGGTGGGGTGAAGGAGAAGGGGAATATGCCTGAACTTAATTGAGAAATGATGTATGAAATACACAAAACATCAATAAAATAAAAGATATGACCTCAAAAACATAAGCAATGAGTGACACAGCATGGGTCTTCTGCACACTGTCACCATTGCTGCAAGTTCATGAGCAAGTTCCCAGAGGCCTGAAAGCCTCTTGTTTTCTTATGTTCCTGCACCAACATTGGCTCTTACTGTCTTTCCACATCCTCTTCTACAATGGTCCCTGAGCCATGGGTGGGTGAGGTTTAGTATAAGAGTCCTTTCCAGGGACACAGACTGTACAGTCTCTTATTCTCTAAAACTTAGCTAGTTGGGGCCTTCTGTGTGCATCACACTGTGTTCTATGAGCAAACTTTGCTGTTGAGAGTTGAGGGATATATTAGTACTCTCTCTACCCCTTGTTTCACCATGTTCCATGAGCCTTAGGTATAGAGGTTCCAGTATAGATATGTTACTTGTGCCTGGACATCTCTCAGACACATATTTTCAGTATGTGACCAGTTGTGGAACTCTGAAGTAGCCTCTGTCTGTAGCAAAAAGAAGCTTCTTTGATAAGTGGTGTATAATATAATAAGTGGTGTTTGTAAATATAAGGATCTAGATAAAATCCCCACATAGAACAGGGGAAATGGGCAGCAAACCCCAACGTTAGACAAGGAAATATTGGCAAATGATTACTGTGGGGTGAGGGTAATGACTCTAGATAGTCTGACTAGACTCCAATGGATGAACTTGCACTGAGGGACATCTGGATGCAAATGCTTAAACATAGAGGACCCAATATATATGACAGAATACCTGCAATCTGATGGGACAGGACTATGAAGGGCAGAAAGGGGGTGTAAAATTGGTTAAGATGTACTATATGCAATTCGCAAAACTCAATAAATTAAAAAAATATGCAATGAAACAAAAATAGACAAAAGGCTTCTGTGAAGGGAAACAATAGAACAAAGCCACCACCTGTCTGATAAGAGGTAAATATATAAAGAACTAAAACAATCCAAGAAATCAGATACTGTGCTGAAAAATGCACAAAAGGCCTTGAAGATGTTTCTCAAAGAAATGAGTATATGAACTTCTTTATTGTTTGTTTTTGTGAGACAGGGTCTCACTGTATCCCAGGCTAGCCTGGAATTCACTATGTAAATCAGGCTAGCCTTGATCTTACAGAGAATGCCTGCCTTTACCTGCCAAGTGCTGGGATTAAAGGCATGTGGCACCGTGCCTTTCCTGATCAAGGAATTAAAGTCAAATTATATGTGGTGGATTGACTGTTGTAAAAAAGGCAAGAGGTAAGTGCTGGGGTAGATATGGAGAAATGAGAGTTGTGCAGAATATTGATGGAAATATACCCCATGATTTAGAAATCTCACACCTGGGTGTATATCCAAAGGAAGCCAACTTAATATATCAGAGATACCTGCACCTTTATGTACAAGGAAGCCTGTTGACACTAGACAAAGTACGGAGCAAATCTAAGTGTGAAGTGACAGATGAACAGAGAATGAAAGCATACTATAAACACAGTGCAATAGTATTTTTATTTGTAATAGTATTCTTACCAAAGGAAGGGATCTGTCATTTGTGATGACATAGATGGACTGGAAGAAACCATCTGTAATAAAATGAGACAAGCACAGAAAGTCACTACACAATCTCTGTTGGCGTAGGGAGCTGGGGTGGAAGTGAGCTGGAAAATAATGATCAAATGATGCAAAGCTTTACTCACACAGGAGGAAGAATAGGTTCTAAAGATCATCAGTATAAAGTGGTGACTAGAGTTAATAATGATGTGGTATACTTGAAAATTGCAGAGAGTAGATCTTACATGCTCTCTGAAAGAAATCCAAAGTAGTTGATTTGTTAATTAGTTTGATTTAATTACTTCATAATGTATACATAAATCAAAACATCATGTGTATATTATAAATATGTAGTATTTGTAGATATTTCATTAAGCCTGGGGATAATAAAATGATGACATAGATGGACTGGAAGAAACCATCTGTAATAAAATGAGACAAGCACAGAAAGTCACTACACAATCTCTGTTGGCGTAGGGGGCTGGGGTGGAAGTGAGTTGGAAAATAGTGATCAAATGATGCAAAGCTTTACTCACACAGGAGGAAGAATAGGTTCTAAAGATCATCAGTATAGAGTGGTGACTAGAGTTAATAATGATGTGGTATACTTGAAAATTGCAGAGAGTAGATCTTACATGCTCTCACTCTGAAAGAAATCCAAAGTAGTTGATTTGTTAATTAGTTTGATTTAATTACTTCATAATGTATACATAAATCAAAACACCATGTGTATATTATAAATATGTAGTATTTGTAGATATTTCATTAAGCCTGGGGATAATAAAACAAAGTATCTTCCTTTAAAAGGTTATAGTCTTTACCCTTTATTTTCATTTATATTTGATGCTAATTTCTTCCATCTTCTTAAATATTGCTATTGCTGAAGGTTCAGTTTTGGGATACTTTCTGAGCCTATATTGAGATTAGCAACTTTATGTTGTAGTTCTCCAATTTCTACTTGTCTTTGTTATGATTTCCTTTTTATTTATGTTGTGTTTAATTTTGTTACCACCCCCCCAAATATGTAAAGTGGCATAACGTTGCTATTTAATTTACTCAGTGTTACTTTTCCACAGTGTGCTTTTTAAAGGCACAGTCCTTTGCTGTAGCTGCAAAACACTAGTTTCCATGGAACAAACATCTCCTCAATATCTGATATGTAAATGTCTGCCATCAGTGAGGGATGGACAAAAGTCAGTTTCTGTCACAGAACTACAGGGCATAATTCAACTTTACATTTGCAAAATTAATGCCAAAGGGGAGTGAAAACGCACTATGTGAAGACAGTTCATGCTGAGCTAGGAAAGTAACCCAGGAAAAGTCAATTAGGAAACACCAAATGCTCAAATTTTACTCCAGTGAGTGGAGAATATTTCCTTTTGAATTAATTTTGATTGATTTATAAACTTTGGAATTTGTTAATTAAATATTTTACTTTTTTTAAACTTTTTTACATGTATGAGTATATGGCCTGTAAGTGTGCAAATGTACCAATGTCATGCAATGCCTGCAGAAGTCAGTAAGCATTTACAAATGTATAATTTCATAAATGAAAATATTTTATGTGTAAAAAAATGTAGAGACAGTTGGGAGGAAGTTTGGTGTGCATTGGCTCCCAGGAAGGACTGTCAGAAGAGCAAATATTTGAATAGTGAGCAAGTGAGGCATCTGGCAGTCTTAAAGAATCACGCTCAGGTTTACTCTAAGTCCCTGAATGAGCTTAGAACATCTGGATAGCATTATGAAGCTTATATGACTAGAGATAAAAGGTAGAACGAGTCCTAGGTGTTAGCTAAGAAAGGGACATCATAGAACAGAAAGGCCATCTAAAGAGGTTTGGTTTGTTTATGTCAGAGATCACAAGGACATCAACAAACACGTTACTACAGGTTAAATACATTACAGATGACTTCAAAGAGGTTTTACATAAATTCAGCATTGTACTGAGACTGGGGAGAGTAATTTGTAGGAGAGAGAGAGAGAGAGAGAGAGAGAGAGAGAGAGAGAGAGAGAGAGAGAGAACTGAAGATAGGATAGCATAAAGTGAAAAATATTAGGCATTTACTAGGCGTTTAATAATTTAATTTGGGAATCATAATTCAAACATACTCTGTTGGTGCGAGTAAATTAATAGAAAATTAGGGAGAAACAAGAGATCAGCTATTTGCTCTTGGCTTTCTGTCACACATGCATAGAACTCCATCTATATAAATAAAATAGAAAAACCCTCAGTGAGAGGACAAATCCTTCAGAGTCTATTAATTGCATTCTATCAAGATTCCCAAGATAGCATGATGATTTCTATCCTGGAGAAAGCAGAGCAAGAAAGGTCTATATAAATATCTTTTACTCAGCATAGCTAATAGTTTGTACCAGAAATGTTCCAAGGAGTTTCATAGAAATTTAGAGACCAGGGTAAGTTACATCATGGTTAGGCTGTGAAATAATACCAAGAGGGATGGGGAACGTAGAGAAACAAGATGCACAGAGGATGCACACTTCTGTTTGCAGCTTCCTGTGGTTCTATATGGTTAGAGCCAGGAATTTATTTATTTTTATTGATGCTTTGTGTATTTCATACATCATTTTCCAATTCAGTTCAGACATATTTCCCTTTCCCTTCACCCCCCCCACCCCATCCCAGATCATGCATTCTGCCATAACTGTCCAGAGCCAGGAATTTATAGGCCATGCAAAGTCTCACATGTAAAACTAAAAAGGGAAAGCTCACACCAATTTAGACCATCTTTCTGACTCTTCATATGTGAACAGCAAGAAGAGAAAGTCTGGTTTTCTCTATTTTCTTTTTTTTAATTTTTTTTATTTATTTATTTTTGTATGTGTATGAATGTACTGTCTGCATGTAGGTTTGTGCACCCGTGTTATGCAATGCCGCAGAGGTCAGAAGAGGGTCTCGGATTCCCCTGGAACTGGAGTTCTCCTGGAATTGGAGTTACAGACTGTTCTTAGCTGCCACGTGGTTGCTGGGGATGGAACCTGGGTCCTCTGCAAGAACGGTCAGCGCTCTTAACCGCTAGGCCATCTCTCCAGCCCGGTTTTCTCTATTTTCAAAAACTTTTAGTGTAGAAAGTAAACCAAAGGAAATCAATTAATTCATGAATATGTGAGTCATGCAGCATAGCCGGGAGAGAGAATTTTCTGAAAATGGGAGCCAGAGCTAGTGGTGAAGCATCTGAGGAAAGGTGCAAAGCTTATGACTGATGGATGGCCATGTGACCCCAAGATCAAGTAGCAATGCGAAAGAAGGTGTACAATAGTTCTTTGATCATCAGTTCTAGGGCCTGGGAATATGGATATATGGGTTGTGGTAGGATTAGTGGAGCAGAGTAGATTAACAAGAGGGGACTATTATGGGATGGCTGCTGGGGAGCTGGGTAACACTACAGAACAGTTTAGAGGATCCATGTGTGGGCGGAAGCTGGCTGAGATCAGAGAGGGAACACATGAAAACAGGATATTGAGGCCCTAGATCAGGAGTTATTTATAAAATGGTGAAATGCTTGGTTTGTTCAAATGATCATTATGACATAAAAATGAAATATTCACAGAGAGGAAAAAATAAAAAATTTCAAACCCTCCTAGAAATTCTACAGGGATAAGTGGATCAGTTATTTGATTTCTGTTTATTTCCTTAAGATTTATTTTATTTTAATTATAGGTATCTGTATGATTATGCGGGGGTTTGTGAGTGTATTTTGGGAAACTGAATAGCCTAAAATGGTTGTCTCCTTCAGGAACTAGCAAAATATACAGGAAGTTTCTTCATTGGCTGTGTTTCTTTATTATTAACATAGACACATCTAGCTAAAATTTACAGATTTATATAGCTTAAACAAATTATACACTTAATCTTTCAATTACCTTTTTCATAATTACAAAACTTTTTTGTAGAATATTTTATTCTCTACTCTTGATCCATTTTCAAAACTTGTTATGATAAACAAGTTTTAAAAAGAAGTAAATTATTTTCTGAAGTATAGCAATAAAATTATGTAAAATTCCATCACTTCTTAACTTATTTATAAAAAATTAATTGAGAATTTTTGTTTTTCTAGAGCTTTTTCATGCATATGAAAAAGCACAAATATTCATAAAATGGAAAACCATACACAGACAAGATTATGCAGAGCACATTTTGGTATTTTTTAGTTTTGCAAATAGGACAATACTTAAGGTAACAAATACTAGAGAAATCATCATGCATCATAAACCAACGCACATGCAACAGTGGCATATACACAGATTCTGAAACTTTATCTTCCCCATTTATATCTGGATGCACTGCACAGGTACAAATGCCTTCTCTTCTTTGTGCCAGTCTTTGCCACTACAAGAAAGGTCAGTGAAGTAATGACTCTGTAGCTGGCATCACGTGATACTCAAACTGTGCATGTATTTTTATGAACATGAATAGGGGAAGAATAAAACCATATTTTGCATGTTACCAGGATCTATAATAAAGAAAGAGAGGAAGAATCAGTCCTGGGAAGCCAATAATTGTTTTCTGCTTATGGCAGAGAGAGCATTCATGTCTAATGACACCCAGCTCCATCCATCTTCATTCCTCCTGCTGGGTCCCAGGCCTAGAACATGCACACATCTGGATTGGATTTCCCTTTTTCTTTCTCTATCTCACCGCCATCTTGGGGAATGCTGCTATTCTATTCATGATCCAAGCTGAACACAGTCTCCATGAGCCCATGTACTACTTCCTGGCCATGTTGGATTGCATTGACCTGGGCCTGTCAATGGCCACCATCCCCAAAATGCTGGGCATCTTCTGGTTCAGTCTCAGAGAAATATCTTTTGGAGGCTGCCTTTCTCAGATGTTCTTCATACACTTCTTCACTGCCATGGAGAGTATTCTGTTGGTGGCCATGGGCTTTGACCGCTACATTGCCATTTGCAAACCCCTTCGATACACTGTGATCCTCACCAGCAAAGTCATTGGTATCATTGCAGGCATGGCTGTCTTGAGAAGCCTGTGGATGGTAGTTCCATTGGTGTTTCTTCTCCTGAGGCTGCCCTACTGTGGACACCAGATCATCCCTCATACCTACTGTGAGCACATGGGCATTGCCCGGCTAGCTTGTGCCAGCATCAAAGCCAACATCATGTTTGGTCTTTTTGATATCTCTCTCTTGTTGTTGGATGTAGTCCTTATCATTCTGTCCTATATCAGGATCCTCTATGCTGTGTTCTGCCTGCCCTCCTGGGAGGCCAAGTTCAAGGCTCTCAACACCTGTGGCTCCCACATAGGTGTTATTTTAGCTTTCTTTACACCAGCATTTTTCTCTTTCTTGACACACCGCTTTGGCCACAATGTGCCACAGTACATTCACATTCTCTTGGCCAAGCTTTATGTGGTTGTCCCACCAGCCCTCAATCCTGTCATCTATGGGGTAAGGACCAAGCAGATTCAGGAGCAAGTTCTGAAGATTTTCCTTAAGAAATACCATTAGCCAATTGCACTTTGGAGAGTGTATTTCATAATTCATTTTCTCTTCTGCTGAAAAGAGAGTGATTGCATATCTCATCTAGTAGGAAACAAGACAAAAAAGTAGAATGTCCATCCAATGAAATCTTTTTGGATGGACTGAAGGTCTGACTTTCAGGGTAATACTGGGAATGTTGGAATTAGAATAAGGATTGACTTTCCAACTACTTTCAGTAATGTTATTGGCTACTGATTATTGTCCTATAAAGAATATATATTATAAAGATGTAATATGATCTTAATCAATTTCAAAAAGAAATGTTAGTGCAAATTAGTGAAAATGAATACATTTTCTTATTTGGATATGCAAATTCATAACTGTCAGTAGTTTCCTTCATTACAAAACTCAGAATTATTTTAAACAAAGATGAATTTGGGAAGAAAGCCAGGGATATATCCCTTCTGTTGAGGCTCTGATCATTGTTATCAAAGGCAACATTATTACTTACTCAGTAGACCCTTCAGACAGCATGCTAAGGAGAGACTAAAGCAAAAATACCAAAACTGAAATTAGTTTTTGTCTTGCTTTTTATTTATGTTTTTATTTGTTTATCATTTTATAATTTAAAGTGTTTTGTATTCAAATAAAGATCATAGAAACTGAATTGATGTGATGTTTTGTTATTTGTATATACTGTGCAATAATTACCACAATAAAGTTAACTAAACTACTAAAATCGAGGAGGTGCATTGATTCCCTACAACTTGTTAATGTCATAAATAATGTTTTTGTACTTTGAGCAACATTTATCCATTTTTTTCTCTCCTCTTAAATGCTGGTAGTGTATCTGAGACTATGCAGTATTGTTAAACTTAAATTTGGCTGGGCAGATGCCAACTTAAGTTATGTTAGCCTATCCTGACCAATATCATACTCATAGTCCATGAACAATCCCCATAGTTGTTCAAAAGTATTTTTATTTTTTATGCTATAAATATACATCAAATATATGATAATATAATTGAGTATATAATATAGTATAAGTTGCTATATCTCGGAAAATAAAGCAACAAATTCCTTTGAAAAGTTTTAGTTCTAACCTTATTATCATTTGTAAATAATTTTATATATGCATACAATTTAATTTTGGCAGGGTTGATGATTGAATACAGGGTTCATGTATGCTAGGCAAGCATGTTACTGACTGAGCTAAATCCCCAGGCCTCTATACACACACACACACACACACACACACACACACACACACACGCACACATGCACTATCACATGGATATTAAAATGTGTGTTTAAAGGATGCAAATAATTAAATTTTAAGAATCAGGTAATTTGATTAAAAATAGATAAAGTCTACTGAGAGAAAGATGCAGGACAGTTATGGCAGAATGCATGATCTGGGATGGGGTGGGGGTGGGGGGGAGGGAAAGGGAAATAAGCCTGAACTGAATTGGAAAAAATGTATGAAATGCACAAAGCATCAATAAAAATTAATTAAAAAAAACATTTAGGCTAGATTATGTCCATATTGTAAAAGCCATTCCTATTTCCACAGGCTCTTTAAAAAAATTTTTGAATCTTCTTTGTAAGTTGACATTTATGCAAGTAACCAAATAAACACTACCCCCACTAAAAAAAAAATAGATAAAGTCTATGGATATACATCCTTAAATTATACACATATGCAAACAATTGTATGAAAAATACTCAAAATCATTAATCATCAGGGAAAGGGAAGTTAAGTACTATTTAATATTATCTAATGGAAGGGTAGGTTTTATAAAAAGAATTTAAGTATGAGCTCACCTGGGGGAAAAGGAAGTCTTTGTGTGGTCTGATTGCAGAAACATAAGTCCATACACCTTCTCAGTACATATTCCAACAACACTGACAATATATTGCAGAATCATTTACGGTACCCATGATATGGAGTCACCCTGAGTGTGCATTGATGGATGAGTAGGTAAAGATGTACTGTTTATTTATAATCAATAGTATTAAGTCTTGCAAAGAAGGAAATTCTGTCATTCCTGGCTATGTAGATGAACCTGGAAGAACTTATCCTAAGTTAAATGAGCCAAGTATATTATGATAAATCCACATGCTCACAGTTATGAATGTAAGCAAATATCTAATTCCTAGAAGCAGAGACCAGAATATTATTTTCCAGTGACAAGGGCTGGGATGGGGAAACAATTTACAAAGAATAAATAACTAAGGATGAGAAACTTTGGAGAACTCCTACTGTAAAGCGTGTCGATCATAATCAATAGAAGTGTGATATACTTTGAAATTGGTGTCAGTTGATCTTACTGTTCTTTTGTTATTTTTTATTTATTTATTTATTTTTGTATGTGTATGAATGTACTGTCTGCATGTAGGTTTGTGCACCTGTGTCATGCAAAGCCGCAGAGGTCAGAAGAGGGTCTCGGATTCCCCTGGAACTGGAGTTCTCCTGGAATTGGAGTTACAGACGGTTCTTAGCTGCCATGTGGGTGCTGGGGATCAAACCTGGGTCATCTGCAAGAGCAGTGTTTTTAACTGCTAGGCTATCTCTCCAGCCCCCGATCTTACTGTTCTTTTTACAAAACTTAAAATTCTCAGGTGATCTGAGCATCTTGATGTAATAATTTCATAATATATATATATATTTATCAAAACATCACTCACATATTAAGTATATATATATATATGTATATATATATATATGTAAGAGTATAATTATTGTATTTCAATTTAGGTTGGAAAATAAAACAACAAATTCATTTTATGGTTAAAATTATAATCTCATTATCATTTTTAATGTTCAATATTGCTAATTTCCTGTCTCCCACATTTTCCGCAGGGGTGGGGAAGAAAGGATTTATTTCATTTTATACTTTCCGGTCGTAATCATCTTTTTTTTTTTTTACAGGTTTCACCAACTATTTAGAATTAAGTGCCACAGATTCGTTTTCATTCCAAGCATTAAATCAAAGCTATCTCATGCTGAAATACTCAGCTCTTGTGCGGCTTCATCAGACTTGTGCACCTGTCACTGTTAATGACATCTACTAGGGCCATCACCACATTTGGATGGCTGTGAGCACAGGCAATGTGTAGAGCAGTCCTGTGCAAATGGGAGGGGCAGCTTTTAAGCAGATTATAGAGCATTATCTCAAAAATATAATCTCATGTCATTTTTTTCTCAATTTAGGTTTTTATTTCTTAAAAAGAAACATTACAGATAGAATGGGAAGTCTCCATTGTGGCATTTCTGTTTCCTTCCTCTCTCTGTCTCCTTTCAGAGCCATTCACTAACAGGAATTTAGGATGCATCCTTCCCATCCTGTTTCTTTTTTTTTTTACAAGATTATCAAACCTAGACCCATGTCTCCCACCCTATCCCCCCACCCTACCAGAGCTCATGTATTCTGCCAAACATGCTTTTCATCTCTTTCTCAAAATTCTCCATGTGGAAGTTGACTGTTTTGAGAAGTTCACTGTTCCAGTCAGTTCTTTGATGCAGTCCTTTCTGTTGTTGTTGTTGTTGCTGTTGTTGTTTCCAATATGGATCACTCCCAACTGCTTGGACAAAAGCTCAAGGGGCCATGCACAAGAAATACTTACAACTAGGGAAATGGTACTAGCACCCACAGATGAGGGATACCATTCATCGTTTGTTTTTCTGGGACTGTGTTACTTCACTCAGCATGATGTCTTCTAGTTCCAGCCATTTTCCTGCAAAGCTCATGATGTCATCTTTCTTTACTGCTGCATAGAACTCCATGTGTAGATGTACCACATTTTCTCTATCCACTCATCAGTTGAGGGGCATTTGGGTTGGTTCCAGCTCCTTGCTATTGTGAAGAGAGCTGAAATAAACATGGCTATGCATATATCTTGCGGTGGGTAGTCTGAGGGTTTACAGCCTCAGGATTGGTATGTCTGGTTCAGGTGGCAAGTTTCATTCCAGTCTTCTCAAGGGTTCTCCACACTGCTTTCCATAGTGGCTGTATGAATTTTACATTCCCGCAGCCGTGGATGAGTGTTCCCCTTTCCCCACCAGCCTCTCCAGCAACTTGGTATCATTTGTTTTCTTGATCCTAAGCCAGTCTTATTGGTAAGTATGATATCTTAAAGTGGGTTTTGATTTGCATTTCCTTAGTGATTAGTGATGTTGAAGACTTCTTAAGATGTTCTCAGCCATCTCTATTTCTTCACTTGTGAAGTCTCTGTTCAGGTCTTTGCTCCATCTATTGAGTGGGTCTTTTTTCTCTATTTGTTTACTTACTTATTTGTTTTTGAGCGAGTTTGTATATTCGGAAATCAATGCTTTTGTCAGACGTTTCTGCAGTGAAGGTTTCTTCTACTCTGTGGGATTTCTCTTTCACTTCTTTTATTGTTTTCTTTTGAAATGTACAGTAGCTTTTCAGTTTAATGAGGTACCATTTGTCAATTGTCCACTTAATTCTTGTCGCAGCTGCTGTCTGAATTAGGAAGTCTTTTTCCTATGCCTATGTCTTGGCTATGTGCTGCCTAACTGTTTCTCTTCAATCATCTTCAGAGTTTTGGGGTTTCACGTTGAGGTCTTTAATGCACCTGGAGTTGGCTTTTGTACAGGGCAAGAGGTAGGGGTTTGCTCTCATTCTTCTACAGTGGTGATCCAGCTTTGCCAACCACTTGCTGAAGTAGCTGTCTTTTCTCCATTGTGTCTTCTTAGCCCCCTTGTTCAAATATGAGATGGTTGAAATTTGTATGTGCTCAAGTTTGGATCTTCAGTTTTGTTCCATTGGTCGCAGATCTATTTTGTGCCAGTACCAGGCTGTTTTTATTGACTATAGCCCTGTAGTATAGTTGAAGTTTGGTATAGAGATCACTCCCTGTGTTGCTCTTTTCACTCAGGTTGTTTTGGCTTATTCGGGGTCTTTTTTTTCCAAATGAAATTAGGGACTTTTTTCCAAGCCTGTGAGAAAGCTCTTGGGGATTTTTAATTAGGATTGCATTAAATCTGTACAAGAGATGGGGTAGAATTGACATTTTTACAATGTTTAATTTCCCAATCCATGATCAAGGGGGTTTTTCCATCTTCTGATGTCTTCTTCAATTTCTTCTTTAAGCATTTAAAATTTTTGTTGTAGAGATCTTTGGTGTTCTTTGGTTAGGTTTGTTCTAGATTTTTTTTTTTTTATCATTTTTGAGGTTATTGTGAGTGGGAAGGTCTCCTTGCAATTCCTACTCCAGTTGCTTGTTGTTGTGTAAAGAAAGGCCACTGATTTTTTAAGGTTAATTTTGTGTGCTGCCTCACTGTTGCTGAAGCTGTGGTAACATTTCTAGGAGTTTTCTGGTGGAGTTTTATCCCTTAAGTAAACAATCATATCAAAGCAAATAGGGATAGCTTGACTTCCTCTTTCTCTTTAGTTACCCTTTAATTTCTCTTTTTCTTGCTATTGCTGTGCCAAGCGTAAGTGTTTCAGCAACTATATTGAAAGGAGTGGTTACAGGGGCAGCCTTTGGGTTCCTACCTTTAAAGGAATTTTTCTGACGTTTCCCCATTTAGGATGATTTGGCCTGGGTTTCCTGTATGTGGCTTTGAATTACAATTGAGGAATGATCCCTCCAATCCAATTCCCTCTAGGGCTTTAAGCATGAGGGATGCTGGATTTTGTCAAAGGCTTTTTCTGTATCTCCTGTCATTTTAAACATTAAACTTCAGGTGTGTTCTCTGTCTTTAAACAAATATTTATTTTGTGCTGGCCTAGCATGCATGACATCCTGGCTGGAATCACCAGCACCACACAAACCAAGGCATGGTAGCACATGACTGTAATCCCAGCACTGAGGAGGTGGAACATAGGAGCATCAGAAGGTTCAAAGTTCTCGGCTGCTTAGTAAACTGGATTTCACGCATTCTATCATCTATGCTAAGTCATTTTTGGTCTAGCGTTTTTGCCCAGATGTCTCTTGGTGCAAATTATCACCTGGAGTCTAGTCCAGCCTACCTAGAATTTCTCCCTTAAAGAAGATCTAGGGCTGGAGAGATAGCCTAGCGGTTAAGAGCACCGACGCTCTTGCAGAGGACCCGGGTTCGATCCCCAGCACCCAATGGCAGCTAAGAACCGTCTGTAATCAATTCCAGGAGAACTCCAGTCGCAGGGGCTATCGAGACCCTCTTCTGACCTCCTGCAGCACATTGCCAGACATGGGTGCACCGAACCTGCATGCAGACAGTCACATTCATACACATACAAAAATAATAATAAAAAAAAAAATTAAAAAAAAAAAAAGAAGATCTAGTCTTCCTCACCCAGCATAAATCAGTTGCCAATAAGTTCCTCAGTGATGGGTTGGAGCCTGCTGTCCTTCCCTTTGTTCTATGCTGAGATTCGTCTGATTGAGCATGTATTGGTCTTGAACATGCTGTTATACTGCTACAAGTTCATATATGCAGGTTCCCAGAGGACTGAAAGCCCCTGTTTCCCTCTATTTATGCACTAACTGGCGCTTACATCTTTCCATCCCCTGTTCCACAAGTGGTCCCTGAGCTATGGGTGAATGATATTTTAATATAGGAATCCCATCCAAGCATACATTCGGCAGTCTCTTATTCTGTGTGAATTGCAATCTGTCATATGGGGAAACTTCACTGGAGAGAACTGAAGGATATATTAGTATCTGCAATCCATCTTTGAGGAAACACAAAAATTCAAGCCAGAATTATGGAGGAATGTGCCTTGCTATATTGCTGTCTGGATTGCTTTCTTATGTAGCCCAGGCCCAAATGCCTAGGGTTTGTACCACCTACAGTTGGCTGTGGCTTCCCACATCAATCATCAACCAGACAACCACCCACAGATATGGCCACAGGTATACTGACTGTATGAAATTCTTAATTGAGGCTCCCTCTTTCCAGGGTGACTGGAGTTTTGTTAGAATTTTAAAACCCCCTCTTCTTTTACTAGGTTGAAATCCTCTACTTCATTTGTGTTATAATTCATTAATTGCTATTTTCTTTGTTAGCAATTCCTTTTATTTTTTGTTGTATTGACTTGATGCTTTTCTGATTATTGAATTTGGCTATTCAACTTATTCCAATTTATTTTTTTCAGAAGTGTGCACTTAAAGTCACAGTCTCTTGACAGAGCTATAGCTAAATCACACTAGCTTCATTGAACAGACTTTTCCTCAATGTTGAATGTACAGATACCTGCCATTAGTAAGACGCAGGTTCTATGACAGGGCTATGATGCCAGAATGGGTTGACCAATATTGCCATTTGCAAAATAAATTCCCAAATGAAATAAAAAGAGCTGTATGAATGGACAATTCATGTTGAGCTGTGAGAGAAAGCTGCCCACTAGAGGTTCCTTCCCCCAAGGAGCTTAGAAGAGTGTGCTAGGTTCAGGCAAAATTTGTGATTGAAGAATGAGCTTGGAATGTTTGGGTAACAGCATGAAGTTTTGTGTGCCTGGGGTTGGACAGTTAGAATGAATCCTGGGTGGTAGTTGTAAGAATATCAAATATAAATATTCTGATGGTGTTAATTCAGAAGATGAACTTTGTTGACTTCACTAAAAATTGTAAGAAAGACTATTTTTTTCCTAGTAATTTATTTATTTTGATTTTTTATATTGCATTTTTTTCTTCTAAAAAATGTTATCCTTATTGAATTCGTGTGTGTCGACATAATATCTTAGTCCTCTTTATCCCCTTCCCCACTTGGCACCTGCCCATTAGTGCTCCACCACTGGATGTCTATTAATTCTGTCATTTATGTTAAAGACTATCAAATCAAGATAGTGTCCCCCTCCACATGTGCTCAGTGGTGAGTTCATTCACTGGGGTCTAGTCAGCCTATTAGAGTCATTTCCTTGAAGAAGATCAGCTCTTCCTCATCCAGTACTAATCTGCTCTGCCCAGTAGATTTTTTGGCCAAGACTGGTGCCTATTGCCCATTTTCACATTTTTTGTGCTAGGTTTTTGTCTGCTTGAGAGTTTGCATAGGTCTTGGAAATGCTGTAATCATGCTGTAAGTTTATATGAGCGAGGTCCAGGAGCCCGTGAAGACTATTTTCCATGTGGGTCTTGTAACCTCCTCCTTTGGCTACTTACACATCTCCCTGCCCTTATTCCACAATGGTCCCTGAGTCCGCGGGTTTGTTACCCTTTGTTTTTCATTGAGTGATAATAGTTGAGAAATGCATTAGTTTCTCTCTACCACTTGTTTCACTATGTCCCATGAATGAGCCTTAGTGTAGAGGTTCCATTGTAAATGTGTCACTTAAGGCTGTGCTTTTTGCAGACATTAATTTCTTGTGTGTGTGAACCAGTTGTGGAATTGTGTAATAGTCTTCATCGTTTGCAAAAGAAGAAAAAAAATCCTCCAATTCAAGTGATATGTGTATGTATGTATTTATGCATTATGATATTAGTATATAGTACATAGATACATATAATAATATAGTATGTATATAGATTGTACATAATATACATATATATACATATATAGCACATATATTTACATTATATACAACAATATACATATATGTACATATATACATACTTTATACATATATAATATAATACTATGTTATGTATACATAGCTATTATATATGTTCTTATTATATATATGTATATAGCTATGTTACTATCATTCCTATATATATGTATATATATAGTTATTGTATACTATGTACTTATGATATCTATATATATCTATATATATATATAAATGTGGAATCAAGTTGGAGTAGAACAACAACAAAAAGAAGTGAAAAAAAACCTCTGGATAGACTCGAAAAAGATGCAGACATGTTATTGCAGAGTGCAGGGACTTGGGTGGGATGGGGGGAATGGAAAGGGAGCGACTCTAGATTCAATCAAGAAATGATGTGTGACCTATGGAAAAAGTTTTAATAATAATAAATGGAAAAAGGAGCTTCGTTTCCTTGTATAACCTTTCCTATCCCATTCCCATTTATATATTCCAGTGTTACCTTTTCCCCCTTTAGTGACACCTGTCTCATACTGAAAGACAAGTTTTCCATGCAGAATTTTATTAGGTCTAGGGAGGTGATTTTATCAATTGGAGAGAGGGGAAGAGAACAGGGGAGATGGGGAAGGGGTAAAAAGACAGTAGGTTCTAAGCTGAGACAGATGGAGATGAGAGAAAGGAGAAGGAAAACGGAGGGGGGGAAGGAACAAAAGAAGACGAGAGAGAGGAGGATGAGGGCAAAAGCCTAGGTATATACCAGAGTTTAAAATTTAATTTGGAAACCATAAGTTGTAGCTGCTTCGTCTTTTACCCCTTAGGGTAGAGTACTTGGTACACATAGGGTTAAACAAGCTTCCTTAGACTAAGTCACTTTCTGCCTCCCTCTCGAGCACCAGTCCCCTTTCCTGGATTCCTGAGGTGAGACTGTCTTACAAATCTCATTTCCTGGGAGAATGCTTCTAAACACAAGCTAAGGGAGCTTGTCCTTCAATCTTAGTCTTGAAGTAAGCCTAGCCATTTCTTGACTAATGCAGTAATGAAATTCCTGTGTGTTTGGCAATGCTGAAGCATTAATCATGCGCGAGCTTTGTATAGATATTATACACCAAGCTTTCTAAGAAAAAAAGCCTTCCAAGATCAACAACTCTTGAGTGGCACAAGACCTTTGGTCTTCTGGTCTGAAATTTAATTGCTCAGTTCCAGATACTACAAGGCATCTACAATAAATCAAATATAATCTGTCTCAGAGGATGAAAGGGTAGATAATTAGGGAAGCAAATGAACAGTGAAAAGCTTTTTCCCTTTTCCCTTGTATACGCAGAAAGAGCTTAAGAATAATTCTCCAGTGTCTGTGTACTGGGTTCTATCAAGTTTCCCAGGATAATATGGCTCCCACCCCAGAGGAATCGGGGCTATGAGAGCATGTATAAATACTCCTAGTCACCAAATATGCAATATGACCCAGGATTATGCTGACAGGTGTTTCATAGAAATGTGAAACTAAGGTAAGTTCTGTGGAATTAGACTATGAAAAACAAAAGAAAAGTAAGAGGGATGGAGAAAAAGGCTCTGCCAAGCTAGGATGAAGTGGTGGAGGGAAGTTGAAGGCATAGACTGTGTGCAGAGAGGATGCACACACACATACCTGCTCAGGTTACACTTTCCCTAGGTATGCTTACCTAGATGACCATATCAACTCTAAAATGAAAAGAAAGCAAAATATCTCTTATTTTTGAGATCTGTAAAAGGCATACCAAGGGATATAAAACTGTGCTTCTAGATTAATGATTTCATGCTGAATCAAATCTTCAAAGACAGCACTGTAGAACATGTGTTTTGAAAATAGGACACAGAACAGAGATGAGAGATGGTGGGCCCTATCTCTTCCATGCTTATGAGTCTGAGGAGATGTGGATGTGTGAGTGTGGGACTCTCCTGACAGCTACATATGCATGAAGTGATTCCAGGGTATGTAGTATTAAATTTGATTTCCATTTTTTTTTTTATGGAGCCAGTGATATTTTCCCAAACACCAGGCAGTTGAGATTCTGGTCATCAATGTATTGACTCTGATTGAAATCATTGTGAGAATCACAGATTCCTGTTTTATATCTTGATGTCAGTGTACTTCCATTTCCCCTGGTTTGATCTTGTTCTTTATATATCTAGAATAAAATTCCCTTTCTTCTTTGCCTAAAATATTCCAATGTAGTGCCTTTGTGCATTGTAAACTTGAGTTTTCTACCCCGATGATGTGGCATTAAAAATGTTGGCCACATTGGCGCACCCTGTAATCCTGGCACTGACAGGGAGGTGATCTCTGTCTCGGTACACACGCATATGTATTCATAACTACACAACACACACACAACACACACACCACACACACAACACACGCTACACACACACGATGCACCAGATCTAATCATCTGCATGGATCTCTCTTAAAGCCCTTTTGGATTCCCAGTATTATGTTCATATTTCTGATCATTGACCTGCTTTCAATTCAGTTGTAACTATTTCATGTCTAGAATTTGTCTTTTTGCCACACTCTATGCTATATGGGCCGGTTTTACCCAATTTGTATTCAAATGGCCTCATTCTTTCATTGGTATTTGGATGAATCCATGATAAGTGATTTGATTTTGAATGAATTTTTCGTTAAACAATATTACTTCTCCAACTTCCTTTCTAGGAATACATCTCAGCAAAATGAAACACAGAAGAACTTATATCTTTATGTCAGGTTACCTTATTTTACAATACGAAATTTAATGTGTTAACTTTCTTTCCCCACGGACAGCTAGCACAGCCAATCGTTAAAACTTCAATTTTCTTCTTCTCTACCACTCAGCAAGCCTAGGCTTCCCATGTGTACCAGTATAGGCACACATGTTTGCCCATGCAATATAAACACATGAGATGAAATCCGTGAAAACCTTACAAAAATATAAATTAATTTATCTTTTTATTTTTGTCACTGTCATAAGCTTTTTTTGAGTAGGCACTGTGAACAAGTATCAAGTTATCAATATACAACATTCTCGGCATTCAGAAAAATCATGCGTCTCCAATAGGTTATCTTGAGTTCTTTCAACAGTCAAGTAAGTCTATAAATTTTAATTTGTATTTGTGTACACTTGTACATATAACATCACATTCAATTTCTTCTACACTATTAGTGCAACTAGTTTTGCAAATTAAGGAACACAGCAATGAACTTTCTTGATTGTTTCAAGTGTTTAATTTGCTACATGTTTAGAATTTACTATAATAGAAACATACATAGAACACCACACTGGCATAGCATCTGTGAAGGAACTAAAGAATTTCAAGGCCAGACATGGTACACAGGCCTTTAATCCCAGCACTCGATGGAAGGCAGAGTGCAGGCAGATCTCTATGATTTTAAGGGCTAGCTGGTCCTATAAGTAGTTCCAGACCTGGGGTCAGGGAGACGCCTTTAGTCGTCTCAAAAAAAAAAAGAAAAAAAATTTCAGTAAGATTCCTGTCATCCTCTCCCTGGGTTAAGGTGCTGGAGAATATTGGGAAATTGGATACTCTTCTTCGTCTTCCTCCAAACTGCTGATATCTGACAATTTCTTTACAGGATATATTTATATATGATCAAATGAAACACTTGCCAATACTAAAACAATCTTTCACTTCATGTTTTGTCAGAACAGCAAGATGTTTCTTCACATATGTTTCCTACGACGCAGCTTTTTCCAAATATTGTAGATTTTTCAAATGGGAAGTGATAAGAATAATAATTATTTACTCCTAATCACCCACTATTAAAGATCACCTGTAATTATTCTTCTATATATTCTTAAAAATTTTTTTTAAATTTTTTTTCATTATGCTGCACTTGAATGTATCTGTTACTGCATGAGGTCTTGTGTACCCCGTGTTCGTGCACTGCTCATGTGGGATGGTCAGAACAGAGGGTGGGGATTCCCTGGAGCTGGAGTTTAAAGACGTTCTCAGCTTGCATGTCTGGGTGCCTGGGGATTGAAGCCGGGTCTGCCTGCAAGAGCCAGTCGGTGGCCCCACTCTAGGCCATCTCTCCGCCAACCATTCTTATATATTCTTAAAAGTATTAATCCAATAGCGTTAATACTATTCTTCAATATATTCTTATATATAAAAGTATTAACTGATAAGTTGTATATCATAGAGCTTTTTTAATGCACTTGCTCAAAGGTAGATAAGTTGTTTTTCTTCTAGCTCTTGGTATACGTATGGCCCCATCATGAAAAATGGAAAACCTAACACAGACAAAAGATTAGCACTACCACATTTAGGGGGTTAGGTGCAATTGTCAACGGTATACTATAATGCCTGGCTAACAACAAGGAAGAGTGGGCAAATTCCCACGTCCACTGTGGAAACTTCACTCTTCCCCATTTTCTTCTGGAAACCTGAAACAATTTGTATTCTTCCTACCTTCTTTTTTATTATTCTTGTCGCATATTGCATTGGAAGGTACTAGTGCATACATGTAGGTCCATATGATTGTGTACATGCTAACATGATACTAGGGACTAATGCCCCAATCCATAGAGTACTGTATTTTATCTTTTTTCTTACAACCTTGCTAAAAGAATATTATAAGTTATTTTTATGTTCAAGGTCAGCTCCTGGTCTACAATGCCCAGTTCCAGGCCAGCTGGCGCGTCCTTACAGGGATGATCCTGTTCTCAAAAATACCCCCCAAAAGATATTTTCATGTTTGAGGCATGAACTAAAATAAGCGATGAAGTATTGAAAGAATCACACTGATTGGATATAAACCCTTTTCTCCAGCAAGTACAACAGCTATTGATGAGTGACAGGATGTCCGCGTCTAACCACACCCAGCTCCATCCATATTCATTCCTCCTGCTGGGCATCCCAGGCCTAGAACATGCACATATCTGGATTGGATTCCCACTTTTCCTTCTCTATCTCACCGCCATCCTGGGGAATGCTGCTATTCTATCTGTGATCCAAGCTGAACACAGTCTCCATGAGCCCATGTACTACTTTCCTGGCCATGGTGGATTTCGCATTGACCTGGCCTGTAAATCGGCCACCTCCCCAAAATGATGGGTATCTTCTGCGTTCAGTCTCAGGGAAATATCTTTTGGAAGCTGCCTTTCTCAGATGTTCTTCGTACACTTCTTAACTGCCATGGAGAGTATTCTGTTGGTGGCCATGGGCTTTGACCGCTACATTGCCATTTGCAAACCCCTTCGATACACTGTGATCCTCACCAGCAAAGTCATTGGCATCATTGCAGGCATGGCTGTCTTGAGAAGCCTGTACATGGTAGTTCCATTGGTGTTTCTTCTCCTGAGGCTACCCTACTGTGGACATCAGATCATCCCTCATACCTACTGTGAGCACCATGGGCATTGCCCCGGCTAGGCTTGTGCCAGCTATCAAAGTTCAATATCATGTTTGTAGTCATAGCAACATTGCTATCTTGTTGTTGGATGTAGTCCTTATCATTCTGTCCTATGTCAGGATCCTCTATGCTGTGTTCTGCCTGCCCTCCTGGGACTGGCCAGGCTCCAAGCTCTCACACACCTGCGGCTCCCACAATAGGTTGTTATTTCTAGTCTTCCTTCACACCAGCATTTTTCTCTTTCTTGACACACCGCTTTGGCCACAATGTGCCACAGTACATTCACATTCTCTTGGCCAACCTTTATGTGGCTGTCCCACCAGCCCTCAATCCTGTCATCTATGGGGTCAGGACCAAGCAAATTCGGGAGCGAGTATTGAAGATTTTCCTCAATAAAGATCATTAGCCAATTGCAGACTGGAGATTTTGGTTCAGAGTATGTCTTACCTGTTGTTAGAAGCAGAATTATTTTATGTCTGTTTTGGAAAGGAGACCAAAATTTTTTAACCCAAACCCATAATTTATGGGAATTGAGTGTTTTATCGTTTCATGGGGTTATTGATGGGATATAGTATATTCTTGTGAAAATCTAACTACCCTATCTATTTATTATTTATTGTTGGATTCTTAAGTATGAATCTTGTTATACTTAATAAGTATAGAACACATGCTCTTTTGCTCTTTCACCATTTAGATTATTGGTATTTGGTGAAAGCTTATAAAATATATTCAAATTTCTTGTTATGTTAGGAAGTAGTAATTTAGGGCAAATAAGATTCCTCTAAGTTTTGAGCATTTTCTTTTTCAGAGAGTTTCAGAATTTAACAGAATGCAGAATAACACTGCTTACCTCAAAGCAATTATCACTTAGATTAGATTGTCTTCCATGACTGTCTTAATACAACCTAACTATAATAAAATAGCAATGATATCAAATTATATTAATGGTTATGTTTTTAAAGCATTTTGAATATTATAGTCTTCATTTGTATTCAGCACATTCTATGCAGCCTTCATCTACTTTACCCCTGCCACCTTCCCCCCGGCGTATCCCGCGGCTACCAGCCTTGTGACTTTTCCCACCAGCTTGGACAATGGTCTTCCTCATCTGCCTTTGTCATCCTACCGACCTAGCTGCACTTCATACCCTCACCCCATTTATGCCCAAACAGCGGTCCTAGTATATGCACTATTAAATGTTCCATTTCTTATCACTGTTACCTATTTTCCTCACGACAGTTGGCTTGACTACCACAACTTTTAATAAAACCCTATTTCTCATCCAATTCGACTCTCCACTCTCCCTTCAGTGCGTGTCCCCACACCCACACACACCACCAATGTCATTGACATTACTGAACAATACTGTTTTATGCGGCACCATCTTTTTTCAAGTATTTTAAAGTTTTTTTTGATTGGCAGGCTTGTTTTAATGTTCTGGGTAGAAGTTTACTGTTTGCAGCATTTTCTTTTGCCCAGTTCTTTTGGTGTTGTTGTTCTCTCCAAGTGTGATTGCCCAAAAATATGCATCTATATATATTGTGTGTGGGGTGTGTGTATGTGTGTACATATATACCCAAAAATTATATATTGCCAGATCGCACCTAAACACTGAGGAGTTGCTTGTTTAACTCTTAGTGTAGGTGCTGGAGCCCCAACCCGTCGTTCTCTTCGCCACGAGATTCTAGTCTTCTAACCACCCTGAGCCCCACCTTTCTCCGCAGTCCCTATTTTCATTACCTATTCACCAAATATTATACCTTCACTATACGACTCCATGGAAGAATGTAGTATTTAAGACAGCTGCAGTTCCACGAGCGATTTTTTTTGTAAAAAACAGCTTTTCTAGAGAAGTAAGAAACGAATAAGTCATTTTACAAAATTGTTAGATTCCTCCCATATAGCTCGTGTATGATATTGTTAAAACGAAGCGCTTTATTGTATGATCTGTTGATAACTGCGAGTACATTGATGTACCCAATATAAGGATGCATATTTTCTGAACCATAGTAAAACAACATTGCCTTGTAGTAGTTCCTAGATATGTGAGGAGAGGCACGTTGACAACTCTGTGCCTATACTTATTAGACATTGTCTATTTTGCTAATTTTCCCTAAATCCATATTTTTTACAATATGAAACCTATTTGGCCCCAAAAGACCCTAATTATCATCTATGTATTAGCTTTCTGTTGGTAAGCAATGTTAATGTACTTACAAGGATGAGTAATAATTAGTTTGTTTACAAGGGAATTAGAGTATCTGCTGTTCTTGGACTTCCCAAGCAGAGGAAAAAAATACTTCAAGTGTGGTGCTAATCTTTTGTGTACTAGTAAACACAGCCCATGCTGTTAAGTTAATTATTGTTGCTTAGAGCTGCAGAGAGTTAGCTCTTACAGATATTTAGCAATAGTAGAGTAATATTATCATTCTCCCCCTTTGTTAAATTACAAATATCAAGAAATCGGAAGTATTACTTAACCTCATGCCTAATGTGGATTAATATTTGTGAGAGAAGAGAATCAATGGGTGTACACCTAATTTCCACAACATATTATTCTGAATATTTGCGTAATAATGGGTGGAAACTAGAAACTGGCTGTATACTAAGTGACTGACAATTTCACACGATTCTAGGAAAAGAAGTGATTGGGTTCTTCTCTTATTTACGTGGATCTTTTGTTTCCATTCTTNGTTCTCCACACTGCTTTCCATAGTGGCTGTATGAATTTACATTCCCAGCAGCAGTGGATGAGTGTTCCCCTTTCCCCACAGCCTCTCCAGCACTTGGTATCATTTGTTTTCTTGATCCTAGCCAGTCTTATTGGAGTAAGATGATATCTTAAAGTGGTTTTGATTTGCATTTCCTTAGTGATTAGTGATGTTGAAGACTTCTTAAGATGTTTCTCAGCCATCTCTATTTCTTCACTTGTGAAGTCTCTGTTCAGGTCTTTGCTCCATCTATTGAGTGGGTCATTTGTTTACTTACTTATTTGTTTTTTGAGCAGTTTGTATATTCTGGAAATCAATGCTTTGTCAGACGTTTCTGCAGTGAAGGTTTCCTTCTACTCTGTGGGATTTCTTTTCACTTCTTTTATTGTTTCTTTTGATGTACAGTAGCTTTTCAGTTTAATGAGGTACCATTTGTCAATTGTCCACTTTAATTCTTGCGCAGCTGCTGTCTGATTTAGGAAGTCTTTTCCTATGCCTATGTCTTGTAGTCTGCTGCCAACTTTTTCTTCTATCATCTTCAGAGTTTGGGGTTTCACGTTGAGGTCTTTAATGCACCTGGAGTTGGCTTTTGTACAGGGCAAGAGGTAGGGGTTTGCTCTCATTCTTCTACAAGTGGTGATCCAGCTTTGCCAACACCACTTGCTGAAGATGCTGTCTTTTCTCCATTGTGTCTTCTTAGCCCCCTTGTCAAATATGAGATGGTTGAAATTGTATGTGCTCAAGTTTGGATCTTCAGTTTTGTTCCATTGGTCAGCAGATCTATTTTTGTGCCAGTACCAGGCTGTTTTTATGACTATAGCCCTGTAGTATAGTTTGAAGTCTGATATAGAGATCCTCCCTGTGTTGCTCTTTTCACTCAGGGTTGTTTTGGCTATTCGGGGTCTTTTGTTTTTCCAAATGAAATTAAGGACTTTTTTCCAAGCCTGTGAAGAAGCTCTTGGGGATTTTTAATTAGGATTGCATTAAATCTGTACAAGAGTATGGGTAGAATTGACATTTTTACAATGTTAATTTTCCCAATCCATGATCATGGGAGGTTTTTCCATCTTCTGATGTCTTCTTCAATTTCTTTCTTTAAGCATTTAAAATTTTTGTTGTAGAGATCTTTGGTGTCTTTGGTTAGGTTTGTTCCTAGGTATTTTATCATTTTTGAGGTTATTGTGAGTGGGAAGGTCTCCTTGAATTCCTACTCCAGTTGCTTGTTGTTGGTGTAAAGAAAGGCCACTGATTTTTTAAGGTTAATTTTGTGTCCTGCCACTTTGCTGAAGCTGTTAATCATTTCTAGGAGTTTTCTGGTGGAGTTTTTAGCATCCCTTAAGTAAACAATCATATCATCAGCAAATAGGGATAGCTTGACTTCCTCTTTTCCAATTAGTTCTCCTTTAATTTCCTTTTCTTGCCTTATTGCTGTGGCAAGTGTTTCAAGCACTATATTGAAGAGGAGTGGTTACAGGGGGCAGCCTTGCTGAGTTCCTACCTTTAAAGGAATGTTTCTGACGTTTCCCCATTTAGGATGATATTGGCTGTGGGTTTCCTGTATGTGGCTTTAATTACATTGAGGAATGATCCCTCCAATCCAATTCCCTCTAGGGCTTTAAGCATGAAGGGATGCTGGATTTTGTCAAAGGCTTTTTCTGTATCTCATGTCATTTTAAACATTAAACTTCAGGTAGTTCCTCTGTCTTTAAACAAATATTTATTTTGTGCTGGCCTAGCATGCATGACATCCTGGCTGGAATCACCAGCACCACACAAACCAAGGCATGGTAGCACATGACTGTAATCCCAGCACTGAGGAGGTGGAAATAGGAGCATCAGAGGTTCAAAGTTCTCGGCTGCTTAGTAACTGGATTTCACGCATTCTATCATCTATGCTAAGTCATTTTTGGTCTAGCGTTTTTGCCCAGATGTCTCTTGGTGCAAGTTTATCCACTGGAGTCTAGTCAGCCTACCTAGAATTTCTCCCTTAAAGAAGATCTAGGGCTGGAGAGATAGCCTAGCGGTTAAGAGCACCGACGCTCTTGCAGAGGACCCGGGTTCGATCCCCAGCACCCACATGGCAGCTAAGAACCGTCTGTAACTCCAATTCCAGGAGAACTCCAGTTCCAGGGGAATCCGAGACCCTCTTCTGACCTCCGCAGCATTGCACGACATGGGTGCACAGACCTGCATGCAGACAGTACATTCATACACATACAAAAATAAATAATAAAAAAAAATTAAAAAAAAAAAAAGAAGATCTAGTCTTCCTCACCCAGGAGTAATCAGTTGCCAATAGTTCCTCAGTGAGGGTTGGAGCCTGCTGTCCTTCCCTTTGTTCTATGCTGAGATTCGTCTGATTGAGCATGTATTGGTCTTGAACATGCTGTTACTACTGCTACAAGTTCATATATGCAGGTTCCCAGAGGACTGAAAGCCCCTGTTTCCCTCTATTTATGCACTAACTGGCGCTTACAATCTTTCCATCCCCTGTTCCACAGTGGTCCCTGAGCTATGGGTGAATGATATTTAATATAGGAATCCCATCCACAGACATGCATTCTGCAGTCTCTTATTCTGTGTGAATTGCAATCTGTCATATGGGGAAACTTCACTGGAGAGAACTGAAGGATATATTAGTATCTGCAATCCATCTTTGAGGAAACACAAAAATTCAAGCCAGAATTATGGAGGAATGTGCCTTGCTATATTGCTGTCTGGATTGCTTTCTTATGTAGCCCAGGCCCAAATGCCTAGGGTTTGTACCACCTACAGTTGGCTGTGGCTTCCCACATCAATCATCAACCAGACAACCACCCACAGATATGGCCACAGGTTATCTGACTGATGAAATTCTTTAATTGAGGCTCCCTCTTTCCAGGTGACTGGAGTTTTGTTAGAATTTTAAAACCCCCTCTTCTTTTACTAGGTTGAAATCCTCTACTTCATTTGTGTTATAATTCATTAATTGCTATTTTCTTTGTTAGCAATTTCCTTTTATTTTTTGTTGTATTGAATCTTGATGCTTTTCTGATTATTGAATTTGGCTATTCAACTTATTCCAATTTATTTTTTTCAGAAGTGTGCACTTAAAGTCACAGTCTCTTGACAGAGCTATAGCTAAATCACACTAGCTTCATTGAACAGACTTTTCCTCAATGTTGAATGTACAGATACCTGCCATTAGTAAGACGCAGGTTCTATGACAGGGCTATGATGCCAGAATGGGTTGACCAATATTGCCATTTGCAAAATAAATTCCCAAATGAAATAAAAAGAGCTGTATGAATGGACAATTCATGTTGAGCTGTGAGAGAAAGCTGCCCACTAGAGGTTCCTTCCCCCAAGGAGCTTAGAAGAGTGTGCTAGGTTCAGGCAAAATTTGTGATTGAAGAATGAGCTTGGAATGTTTGGGTAACAGCATGAAGTTTTGTGTGCCTGGGGTTGGACAGTTAGAATGAATCCTGGGTGGTAGTTGTAAGAATATCAAATATCAAATATTCTGATGGTTTAATTCAGAAGATGAATTTGTTGACTTCACTAAAAATTGTAAGAAAGACTATTTTTTCCTAGTAGATTTATTTATTTTGATTTTTATATTTGCATTTTTCTCTTTCTAAAAAAATGTATCCTTATTGAATTCTTGTGTATTTCATACATAATATCTTAGTCCTCTTTATATCCCCTTCCCCCTTGGCACCTGCCCATAGTGCTCCACCACTGGATTTCATTAATTCTGTCATTTATGTTAAAGACTATCAAATCAAGATAGTGTCCCCCTCACATGTCTCAGTGTGAGTTCATTCACTGGGGTCTAGTCAGCCTATCTAGAGTCATTTCCTTGAAGAAGATCAGCTCTTCCTCATCCAGTACTAATCCTCTGCCCAGTAGATTTTTTGGCCAAGACTGGTGCCTATTGCCCATTTTCACATTTTTTGTGCTAGGTTTTTGTCTGCTTGAGTTTGCATGGGTCTTGGAAATGCTGTAATCATTGCTGTAAGTTTATATGAGCGAGGTCCAGGAGCCCGTGAAGACTATTTCCATGTGGTCTTGTACCTCCTCCTTTGGCTCTTACAATCTCCCTGCCCTTATTCCACAATGGTCCCTGAGTCCCGGGTTCTGTTACCCTTTGTTTTTCATTGAGTGATAATAGTTGAGAAATGCATTAGTATTCTCTCTACCACTTGTTTCACTATGTCCCATGAATGAGTCTTAGGTGTAGAGGTTCCATTGTAAATGTGTCACTTAAGGCTGTGCTTTTTGCAGACATTTAATTTCTTGTGTGTGTGACCAGTTGTGGAATTGTGTAATAGTCTTCATCTGTTGCAAAAGAAGAAAAAAAATCCTCCAATTCAAGTGATATGTGTATGTATGTATTTATGCATATATATAGCTATGTATATATACATATATATACATATATATACATATATGTACATATATATGTACATATATACATATATATACATATATGCACATATATGTACATATATACACATATATACATATATGTACATATATACATATATACATATATATAGCTATGTATACATAGCTATATATATGTATATATATATATGTATATAGCTATGTATACATAGCTATATATATGTATATATATGTATATATGTATATATGTACATATATGTATATATATATATATATATATATATATAAAATGTAGGAATACAAGTTGGAGAGAACAACAACAAAAGAAGTGAAAAAAAACCTCTGGATAGACTCAGAAAAAGATGCAAGACATGTATGGCAGAGTGCAGGGACTTGGGTGGGATGGGGGGTATGGAAAGGGAAGCGACTCTAGATTCAATCAAGAAATGATGTATGACCTATGGAAAAAGTTTAATAATAATAAATGGAAAAAGGAGCTTCGTTTCCTTGTATAACCTTTCCTATCCCATTCCCATTTATATATTCCAGTGTTACCTTTTCCCCCTTTAGTGACACCTGTCTCATACTGAAAGACAAGTTTTCCATGCAGAATTTTATTAGGTCTAGGGAGGTGATTTTATCAATTGGAGAGAGGGGAAGAGAACAGGGGAGATGGGGAAGGGGTAAAAAGACAGTAGTGCTTCTAAGCCTGAGACAGATGGAGATGAGAGAAGAGAGAAGGAAACGGAGGGAGGGAAGGAACAACAGAAGACGAGATGGAGGATGAGGGCAAAAGCCTAGGTATATACCAGAGTTTAAAATTTAATTTGGAAACCATAAGTTGTAGCTGCTTCTTCTTTTACCCCTTAGGGAGTAGAGTACTTGGTACACATAGGGTTAACAAGCTTCCTTAGACTAAGTCACTTTCTGCCTCCCTCTGAGCACCAGTCCCCTTCCTGGATTCCTGAGAGTGAGACTGTCTTACAAATCTCATTTCCTGGGAGAATGCTTCTAAACACAAGCTAAGGGAGCTTGTCCTTCAATCTTAGTCTTGAAGTAAGCCTAGCCATTTCTTGACTAATGCAGTAATGAAATTCCTGTGTGTTTGGCAATGCTGAAGCATTAATCATGCGCGAGCTTTGTATAGATATTATACACCAAGCTTTCTAAGAAAAAAAGCCTTCCAAGATCAACAACTCTTGAGTGGCACAAGACCTTTGGTCTTCTGGTCTGAAATTTAATTGCTCAGTTCCAGATACTACAAGGCATCTACAATAAATCAAATATAATCTGTCTCAGAGGATGAAAGGGTAGATAATTAGGGAAGCAAATGAACAGTGAAAAGCTTTTTCCCTTTTCCCTTGTATACGCAGAAAGAGCTTAAGAATAATTCTCCAGTGTCTGTGTACTGGGTTCTATCAAGTTTCCCAGGATAATATGGCTCCCACCCCAGAGGAATCGGGGCTATGAGAGCATGTATAAATACTCCTAGTCACCAAATATGCAATATGACCCAGGATTATGCTGACAGGTGTTTCATAGAAATGTGAAACTAAGGTAAGTTCTGTGGAATTAGACTATGAAAAACAAAAGAAAAGTAAGAGGGATGGAGAAAAAGGCTCTGCCAAGCTAGGATGAAGTGGTGGAGGGAAGTTGAAGGCATAGACTGTGTGCAGAGAGGATGCACACACACATACCTGCTCAGGTTACACTTTCCCTAGGTATGCTTACCTAGATGACCATATCAACTCTAAAATTGAAAAGAAAGGCAAAATATCTCTTATTTTTGAGATCTGTAAAAGGCATACCAAGGGATATAAAACTGTGCTTCTAGATTAATGATTTCATGCTGAATCAAATCTTCAAAGACAGCACTGTAGAACATGTGTTTTGAAAATAGGACACAGAACAGAGATGAGAGATGGTGGGCCCTATCTCTTCCATGCTTATGAGTCTGAGGAGATGTGGATGTGTGAGTGTGGGACTCTCCTGACAGCTACATATGCATGAAGTGATTTCCATGGTATGTAGTATTAATTGATTTTCCATTTTTTTTTTTATGGAGCCAGTGATATTTTCCCAAACACCAGGCAGTTGAGATTCTGGTCATCAATGTATTGACTCTGATTGAAATCATTGTGAGAATCACAGATTCCTGTTTTATATCTTGATGTCAGTGTACTTCCATTTCCCCTGGTTTGATCTTGTTCTTTATATATCTAGAATAAAATTCCCTTTCTTCTTTGCCTAAAATATTCCAATGTAGTGCTTGCATTGTAAAGTGAGTTTTATACCCCGAGAGTGGCATTAAAAATGTTGGCCACATTGGCGCACACTTGTAATCCTGGCACTGACAGGGAGGTGATCTCTGTCTCGGTACACACGCATATGTATTCATACATACACACACACACACACACACACACACACACACACACACGCACACACACACATGCACCAGATCTAATCATCTGCATGGATCTCTCTTAAAGCCCTTTTGGATTCCCAGTATTATGTTCATATTTCTATCATCGCGCTTTCAATTCAGTTTGTAAATTTCATGTCTAGAATTTTCTTTTTGCCACACTCTATGGCTATATGGCCGGTTTTACCCAAATTTGTATTCAAATGGCCTCATCTTCATTGGTATTTGGAGAATCCATGTAAGTATTTGATTGAATGAATTGTAACATATACTTCTCCAATTACCTTAGGACAATAATCTCAGCAAATGAAAACAGAAGACTTATATCTTTATGTCAGGTAATTTTACATAACGAAATTTAATGTGTTAACTTTCTCTTCCCCAGGACAGCAGCACAGCCAATGTTAAAACTTCAATTTTCTCTTCTCTACCACCAGCAGCCTAGGCTTCCCATGTGTACATAAGCACACATGTTTGCACATGCATATAAACACAGAGAGAAATCCTGAAAACATTACAAAAATATAAAATTATCTTTTATTTTTGTCACTGTTCATAAGCTTTTTTTGAGTAGGCACTGTGAACAAGATATCAAAGTTATAATATAGAAGATTCTGGCATTCAGAAACATGCGTCTCCAATAGGTATCTTGAATTCTTTCAACAGTCAAGTAATCTTAAATTTTAATCTTGTATTTGTGTACACTTGTACATATAACATCACATTCAATTTCTTCTACACTATTAGTGCAAATAGTTTTGCAAATAAGAACACAGCAATGAACTTTCTTGATTGTTTCAAGTGTTTAATTTGCTACATGTTTAGAATTTACTATAATAGAAACATACATAGAACACCACACTGGCATAGCATCTGTGAAGGAACTAAAGAATTTCAAGGCCAGACATGGTAACACAGGCCTTTAATCCCAGCACTCGGGAGGCAGAGGCAGGCAGATCTCTATGATTTCAAGGCTAGCCTGGTCCATATAGTGAGTTCCAGGACAGCTGGGGCTACAGGGAGACGCTGTCTCAAAAAAAAAAAGAAAAAATTTCAAGTAATTCTGTCTCTTCCCATGGGTATAAGGCTGAGGAATATTGGGAAATTGGATAACTCAAAATTCTTCGTCTCTCCTCCAAAACTAGCTGATATCTAGACAATTTCTTTACAGGATATATTTATATATGATCAAATGAAACACTTGCCAATACTAAAACAATCTTTCACTTCATGTTTTGTCAGAACAGCAAGATGTTTCTTCACATATGTTTCCTTACCACTGTCTTTATCTTTTTCCAAATATTGTAAGATTTTTCACAAGGAAGTGATAAAGAAAATAATTATTTACTTCCTAATCACCCACTATTAAAATCACCTGTAATATATTCTTATATATTCTTTAAAATTTTTTTTAAATTTATTTTATTATGCGCATGAATGTACTGTCTGCATGGAGGTCTGTGTACCCGTGTCGTGCAATGCTGTGGAGGTCAGAACAGGGTGTGGGATTCCCCTGGAGCTGGAGTTAAAGACGGTTCTCAGCTGCCATGTGGGTGCTGGGGATTGAAGCCGGGTCCTCTGCAAGAGCAGTCGGTGCTCCCAACCTCTAGGCCATCTCTCCGCCCCTATTCTTATATATTCTTAAAAGTATTAACCAATAGGTTAATATATTCTTAATATATTCTTAAAAGTATTAACTGATAAGTTGTATATCATAGAGCTTTTTTCATGCATTGATCAAAGGAAGATAAGTTGTTTCTTCTGCTCTTGGAACTAGGCCCCCTCATGAAAATGGAAAACCACACACAGACAAGATTATGCACACCACATTTAGGGGGTTAGGTGATTGTCAAGGTAACAAATGCCTGGCTAACAACAAGGAAGAGTGAGCAAATCCCCACGTCCACTGTGGAACTTCATCTTCCCCATTTCCTTCTGGAAACACTGAACAATTTGTAATTCTTCCTACCTTCTTTTTATTAGTCTTTGCTATTGCATTGAAGGTACAGTGCAGTCATGTAGGTCCATAGATGGTGACATGCTACATGATACTCAGGAGACTAATGCCCAATCCATAGAGTATGTATTTTATCTTTTTTCTACAACCTTGACTAAAAGAATATTAAAGTTATTTTCATGTTCAAGGTCAGTCTGGTCTACAATGCCAGTTCCAGGCCAGCTGGGGCTACAGGGAGATCCTGTCTCAAAAATACCCCCCAAAATATTTTCATGTTTGAGCATGAACTAAAATAAGCGATGAAGTATTGAAAGAATCACACTGATTGGATATAAACCCTTTTCTCCAGCAAGTACAACAGCTATTGATGAGTGACAGGATGTCCGCGTCTAACCACACCCAGCTCCATCCATATTCATTCCTCCTGCTGGGCATCCCAGGCCTAGAACATGCACATATCTGGATTGGATTCCCACTTTTCCTTCTCTATCTCACCGCCATCCTGGGGAATGCTGCTATTCTATCTGTGATCCAAGCTGAACACAGTCTCCATGAGCCCATGTACTACTTCCTGGCCATGTTGGATTCCATTGACCTGGGCCTGTCAACGGCCACCATCCCCAAAATGCTGGGTATCTTCTGGTTCAGTCTCAGGGAAATATCTTTTGGAAGCTGCCTTTCTCAGATGTTCTTCGTACACTTCTTAACTGCCATGGAGAGTATTCTGTTGGTGGCCATGGGCTTTGACCGCTACATTGCCATTTGCAAACCCCTTCGATACACTGTGATCCTCACCAGCAAAGTCATTGGCATCATTGCAGGCATGGCTGTCTTGAGAAGCCTGTACATGGTAGTTCCATTGGTGTTTCTTCTCCTGAGGCTACCCTACTGTGGACATCAGATCATCCCTCATACCTACTGTGAGCACATGGGCATTGCCCGGCTAGCTTGTGCCAGCATCAAAGTCAATATCATGTTTGGTCTTAGCAACATTGCTATCTTGTTGTTGGATGTAGTCCTTATCATTCTGTCCTATGTCAGGATCCTCTATGCTGTGTTCTGCCTGCCCTCCTGGGAGGCCAGGCTCAAAGCTCTCAACACCTGCGGCTCCCACATAGGTGTTATTTTAGCTTTCTTCACACCAGCATTTTTCTCTTTCTTGACACACCGCTTTGGCCACAATGTGCCACAGTACATTCACATTCTCTTGGCCAACCTTTATGTGGCTGTCCCACCAGCCCTCAATCCTGTCATCTATGGGGTCAGGACCAAGCAAATTCGGGAGCGAGTATTGAAGATTTTCCTCAATAAAGATCATTAGCCAATTGCAGACTGGAGATTTTGGTTCAGAGTATGTCTTACCTGTTGTTAGAAGCAGAATTATTTTATGTCTGTTTTGGAAAGGAGACCAAAATTTTTTAACCCAAACCCATAATTTATGGGAATTGAGTGTTTTATCTTTCAGGGTATGATTGGGAATAGTAATTCTTGTGAAAATCTACTATATCTATTTATTATTTATTGTTGGATCTTAAGTATGATCTTGTTATACTTAAATAAGTATAGATACTACAGTTTTGTCTTTCACATTTAATATATTGGTATTTGGGAAAGTTATAAAATATATTCAAATTTCTTGTTATGTAGGAAGTAGTAATTTAGGGCAAATAAGATTCCTCTAAGTTTTGAGCATTTTCTTTTTCAGAGAGTTTCAGAATTTAACAGAATGCAGAATAACACTGCTTACCTCAAAGCAATTATAATTAGATTAGATGGCTTTCATGATTCTTAAAATAATAATAAACTTATAAAATAGCATGATATCAATTATTATTAATGTGTTATGTTTTTAAAGATTTTGATATTAATATGCATTCATTTGTATTCAGCACAATTCTATGCAGCATTAATATAATTTAACCATGCACATAACAAAGGAGGCACAGTAATGGAATTTAAAAAGCATTGGAAAAGGTAACAATATGACTTTGTCATAATACGAAATATGCACTCATAAATAAACAATTTTATTTGCCAAACAGGTAATAGTTATATGCTACATTAAAGTCATTTATTATCATTTAAAATATTTTATTGAAAGTTTGTGCATTTAATAACAATATTTCTCAATCCAATTTAGACTCAATCTCCCTTCCATGCCCCCAACCCCACCCAAGCTCATGCATTCTGCCATACATGTATAGCATCTTTTTCTCAGTCTTTTTAAAGTTTTTCTGTGCAGAGGTTTAATGTTCTGGGTAGAAGTTTACTGTTTCAGTCATTTCTTTGACCCAGTTCTTTTGTTGTTGTTGTTCCCTCCAATTTGTATTGCTCCAAAATATGCATTATATATATGTGTGTGTGTGTGTATGTGTGACATATATACCAAAATTATGATATTGCATCCCCTCAAACTAGAGTTGATTGTTAACTCTAGTGAGTGCTGGGAGCCAAACCCGTGTTCTCTGCAAGAGCATTCAGTCTTCTAACCACTGAGCCATTTCTCCAGTCCCTATTTTCATATACTATATACAATATTATACATAAATATACACTACATGGAAGAATGTATATTTAAACAGCTGTCATATTCCACATGCGATTTTTTTGTAAACACTTTTTATAGAGAAATAAGAAACGATAAGCTAGTTACAAAATTGTGTAGATTACTCCATAATAGTCTCTGTCTGATGTAAAAGAAGCTTATTTTATGAGTGATAACTGTGATACTTGACTGTAAATATAAGGATGCATATTTTGCACATAGTAAAAAATTGCGTTAGTCTAGATATGTGACAGCCTGAACTGTTCATACATAGACATTGTCTATTTTGCTAATTTTCCCTAAATCCATATTTTTTACAATATGAAACCTATTTGGCCCCAAAAGACCCTAATTATCATCTATGTATTAGCTTTCTGTTGGTAAGCAATGTTAATGTACTTACAAGGATGAGTAATAATTAGTTTGTTTACAAGGGAATTAGAGTATCTGCTGTTCTTGGACTTCCCAAGCAGAGGAAAAAAATACTTCAAGTGTGGTGCTAATCTTTTGTGTACTAGTAAACACAGCCCATGCTGTTAAGTTATATTTTTTGAATGAAGAGAGTAGAATACAGATATTCTACAATATAAGTAATATTATCATTATCACCCTGTTAAATACAACATATCAAGAAATGGAATATTACTTAACCTCATGCTTAATGTAGTAACATTTGTGAAAAATTACCAATGGTAAACCTAATTTTCAAAAATATTTTTCTAGAAATTTGCAATAATGGGTGGAACTAGAAACTGCTATACTAAGTGAAGCAACACAGATTCAGGAAAAGAAGTGATGTGTGTTCTCTCTTATTAGTGGATCTTTGTTTCCATTCCTTAGATGTGCGTCCATCTCCTGATGTCACTGCAGGAGCCAAGAAGATGGAAGGGAACTGGGGGAGTCAAGGGAGAGAGGGAGAATTTGAGAGGGGGCTTAGTAGGAGGGACAAAGTGTTTCCAAGGGGGAAATGGGCAAAATGGGGTTATTTAACTGGAAAGCAAGGAGGTAAGTTTATACAGGGAACTTTGGTGTTAAAGGTAAAGAAGGAAATCAAGGGGGGAGTGATAGGAGACAGGTATCAAGAGAAAATGGGGGAAATGGGGTTACCTCACCTGGGGAGGGAGGAGAGCGGTCAGACAGGGAGAGAGAGAGGAGAAGTAAATAATGCTTAGGTGGTGTAAAACACCAGAGGGAAATATGTTAACTCACTCACCCTGAAAAATACACATACAATATTTGAGCATGAGTGCATGTGCATACATGCAGGCTATATAAAAAGGAACATAGTGTAAGACAGGAGAAACCTCCCATCAGGTTGTTGGTCATGGGAGTCCAAAAGACTCCCAAAATAACACAGGCTATGGCCAAGTCTCTTTATGATTCCCAGAACTTGAAGATAATGCCCTAGTGCAGAAGAAAGGGTATACTTCAGACATAGGATTTAGAGTTGTTGAGCTGGAAATGACTTGGAAGCCTCTTCCCTGAACTAGTTCTCATAGTATCAGAGCATACTTTCAAGAGAGAAAACTGATCAAATGTCCAGTTCCAATTCCAGATGTAAAGCTTAATAACCGCAATAGTGACTGGCACTATCTCTATTGGTGCAGAAGCGGCAGTTTTATCTTGGGATTGATCAACAGCTATATAATTTTACTTAAAGCCATCTCAGTGGGAGGGAACTCATGTGGCATTGTAAAAATTGCCAAATACATGTGGCTGTAGAGGTTATGGATCTTAAAGAAAACCTTGCATGTGTGGTCTCAATACATCTTTCCCATGTTAATGTCAGGTCTTTGGCAGCATGGCCTTATTGCCTCTCTTCTTGCACGTATCCCAGTTTAGAGGCAAGGAGTCTTTACCTTTTGTGGGGGCTTGGGTCCCCTGGCCAACATCTCCTTGGTAGAATAATCCATTGCTGATGTCAGGCTATTGGCTCTCTCCTTGGAGGAATAACCCATGGCTGATGCCACAAGCTTACATCCCCTATAGGTTAGGAGATGTTATAAGCCACAGTAAGACCCTGTCATATTTAACAGGAAAAATGTAATTCATGGATTAACATACCATCCAAACATATGTGTCTATACCAAAGTAACCTACCATGACTATTAGTGCTGTGTAAATACCTATATATCTAATTGCTTGTGCTTCATTAGTAGGATCGAAAGGTTATTCCTGGACAAACTGTCAGCCCATGAAAGGAAACAGCCAGAATTGACCAGAGACCAAGACAACAGCTCCAGAGAAAGTGGACTGTTTTGCTTCTCATCCACCTGTGCCCCTTTTCTAAGCCTAGGGAACAATCTGCGGAAGAGGGGGCGTGGTAGAATGTAAGGGCTGTGATTGGGGTGAATGGTAAAACTACAGCAACATAGTCTAGACACTTATTTGATCAACATGATTGTACATATAAGCCCCACCAGCTGGATGGTGGGAGACTTGGGCTGTGTGGGTTTGAGCATAGCTGCTTGCAAACTGGTTTTACATGAAGGATGCTTGTACTCATAACTTATTATTTATTGTTAAAAAAGTAAAAATAAAAAAATGGAGAAAAAAGCAAGCTGTAGCAGGCAATAAAGCGAATTGTCCATTATCACCATTAAAAAAAGAATAGAGGAGATATACACAAATTAAAAATATGAAAAGAGGGTTTGCTACTGAGCTCCATCCATATGCTAATTCACAAGAAGCACAAGGTGGAAAAGGATGGGGATGACAAATGAGTGAATAACAAGTTTCAAAAGTCAGATAGTGATTACTCTAGAGAGCTGTAGGCTTGACTTTGGATTTTCTGTCAAGATTGTAATTTATCCATTTTTGTATGTCATCCATTTATGTATGCCTATACTTGAGTAATTTATCTTACATACTGATGCATCTAGGAAATTGTCAGTCTCCCTCTTTCCTCTTCAACTCCCATTCCATCCCCCTCATCTTTTCCCACTATCTCTCTTTCTCCACCCTCTGTGCTTCCACATCTGCATCAGCATCTATCTGTGCTAAACACACACACACACACACATGCACGCATGCATGCACACACATACACACTTACTGGACTAGTTTACTGTGAATAATATATCACTTTGGGGAAGAAATCACAGATGGGATTAAAACAGACGGATTTCATTCCCATTATAGATAAAATGTCTTATTCTTCTTTAAAGTCCCTTAAAATGCTATGCACCTTGCTAGTTTTATATTACCATACCAAGTTTGTGAATAAATAATAAAATATCAGTAAAATTCTGTATTAAAAACAAACAGTTAAAAATGACCAAAAGGCTAATACTCAAAATATTTAAAAGCACTTACTATAGGGACATATATACATAGAAATATATATATATATATATATGATAATGTAGTAGACAAGATGGACTATTTGCAAAGAAAAAAAGGAATATGATTCTATATAATCCTGTTCACCAGCTAGCTCTCTTGTGGCTAAATGGGAAAGTTTAAAATAAATTATGTCAAGCCTTATGCATTCCATAACCTTAAAATGTTTATTTATTTATTATGTATGGGTTTATACTCTCTCTTCCTCTGTTTCTTTCTCTGTCTCTCTGTCTCTGTCTGTCTCTTTCTGTATCTCAAATAACAACTTGTGGGAGTTGGTTCTTTCCTTCCACGATGTGGATCATGGAGATTGAACTCAGGTGGTCAGTTTTGGTGGCAAGCATCTTTACATAGTGATCCGTCTCAAGGGCCTGGATTCCATAAATTTAAATGGTAATTTTTTGTTGTTGTTTGTTTGCTTTTCAAGAGACAGTCTCCCTTCAGCCTCTGTTGTCCTGGAACTCGCAATGAAGACATTAATCTCAGAGATCCACCTGCTTCTTCCTCCTGGGTGCTAGTATTAAAAGGCTGTGCTACCAGGCTTGGCTCTCATAGTTATCATTTTGACATTAATCATAGTGTATATTCTCTACTGAGTATGTTGTGAAAATTAAATAATACTGAAATCACAGGTCAGTTCTTCTGTTACAATATTCTGTAGTTGAGAAACAATATTTTCTCTCCAGATTGAACTGCATATCTCACATTTATGTCAACTTGTTTTCCCCCAAAAGATACTTAAAACCCACTCCTGAATTTGCTTAGTCCTCACCCCATAGATGACAGGGTTAAGGGCTGGAGGAACAACAACATAGAGGTTGGCCAGGAGAATGTGAATGTATACGGGAACATTCCTGCCAAACCTGTGGGTCATGAAGGAGAAAAATGCTGGGGTGAAGAAGACGAGGATGACACAGATGTGAGAGCCACATGTGTTAAGGGCCTTGAGCCTGGCATCCTTTGAAGGAAGGCAGAAGACAGCTCTTAGGATCCTCATGTAGGAGACAGCTATCAGAAACACATCGACAAGTACCATTGATATAAGAATCAATCCAAATATCATGTTTACCTTGATGTTGGCACTGGCCAGTTGAGCAATCCCCATGTGCTCACAATATGTATGAGGAATCACACAGTGTCCACAGAAAGGAAGCCTAAAGATGAGGAACACCAGAGGTATGACCAAAATGAAATCAACTCCAAATACCACCGTCATGATGAGACTGATGGTTCTGTTGGTGAGAATCAGGCTGTAGCACAGAGGGTTGCAGATGGCAACGTATCGGTCAAAGGCCATGGCGACCAACACAACGGTCTCCACAGCAGTGAATATGTGGATGAAGAACATCTGTGTCACACATCCTCCAAAACTAATCTCCCTTAAGTTAAACCAGAAGATGCCCAACATCTTGGGAATCGTTGATGTGGACAGTCCCAGATCAATCGAGCCTAACATAGCCAGGAAGTAAAACATGGGCTGAAGAAGACTGTGTTCACTATTGATCACAAACAAGATTGTGACATTCCCCACAAGGGCAATCAAATACACAAAGCAAAAAGGAAACCCAATCCAGATGTGCATCTCTTCAAGGCCTGGAACTCCCAGCAAGAGGAAAGAAGAGGGGTGGAACTCAATGTCATTTGGGAGGGACATCCCTTCTCTTCCCTGGACTTTGAAATCTGAGAGGAAAAAGAATCAACCATATATATATATATATATTATTATATATAGAATATTATATATGTATATCAACATAATATAGATATATATATTATATATATCATCAACCATATATAATATATATATATATATATATATATATATATACTATAATTATATATATTATTAAGGGATTCTACAATATAATGACACAGTTGTTTGCAGACAAAACATTGATGTTACTCAGGATGTCATACAATTAGGTAATTGGTGCATTTGCAAGTATCTATGTCCAAATTTTGAACAACCCAAGGTTCCCATAGTCCAGTTGGAGAAGCTGTATGCACAGGCATGTTGATCAGTTAGGAGTCCAGACCTATTCCTGTAGTCTCATGATTCACCCCTATCTCTCCACAGCCCATACAATCTACCACAGCCTCCTCTTCAGAGTTTGTTCCCTGGGCTTTGGGAAAGGGGCACAAGTGGGTAAGAAGAAAAGCGGTTACTTTCTTGGAGTTGTCATTTTGGACTCCAGTCTGTTCAGTTGTTTCCCTTCATGTGATACCCTTTAGTCATACTAACAAAGCACATGCTATGGATGTACAGGCATTTAAGCAATACCAATTATTATGTCAAGCTAAGCTGTGAGCATGACCCAGATGCTGATGGTTTGCTAATCCCCAAACTGTGGTTTCTCTATAAAGGGTGACAAGTTCTTATTGTGGCTTATAACATCTCCTAACCACTAAGGACACATAAGCTTGTGGCATCCCTGTGAGTTATTCCTCCAAGGGGAGAGCTATAGCCAATATATTTGGATATATATAGACAACTTGGCTGCCACTGTTGCACAGTATCTCCAGGCTGTTGAATGTAGCTGATTTGACGGAGGGTGTCTTGCTTGTCTCAGGGAGACCAATTTTGTTGTATTGCTTTAGTGGCTTTGGTAATGATCTCTGGCATTTACAGGCCGCTGTATGCTAGCAGTGACGTCTCATAATTTTTCATGCTCACACCGGTCTTCGACAACAGGGACTACTGCTTTGCTCCTTGCATATATCCATTTAGGCAAAAGGCCTTTATAATTTGGGGGGGCGGGTTTGAATCCCCTAGCCAAACTTTCCTAGGCAGATAATTCATTGCTGATGTCAGAGCTTTTCTGTAGTATTATATTTTGCTTAATTACACAACTATAAACACTTTACTATTGAATTTGGCTCTAGATAGAGAAATTCCTTTCCCTTTCCTATGCCTATCATTCAATTAATACATTATGCCTGTTTTATAGGAAATTACCACTGTGTACAATTGGTCTAGTTTAAGTTAGGAGTGGTTTCATTACCATAAGTTTTTCTTTTTCCTATAAAGGGAGAGGTAGGAAAGTTTCTCACCATCTGGAAGGTAAACTTCATTAGGGCCCATTTACAACAGTCAACCCCAATATTATTCAGGAGAGATGCTCAGTGTCTTTGACTCACTGCAGTCTGAGGTTCCTCATTCCTTATGTTCAGATGGGTCAAACTCTCTGCTGGCATTCCCCAGTTATCCTGCATAGCCATAAGTTGTATGTTTTCAGGCATTTAGATTGGTGATTTTTACCTGTGGGGAACATAAAATTCTCCTCCCATTGTTAGTTTCAAGATCAGAAAAATGAAAATTTATCAATAGGATTGGAACACAGAGTTTTCCATTTGTATCCCAGAAGGATAGTACCCCACCCCCCACCTCCTCTCTTTCTTTTTTTTGGGTGGGGTTTTTATGTTTTTGACCTATAGATGCCTAAGTTGTTTACAGTACCCAAACAGGAGCCGAGGCATACGGATGCATAAATTTACCCAAACTGTTCTCATTGACTGTATGCTATTATTGGGAAGAAATTAAGCTTAGTTCCTTTTAATTGTCCTACAAGTAAAAGAAAGTGTTTATCTGTGTGGTTGTGTAATGCGAGAAAAAAATATTAGGGATGGGTTGTACCTTAAACCCTAATACAAAGTATAAATATACAACTTAACATTTTATATATTCCAATAGTTCATTGTATTACCATTTCACCAAAACCTACACTAAATTTAAACAACTACATAAATTCCCTAAGCCTTTTAAAATATCCTATACTTGGTGATAAAGCTTGGGCAGATTTGAGTACCTGCTAAATATATTTTACCCAATAAACACTTTGCTCTTTAACGCTATATGACCGGACTAAGACTTCTACTTTTTGGGAGTAAAAATTTAAGCTTAATTCCTTTAAATTGTCTCACAAGTACAAGAAAGTGTTATAATGTGATGTTGTATATTTCAGAAAAATATAGAGACCAACCCAATACAAAACTTATAAAACAACTAGATATTTATATCCCAGTTAGTTCAAATGTCAGTATTTAGCTCCTTTTTTTTTAGCACAAGAATCCTTCATATAAAACCAATTTGCAAAGCAGTTGTGCCCCAGCCCCACAGCCCAGGCTCCCACCATCCAGCTGGAGGGGCTTGAATGTTCAATCAAGTCGATCAAACAAGTGTCCAGACTATATTGTCGCAGTTTCACCGTTCACCCCAAGTGCAGCTCCCACAATATACCACTCCCCCTCTTCCACAGAATGCTCCCCAGGGCTAGAGATGGGGCACAGGTGGACAAGAAGCACAACCGTCTACCTTGTCTGGAGATATCGTTTTGGACTCTAATCAGCTCTGGCTGATTAGAGTTTCCTTTCATGGGCTGACTGACTGCCCAGGGATAGGCTTTCAATCCTACTAATGAAGCACAAGCATTAGATATATAGTATTTAAACATTGCTAGTGTATTCTCTGGTAGGTTTCTTTGGTATAGACACGATGTTTGGATGGTGTGTTAATCCCTGGATTACTTTTTTTTCCCTGAGAAGATGACAAGGCCTTACTGTGGCATATATAATCTCCTAATCACCAGAGGGTATAAGCTTTGGCAACATCCATGAGTTAGTTCTCCAGGAGAGAGCTAATAATCAAATAAAGTGGGATATACAGACATATGGCTGCCACTGCTGCACAGTTCTCCAAGCAAGTGAGGTGTAGCTGAGTTGTTGCGTAAGGAGATTGAGTTTTGCTTGACTCAAGGAGAACAACATTTGCTTTATTGGTTCAGTGGCCTTTGGTAACACTCTCTGGTATTCCAGAGACCAACTGTATACTTGTAATGTGATCTCGATACAATCCTCCCATGGTTACATCAGGTCCTTGACAGCAAGGCGGGCCTTACCACCTCTTTTCTTGCCGATATCCCAGTTTACAGGCATACAAGCCTTACACCTTTGGGGGGGGGCTGGGTCCCCTGGCTAGCATCTCCTTGCAGAATAATCCATTGCTATATATATATATATTATATATATATATATATACTATATTTGATGCTTATATATATTATATATATTATATCTATAATATATATATTACATTTTAACAGCATTTATGAATGCCAAACAAGTATGTGAACTTTACATAAAGAGAGAGAGAGAGAGAGAGAGAGAGAGAGAGAGAGAGAGAGAGAGAGAGGAGAGAGAGAGAGAATGGGAGAAACGGAAAAAGGGAGGGAGGGACTTTTATAGTCACATGAAGCACAGAATACAGTTGACTTTTCCTCTTAAATGGAAGGATTTAGGACAGTCCGTACCCCCTGTTAGGGATTAGGAAGCAGATTTGTGAGAAGTTAAGGAATTTTGTTTATTTTTCTTCTTCCCTGATACTCTCTCTGCACAGGAAGTTTCCTTTGGTTTCTGAGCTAAGTGAGAGTAGATTAAAATGGACGGATGAAGGAATATGTATTTCCAAGGGCATTTGAAAACTTTCCATTAATTTATATGAAATTTACTCTTAAAAAAATCTGCATTAACACAAAATGCTATACCTTACTTTAAAACACTTGGTTTGCTCTAGAAAATATGACATTGAGAAAAAACAACATGGATTACTTAACCTTTATTTAAATATCTAAACACATACCAAGGCCTTTGCTGCATAGTCTGACACACTCCTGGTCCCCACAGCTCTGACTTATGTCAAAAGGATCTTATTTGTCCTTGTTTTCCAGCCTTCTTCTCCTTCATCTACACAGTCTCAGGCCAGGCCACACATGTGAGCCGCACCTCTTCCCTTAGCCATGATCTCTGGCATTTATTAAGATAGGTGCTACAGTATCTCCCTGTCTGACTTCATTCTGTTACTTGTCTTTGAACAGGAATGTTTATACTTCTGTGCATCAGGTTTCCCTGTGCACTAATCTCCCACAGGAGCTCAATCCCCTGATGTTTGAAAATTCCCCCCACTTGAAATAAAATAGCTAATCCTCATGTTACTCTATTTCTTTTTTTTTTTTTGCCACCAACAAAACCAACTTAGCCTGTGAATTTATTGTTAATCAATAAGTTCTGACATTGGGGAGAAACATAAACTTCTCTGTTTTTGACTTAGTGCATTCATGACACTGTGCCCCTACATTGAGCTCTTTTTCACTAAATAGCCTTAAAGAACATTTTAACAGTTATTGTAAAAAATTATTGCTGGCCATAGAACATTCATTTGTTTATCATTAGATTGTTTCTAAAACATTGCCTTTGTGAATATGTATATCTTCTCAAAAATATTTTATAAAGGAAACTACATTGTAAAAAGGCCTACATATTTTTATATGGCCTTAATTTCCATTTTCCAGAAGACTATGGGCAAACTTAAGTCATTAACACTGCATAAAGTTATCTGTCTTATAACAACAAGGTAAAAATGACACAATTTTATTTTGTACTTGTTTGATTAAAAGTAAGGCTAAGTATTTTACTTGTTTTAATAGTAATGTTTTTCCTGAATTACAATTTTTAATGTTCTTTTTTATTGACATTTTGTGTATTTCATACATCATTTTTCAGTCCAATTTGGATACTTTCCCTTCTCCCCGCCTCTCCCCCTACCCCAGTTTATGCATTCTGCCATACCTGTCTTGCATCTTTCAATCTTTCCAAGGGTTTTATTCTTCTTCAGAGGCTTGTTGTTCGGGGCAGAATTTAACTGTATCAGTCAGTTCTTTGACACAGTCCATATGTTGTTGTTGTTCCCTTCCCTTTTTATTGCTCCAAATTATGCCTATATAAACAACACATATGTATTGAACTCTGGGAATAAACAGTATCTTAATTCCAAAATATGTTTTGGGGTTTACAGTGTTCCCTTTAATTTTATATTACCCTAGAATAACAATACATATCTTCCACTCACATATGGTAAATACAATGTTTGAATATAAGTGGTAGGTCAGTTCTAGAGCTTTGCCTACCAACTGGGATGTGGTGTTAGCATCCAAAAATGAGGGAAAACATTTGCCTTTTTTTTCTGGGACTATGTTACTTCACTTGCATAATGTCTTTGAGTTCCATCCATTTACCTGCAAGGTTCATGATGTCATCTTTCTTTACTGCTGGATAGATCTCCATTGTGTAGATGTACCAATTTTTTCTATCCACTCATTGGTTGAGGGACATTTGGGTTGGTTCTAGCTCTTTGCTATTGTGAAGAGAGATGCAAAACATAGATGTGAATGTATCTTTGTAGTAGGATGAGTCTTGTGGGTATATACCAGGAGTGGTATGACTGGGTCAGGTGGTAGGCTCATTTTGAGTCTTTTAAGGGTTCTCCACACTGCTTTTCATAGTGGTTGTATGAATTTACATTCCCACCAGCAATAGATGAGTGTTCTTTCCCCACAACCTCTCCAGCATTTGTTGTCTTTTGTTTTTTTTTTTTATCTTAGCTAGTCTTATTGGAGTGAGAAGATATCTTAGAATGATTTTAATTTGCATTTCCTTAATTATTAATGATGATAAACACTTTTAAAGATGTTTCTCAGCCATTTTTACTTCCTCACTGGTGAAGTCTCTGTTCAGCTCTTTACTCCATCTTTTGAATAGGTCATTTGTTTTTCTTCTTTGTTTTTTAAGTAGTCTATATATTCTGGAGGCTAATGCTCTGTCAGATGTATCACTGGTGAAGGTTTCTTCCTACTGTGTGGATTTTCTCTTCACTTCCTTGATTGTTTCTTTCACTGTACAGAAGTTTTTGAGTGTGATGCGGTCTCATTTGTCAACTGTTGACCTTATTTCCTGTGTGGCTGCTGTTTGATTTAGAAAGTCTTTTCCCATGCCTATGTCTTGTAGGATGCTGCCAAATTTTTCTTCTATCACCTTCAGGGTTTCAGGTTGAGATCTTTGGTCCATTTGGAGTTGATTTTTGTACAGGGTGAGAGGTAGGGATTTAATTTTGTTCTTCTACAAATGGTGATCCAGTTTTGCCAACACCATTTGCTGAAGATGCTATCTTTCCTCCATTGAGATTTTGGCCCCATTGTCAAATATGAGGTGGCTGAAGTTATATGAGCTCAAGTTTGGGTCTTCAATTTTGTTCCATTGGTCAATGTTTCTGATATTTTTTGCCAGTACCAGGCTATCTTTATGACTATAGCCCTGTAATATAGCTTGAAGTCTGGTAAAGTACTCCCCCCTGTGTTGCCCTTTTCACTCAGGGTTGCTTAAGCTATTCAGGGTTTTTTGTTTTTCCATATGAATTTAAGGATTTTTTTCCAAGTCTGTGAAGGAACTCATGGGAATTTTGATTGGGAATGCATTGAATCTGTATATTAATTTGGGTAGAATGGACATTTTTATTATATTACTTTTCCAATACATGAGCATGGGAGGTCTTTCCATCTTTTGATGTCATTTTCAGCCTCCTTCTCCAGGGTTTTAACATTTTTGTTGCAGTGGTCATTGGTGTCATTGGTTAGGTTTACTCCCAGGTATTTTATTTTTTTAAGGCTATTGTGAGTGGGAAGGTGTCCCTTATATTCCTTCTCCAGTTGCTTATTGTTGGTGTAGAGAAAGGCTACAGATTTTTCTAGGTTTGTTTTGTGTCCTGTCACTTTAGTGAAATCTTTAATTGTTTCTAGGAGTTTTCTGGTGGAGTTTTTAGTATCCCTTAGGTAAACTATAATATCATCTGAAAACAGGGATAGTTTTACTCCTTTGTTTTCTGTTTAGTACTCCTTTAATTTTGCTTTCTTGCCTTATTTCCCTAGCAGGCATTTCAAGCACTATATTGAAGAGGAATGGCAATAGGGAGCAGCCTTGCCAGGTTCCTGCCTTTAAGGTGAATGCTTCTAATTTTTCTCCATTTAGAATGATATTGGCAGTGGGTTTGTTGTATATGGCTTTGATTACATTGAGGAATGATCTCTCCAGTCCAATTCCCTCTAGGATTTTCAGCATGAAGGGATGGATTTTGTTAAAGGCTTTTTCTGCATCAATTGAGATGATCATGTGGTCTTTGTCTTTCAGTTCATTTATGTGTTTTATATTTATTGGTTTATGTATGTTGAACCATCCCTGCATCTCTGATATGAATCCAACTTGATCATGATGGATGATCTTTTTGATGTGGGTCTGTATGGGATTTGAAAGTATTCTGTTGAGAATTTTTGCATCTGTGCTCATTAATGAGGGGTTTTCTTTTTTATCTGTCTCTCTGCCTGGTTTTGGTATTAGAGTGATGCTGGCTTCATAGAAGGAATTTGGGAGTGTCCCTCTGTTTGTATCCTTTTGAATAGTTTGAGTAATAATGTTTATATGTTTTATAATTCTTTAAATGTTTTATAGTTCTTCTGTGACACGATCTGGCCTGGGCTTTTTTGAGTTAGGAGTTTTTTTTGTATTAAATCTTCAATATCCTCAAATATTGTGGGTCTATTTAAAATGTCAATCTCTTCTTGGTTAAGATTTGTTGGTTCCCAGGATTTCAGATATTCATCCATTTCTCTTAGGTTTTCAAATTTAATGGAGTATAGGTTTTTGATGTATTCTTATATGATTGTCTGGATCTTTTCTTTGTCTCTTGTGATGTTTCCCCTTTCATCATGAATGCTATTGATTTGGAGTTGCTCTTTCTTTCTTTTGGTTAGCTGGGCTAGAGTTCTGTATATTTTGTTTATCTTTTCAAAGAACCAGCTTTTGGATTCATTGATTTTTTTTTGTAATTTTTTTTGTTTCTATTTCATTTATTTATGCTTTGATTTTTGTTATTTCTTCCTGTCTGTTGGGTTTATGGTTAATTTGTTGTCTCTCAAGCATTTTTCGCTGCAATGTTAGATCATTTATTTGTGCCCTTTCTGTTTTTTTTTTTATCTTTATTGATGCTTTGTGTATTTCATACATCATTTTCCAATTCAGTTCAGGCATATATCCCCTTCGCTTCCCCCCACCCCACCCCTACCCATCCCAGATCGTAAGTTTTCTGCATCTTTCTCTGCTTTTTTGTTTTGTTTTCATTTTTTTAACAATAAGTGATAATTTGTGAGTACAAGCATCCTTCATGTAAAACCAATTTGCGAGCAGTTGTGCCCAAACCCACACAGCTCATGGGTCCCACCATCCAGCAGGGGGGGCTTGTATGTTCAATCAAGTTGATCAAATGAGTGTCCAGGTACTGTTTAAATACCTATATATCTAATTGCATGTGCTTCATTAGTAGGATCAAAAGGCTATATATTATACTGTTTAAATACCTATATATCTAATTGCATGTGCTTCATTAGTAGGATCGAAAGGTTATGCCTGGACAAGCTGGCAGCCCATGAAAGAAAACAGCCAGAATTGACTAGAGACCAAGACAACAGCTCCAGAGAAAGTAGACTGTTTTGCTTCTCATCCACCTGTGCCCCTTTTCTAAGCCTAGGGAACAATCTGCGGAAGAGGGGGCGTGGTAGAATGTAAGGGCTGCGATTGGGGTGAATGGTGAAACTACAACAATATAGACTGTTTTTTTTTTTTTTTAATGCGGGCATTTAGGGTTTTAAATTTCCCTCTTAGGACTGCTTTTAATGTATTCCACAGGTTTTGTTGTGTTGCATTGTCTTTTTCATTTAGTTCCATGAATACTTTTATTTCATGCTTCATTTCTTCCCTGACCCACTCATTATTCAGGATTGTGTTGTTTAGTCTCCCTGTGTTCTTGTAGCTAGTAGGGCTTATTCTGGTGTTCATATTGAGCTTTAATGCACTGTGGTCTGACAGAATGCATGAAATAATTTCAATCCTTTTGTATTTGTTGATATTTCTTTTGTGGTTGATTTTTGAGAATGTTCCATGGGGTGCTGAATACAAAGTACATTCTCTGGTGTTTGGGTGGAATATTCTGTAGATATCTGTGAGGTCCATTTGTTGTATTGTATTGTTCAGTTCCAGTGTCTCTCTGTTTATTTTTTGTCTAGTTGACCTATCCAAGGGACTCAACATTTAAGATGGTGAAATCTTCCTGGTTAATTGTTCCATTGATAAGGTTATAATGACCCTCTTTGTTTTTTCTGATTAATCTTACTCTGAGGTCTACTTTGTCTGGTATTAGATTAGCAACTCCTGCTTGATTTTGGTACCATTTGCTTAGAATATTTTTTCCATCCAGGTGGTGTGTGTCTGTCCTTGAAGGTGAAATGAGTTTCTTGTAGACAGCAAATAGATGGATTCTTTTTCCTAATCCATTCTCCCAGTCTATGTCTTTGATAGGGGAGTATAGACCATTAATATTTAAGGTTATTATTGAAAGATATGTGTTGCTACATTTCAACTTATTTTTTGTTTGCATTCTTGGTCTAGGTTTTTATTTACTCTGTTATGCTTTTGTTAATTTCTCTTTAGTTGCTTGTGGATAGCTGTTCCTTTCTTCTGTTCTTTGAATTGCTTCGAGTATTTTCTGAAGTGTTGGAGTTTTGTGACATGTGTTCTTTCATTTTTTTACTTCATGAAAGATTTTTCTTTCTCCTTCAACAATAATTTATGTTTTTGCTGGGTTTAGTAATGTAGGTTTGCATCTAAAGTTGTTTAGCACTGGGAATACTTTGTTCCATGTTCTTCTTGCTTTCATCATTTGCACCAAGAAGTCAGCTGTAATTCTGATGGGTTTCCTTAGAATTCGTAACTTGTTGATTTTCTCTTCTGGCTTTCAATATTTTGTCTTTGTTTTGAGCATCTAGCATTTTAGCTATGATATGGCATGGGGAATTTCTTTTCTGGTCTTGTCTATTTGGTGTAGTATGTGCTTCTTTTTTTGTATGGGTTTGTCTTTTTTCAGGTTGGGGAATTTTTCTTCTATTATTCTGTTGAAGATCTGATCAATACCGTTTTCTTGGGATTCTTCTCCTTTGTCTATCCCTATGATGTGGAAAAATATGGAATGCTTCTTGAATTTGCGTGTCCTCCTTGTGCAGGAGCCGTACTAATCTCTGTATAGTTCCAATGTTAGTATACGTGCTGCCAAAGTGAGCACTGATTCTATTTCTGGACCACAGAATTGGTGACAGCCATCCTCTCTTATTAGCCTTTACTTTGTACATCCTTACAGACTTATTATTAAAGCTTTACTTTTGATTGATCATCATCAAATCTGTCAAAGATAATTTTGATTTACAATCACAGAGCAAGATTATGTGGTTAACGATATGAGATATACTGTGGAGAAATAGCAAATATTGACACAATGCTAATTCCATAGCACAGCATGTGGTTCTAAATTCACCATCTACCCTGTGAGAGTGAAAGAAAGGGCAGTACCATTTGCTTTGACTCTTTCTGCGGTAAGGTGGATCTTAGTAGAAACTACATCCGAGGCCTTAGGTGTCTGTACTTCCCTCATCCCAACCCTCTTCTACATAGCATTCCATCACTCCTAGTGCAGGCATAGCAGTTCCTTCAATCTCAGTTTCATTAGGGTATACCACAGTGTCATTTCTCTTTCACTCCATGGTGTTTGAGCTCATGAATAAGAACCTCAGACAGGGTTAATACATGGTCCTAGGAATGAATATCAAAGCAACTGATACTGAGAGATGTTCAGTTTTGCTGTTTCTTTATTTATTTTTACTTTCTGGTTCCTGGTAGCTGTCTATGTTGGAAGGACCAAACAACAGGGATACAGTGGCCTCATTTCTTGCATTGTAAGCATTTATTAGCAATAACTGAACTTTGGAATTCAAGAACAGAGTTCATATTTATAATCTCCGGGTGTCAAGAGCAAAGTTACATCATGAAGACTAACATACAGAAAACCAATAAGTTAGTAGAAATAAATCTTTAGGGATATATGAACAAGAAATACAATTTAATTTCAAAACTCACTATCTGATGCACATATCATATTTTTCTTAAGACTTGCTGTGGGACTAGCCAGATGGCTCAGCCCTTAAGGGCACTTGTGACCTTGTAGAGGAACCCCCGAAATCAAGCTGGTACTCAAATCCTTCTCCGTACTGGCTCAATTTCATATGGCTAGAAGATACTATGCATGCTTCCTAAATAGAAAATTAGTCATCAGCCTTATTCCGCTGTGAATAATTTGAGCTACCACAACCAGCCTGTGAAGACATGTCTACAGGTGGAACTGTAGCATTAATATTATGGGAATAACCAACCACTATCTAATTGGATTCAAGATCTGCTTCATAGGATGGAGCCCATACCTGACACTTATATTAGACCTAGACAGATCAAAGGGCATAGCCCCCAATACTGTTTTTCTGCATAATATGTGTATTATTAACCTGATTTCTAATGATTTATTGCTATGCCTATGGGTTAATGCACCTCTCTACTCTCACCAGAGAAGCTTCCTTGTGCAGCAGACGGTGACTATTTTCAAAATATGTCTGAGAAAAATCTTTAAGTATTCACTGGTTTAATGTAAAATAACAGTTCATTAAATTTTAAAACAAAATATTTTATGATTAGCTAAAAGAAAATTCAGTGAGAATAACATTTAATATTTGTGAAAGTATCTTTTTTTTTAAATTAGTTTTTATTGATGCTTTGTGTATTTCATACATTTTTTCCAATTCAGTTCAGGCTTATTTCCCTTTCCCTTCCCCCCCCCCCCCCCCCCCCCCCAGATCATGCATTCTGCCATAACTGTCCTGCATCTTTCTCAGTTTTTTTTTTTCATTTTTAGCTATAAGTGATAATCCATGAGTACAAGCATCCTTCATGCAAAACCTATCTGCAGGCTGTTGTGCCCAAACACCTACAGCCCCACCATCCAGTGGGGGGTGACAGGTTGTTTGTTCAATCAAGTTGATCAAATGAGTGTCCAGACTACATTGCTGTAGTTTCACCATTCACCCCAATCGCAGCCCTTACATTCTACCACGCCCCCTCTTCCGCAGGTTGTTCCCTAGGCTTAGAAAAGGGGCACAGGTGGATGAGAGGTAAAACAGTCCACTCTCTCTGGAGCTGTTAACTTGGACTCTGGTCAATTCTGGCTGTTTCCTTTCATGAGCTGACAGTTTGTCCAGGAATAACCTTTCGATCCTACTAATGAAGAACAAGCAATTAGATATATAGGTATTTAAGCAGCACTAATAGTTATGGTAGGTTACTTTAGCATAGACACATGTTTGGATATGTTAATCCATGAATTACAATTTTCCCCCTGTTAAATATGACAGGGTCTTACTGTGGCTTATAACATCTCCTAACCTGTAGAGGGTGTAAGCTTGTGGCATCAGCCATGGGTTATTTCTCCAAGGGGAGAGCCAACGGCCAATTAGATTTGGGATATACAGGCACATGGCTGCCTCTGCTGCACAGTACTTCCAGGCAGGTGAGGTGCAGCTGGTGCCGACGGTGGAGTCTTGCTTGACTCAGGGAGACCCGTATTTGCTTTATTGGTTTAGTGGCCTTTGGTAACACTCTCTGGCATTCCAGAGGCCATCTGTACACTTGCATGTGTGGTCTCAATACATCCCTCCCATGTTAACGTCAGGTCTTCGGCAGCAGGGTCTTATTGCCTCTCCTCCTGTAGGTATCCCAACTTAGAGGCAAGGAGCCCTTACCTTTTGTGGGGCCTTGGATCCCCTGGCCAACATCCACCTGGTAGAACAATCCATTGCTGATGTCAGAGCTCCTGTATTAATATATTTTGCCTGAGTGCATAGCCCTAGGACTTTAGTATTATATTGTACCAAAAAGTGGCAACGGAAAGGCTGACCCGTCTGAACATTCAAAGGAAGAAAAGCCTCAGATTGCCATAAACATCGAACCCCTCTGTGGATCCTACATGTAACAACTAGTTATAGTGAGTCCTAATGAAACTTACCTTCTAGGTGCCACAAAGGTTCTGATATGAGAGACTTTCTTGCCTTCCCCCCCATAGAACAAGGAGAAATATGACGATGATGAGGTCGCTCCCCAACTGTAAATTGGAGACAACTATTGTAGAGGTAATCTCTTATAAAACCGGTAAAACTGCTTTCTTTAATTGACTACTAGACATGGGAACTGTGGAAGGGATTACTCTCTGTTCAGAACCAAATATAATACTAAAGTCCTAGGGCTATGCACTCAGGTGAAAGTATCTTAATGCAAGTGTCAAGAAAATAGTAGCTTCACTTCCTAATTCTGAAGGAATTTGTTGAAATACGTCATTTTATTTAAGATTTTTTTTGAGAAAATGTGACTGTGTACAGATTCCTAGATGGAAAACAGAGAGTTTGAGGATTTGTACCTTTTAAAAATGTGTTGTTATTCTTTTGAAATTTTTTCTAATTAAAACCTTTTCAATTTATATTTTTATTGATTTTTGTGCATTTCATATAACAGATCTTAATCATCTTTAGAGCCTTTCCCCATCTGCATCCCCCACAGCCCATGCACAAGATTTCATATATTTTTTCACATATATTAAGGCTTATTAAGTCAAGTTTGTGTACCCACAGGTCCATTGGTGGGAGTTGATCCACTGGAGCCTATTCATCCTATCTAGTATATCCTGTTAAAGAAGACCAACTCTCCCTCACCCAGCAGTGACTAGTTGCCAATAACTAAGACTGGGGCCTTCTGCCCATTTCTGCAGCTCTACGCTGGTTTTCTCTGAGCTTGCATGGTTCTTGTGCATTGTGTACCTATTGCTGTCAGTTCATATGATCATGTTCTCAGAAGCTTGGAAGACTCTGTTTCCTTATGATCATGCACCACCCCCAGCTCTTACAATCTTTTATAAAAATATTCTTATTGAGGTTTTCTGCATTTCATATAATAGATCTTAATCAAAATTAGACTCCCTTCCCTATCCACATCCTCCCATAGCCTGTCCCCAGTGGATTTCATGCACTAGGTCATATATGTTGTCATATCCAGTCAAGCATTTTTACCCAGATGTCCCTCAGTGAAAATTCATCCAGTGGGGTTTAATCAGCCTATCTAGAGCTTCTCTCTTTAAGAATGTCTTCTCTGTTTCACCCAGTAGTAATCATTTGCCAATAGTTCTCCAGCTAGGGTTAGGGCCTGATGCCCATATCCCTTGTTCTGTGTTGGGTTTTGTCTGACTGAGTTGGCATGTGTCTTGTGAATGTTATCACCACTGTCAAAAGTTCACATGAGTTACCAGTGGTTTGAAAACCTCTGTTTCCTTCTGTTCATGTGCAAACTTTGAGTCTTACAATCTTTCTGCCCCCCTTCCACAATGGCCCCTGATTTGTGGGTAGATGAGTTTTAATAAAAGATTTCTATCAAAGGACAAGCATACATAAACAAGCACCACCAAATGGACTCACCAGAGTGTGGGTTTGTATGCATATATGAGTGTCGATGTGTATGCATACATATGCAATGATAAATGTGTGTATGTATATATGGGTGTGGGTGTGTATGCATACATATGGAATGACATATGTGTATATACATATGGGTGTGGGTGTGTATGCATACATATGAAATGATATATGTGTGTATGCATATATGAGTATGGATGTGTATGCATACGCATGCAATGATACATGTGTGTATGTATATATGGGTGTGGGTGTGTATGCATATATATATGCAATGCTGTATGTATGTAAATATGGGTGTGGGTGTGTATGCATACATATATATATATATATATATGCAATGATATATGTGTGTATGTGCAGATGGGTGTTGGTGTATATGCATATATATGTAATTATATGTGTATATGTACATATGGTTGTTTGTGTGTATGCATATGTATGTGCAATGATATATGCGTGCATAAATATCATATATGTGTGTGTATGCATATATGGGTGTGGGCGTGTATGCATATAGATATATGCAATGATATATGTGTGCATGTACATATGGGTGTGGGTATTTATGCATATATATGCAATTATATGTGTATATGTATATATGGGTGTGGGTGAGTATGCATATATATGTGCAGTGATATATGTGTGTAAGTACATATGGGTGTGGGTGTGTATGCATATATATATGCAATGATATATGTGCATATGTACATATGGGTGTGAGTGTGTATCCATACATATGCAATGACACATGTGTGTATGTATATAAGGGTGTGGGTGTGTATGCATATATACGCAATGATATATGTGTGTATGTATATATGATATGTGTGTATGTACATGTGGTGTGGGTGTGCATAAGTACATATGCAGTGATAATAAGGAAGCAGAGCCTTCAAATTGGTAGAGAGTGGGGCCATGAGGAGAGTTGGAGGAAGGAGAAGGAGGGGTGAAATACTGTAGATATAGCAAAAATACATGAAATCCTCAAAACAATTTTGAAAAGATATTCCCTTTGGGATATGTAGCTCTTTCTTAAAATAAATGTGCTAATAAACCTGAATGGGCAGAGCTAAAATAGTTTGATAAGAAGGTTAACTGCACTTTGTGAATGCATGATTATTTTTTTATTGGATCCACCCAATAAAATAATCATTTTGATTTTCAGTGAATTAATTTATTAAATATTGCTTTGCCACTGACATAAATGTCTCAAAGAAGAAACACATGACATTTACATTAATGAAAGGTGCTATACATGAAATGAGACTTTCTTCTAAAAAATGTTTAAAATGTCCTTGATATTTCAGGTGTGGAATTGTTGCTGGATGTTGAATAGAATGCTAATAGTGTGCAAGTGTTGTGATGTCTTCATGTCCCCAGGTGGTCCAGCAACAACATTTCAACAGTAAGTGTTGAATTGGAGATTCTAAAAGTAGAGAAAACCAAGGTTTCTGTTAATATGTGGTCCTGGGAAGAGATAGGGCACAACTGGAAAATTACATTGGAAATAGAATACCCAAGATGCTGTCAGACATCTAATTGTTGACATTATTGATGCATTGTGTCAGGAGTATTTACTTTTTCAATAGAAAAGAAGTTCTGAGATCAGTAAATAACTTTTGAAAAAGTAACCAATACTCAGAAATCAATAATTATGTCAAGTCAAAATAGCCCAAGCCATACAAAAATCCAGCATGAGTTGGGGGTGCATCTGCAGAGGACCTATTGTGGGCTGGAGCTGTGGTCTCATCCTGAGAAGACCGTAGCTGTGACTCCCCTTGAACCTGTAGCTGAGATCCCTTTCTGAAGCAGTGATCCCCTGATGTGAGCCAGAGTTATGGTCCCCTCCTGTGATGGAACTGTGATTCCCCTCTCATTAACCTTGAGCGATGGTCCTCTCCCATGGTCCTGAAGCTGAGATCCCCTCCTGTGACCTATAGCTGTGTCCCTTCCCTTGAGCCAGAGTTGTGGGCTGTTCTGTGAGCTGGAGCTGTGCTCTTTGCCTGTGAATCTGTTGTCCTGGTTCCTTCCTGTGAACCTGGAGCTATGGTCCCCTTCTATTACCTGGAGCTCTGCTCTCCACCAGAGAGCCAGAATTGTGATACCCTTGTGCAAGCTGGATCTGTGGCCCCTCCCCATCAACCTGGGGCTGAGTTCTTTCCTTTGAGCTAGAGTTGTGGTCCCCTCCTGTGAGTCTAGGGCTGTAGTCTCTCCAATGAACCTCTAGCAGAAGTCCCTCTTGTGAGCTGACACTGTGGTCTCCTGCAGTGAGCCAGAGCTGTGGACCCTTCTGTGAGCTGGAGATGTGGTCCTCTTCTGTCTATTTGGAGCCACAGTCCCCTCCTATGAATCTTGAGCTGTGGGTTCCTCTCATGAGCCTGAACTGTGGTCCCTTCAAGCAAGCAGGAGCTGTAGTACCCTCCTATGAGCCTAGAGTCATGGTCCTCTTCTGTGAAAACAGAGCTAAAGTACCCTTTCTAGAACCTGGATCCATGGTCCCCTCCCATGAGCCAGAGTTGTGGTCAGTCCTCTTACATGCGAGCTATAGCTGTGGTCCACTCTTGTGAACCTGCAGTCATGGTCCACTCCTGTGATCTAGAATTGTGGTGCCCTCTGGTGACTCTGGGGTTGTGGTTCCCTCCTGTGAGGTGGCTGTGGTCCCTAGCATAAACTTGGAGCTGTGATCTGCTCTTGTGAGCTGGAGCTCTGGTCCCCTCATATGGGCCAGAAGCTTTAGACTCCTGTTGTGAGCCACAGTTCCACATTCGTCTGCTGGTGGGATGATGGTGAAACAGAGTAGAGCATGGAGGCTTCCTCATGGTGGACAGTAGTTTCAGTTCTCTCTGAATGAATATATTACTCACAGCCCCCTTCCCTGAGATCCCACATTGTCCACCATAGAGGCTTTGTCACTAGTGATGGGAATTCTGTTGTTTGCAGATTCTAGTCTTGGGAGGACTATTCTCCGGAAAGGACTTCCCACCTCCACTGAGGGCCAGCTGTGGTTTTGATTCCACACGTGGTCCTGGGTATCCAGGCCTTGGTATTAGAACTCTTCCATTTCCAGGCATCAAGAGATTCTCCATTATTTTTCTATTACTCTTCTATAGTTCCAGTGTGCCATCACCTATGCCCTAAATGAACTTCTAAAGATAAAAATAAGTCTGGGAAGTTAAAAAGGATTAATTGAAAGTACTATAATAAATAAAGTAATATAATCTTTAAACTAAAACTACATAGTTATATCTTAGAATATAGATTCTATATGTCAACTATAATTTTGGATTATCGTTGATTGATAAAACTGTACTACTTAGCTTCGAAAATAATGTGAAATTTACCACTCTTCCCATAATGTGAGTTTGCCATTCACTCCCTTTCCAGATTCTTCAAATGCTATGAAGAAATCAGTTAATAAGTCACTTTGCACGTTTTTCATCCTGAAAGAATTTAATGACGCTATCTTGAATCTGTTTTGTCTTTACTCCATAAACTATGGGATTTAGAGTTGGAGGAAGAAGAAGATAAAGATTAGCCACAATGATGTGAAGAGAAGGGGGGATGGTGTGAGCCCCAAAACGGTGGGTAAAGAAAGTGAAGAATGCTGGAACATAGGTGATGATGATGGCTGAAATGTGGGCAGTGCAGGTGCTGAAAGCCTTCTGCTGAGCATCTGCTGATGAGAGGCTGACCACAGCCCGAAGGATCATAGTATAAGACACAGATATACAAGATATGTCAAACACTCCAATCAGCAGAGCCACCATGAGACCGTAGATGACATTGACGTTGATGCTGGCACAGGACAACTTTACCACAGACATGTGGTCACAGTACGTGTGGGAGATGATATTGCTTTGGCAAAAGGGCAAGCGTTTGACCAAGAATGGAAAGGGGATCATCAGGAGCACACCTCTCAGGAAGGCGGCAAGTCCAGCTTTGGCAATGATAGGGTTATTAAGAATGGTTGCATAACGTAGTGGGTAGCAAATGGCCACATAGCGGTCCAGGGCCATGAGCATGAGCACTCCAGACTCCACGCTGGTGAACCCATGCACAAAGAACATCTGGGCTAGGCAAGCATTGAAGTGAATTTCCTTGAGGTTGAACCAGAAGATGCCGAGTGCATTCGGTAGAGTGGTGGTGCAGGTGAGCAGGTCGATGATAGAGAGCATGGCCAGAAAGAAATACATTGGGCGGTGTAAGGATTCCTCATAGTAGATGAGATACACGAGGCCCAGGTTACCCACTAGGGAGACGATGTACATTGTGCAGAGCGGAAGGGAGACCCACACATGGAAGGCTTCCAGACCTGGAATTCCATTAAGAATAAAAGACTGTGGAGATGCATATGAGTTGTTGGAAACCAGCATGGCTAATTCAATAGGAAGACTCTATCCTGAGGGGAGAAAGAATTAAAGCAGAAATATGATTAAGATCTTTCTAAAGGCAAACTTTAAATTGTAATAAAATTACATTTATAAGTATTATCACCTATTTTTAACACTAGTGACTTAAAATGCAGGTTTTTTAAATCATGTTTTAGTCAATAATTTGTTTTCAAAACCATTTCACTGTAATTTTAAAGCTGCAACTCATAGTTGTAATACTTTTACCACTAAAAGAAATACAAGCTGGGATGTTTAGAGTGAGAGAGAGAGAGAGAGAGAGAGAGAGAGAGAGAGATTCAGAATCAGCCACTGCCAAGCTGCCTATTCTCATGTAAATAACCACACTATTGTTCATGCAATTATTAGAAACTAACGTTATTAATCAGCATTATTTTATTTTATTTTTCAATTATTTTTATTTTATGTGTATGAGTGTTTTGCCTGCATGCATGTATGTACATCACATACATGCAATGTTGTGAAGGTCAGAAGAGGGTATTATGGGATCCCCTGGAATTTGAGTTAGGGATGGTTGTCAGTTGTCATGTGGGTGCTGGAATTAAACCCAGATCCTCTGCAAGATCATTAGTACACTTAATGACTGAGCCATCTCTCCAGCCCTCACCATTTAAAAAAATACAAGCACAAAGGAAACGAAGTAAGTAAAGAAAGTAGAAAAGTAAGTAAAAAAAGTAGAAGTGGGAGGGGAGCAAGAAAAGTGTCATAATGAAATCTATTATTATATATATTAGTATGCTGATAAAAACCAAAATGGAAATAATATGCACATATGTATGACACAATGTTCATCAGTCTCTTTCTGTGTAACTTGCTCTGAGAAAGCACATATCTTATAACAATGTTATAATTACATGAGGAAAATCCTGGCTTTTGCATATTAAATTAATTTTGTGGGTCAGTATATATAATGGGAAGATTTATGGTTGTTTATATCACATAACATCTTATGAACTTCAGTTCTCTCCATACCAATAATTTGATTCACTGCGTGCAAGTAATGAAAAGTTTGCTATGAAAAAAACATAACATCAGTAAATCAATAACCAGTAAGGAGTTTGAACCAGTAACAAAGAGGTTATCATAAATTTAAAATTTAAGACCTGATAATAATGTTCAATCCTGACTTTACCAAAGATTTGTTTTTTGGTATTTTTAAGACAGGGTCTCCCTTTCGTCCCAGCTGGCCTGGAGCTTGCTCTGTAGACCAGGCTGGCCTTGAACTCACAGAGATCCACCTGCCTCTGCCTCCTGAGTGCTGGGATTAAAGGCGTGCGAAACCACGCCTGGCATGATTTAAAGAAAAGCCAACATAAGGAGAAGGAGATTCTTCCACATTAATTGGACACAGCTATCATCATCTTGATACCAAAAGCAGACAGATACTCAAAAAGGAGGAGGAAGAGGAGGGGAATAAGGAGGAAGAGGAAGAGGAAGAGGAAGAGGAAGAAAGAAAGAAAGAAAGAAAGAAAGAAAGCCACAGAATAATATACCTGATGAACAAATAGATGTAAAATTTCTCAAGACAACACTAACAATTTAGAAAGCATTTAAAAAGATCACTCACTATGATCAAGAAACATTCACTCAGGGAGGAAAGGGTTGGTTCAGGGTACTACAGAAGTCAATCAGTGCATTATATCAAGATACCATAATTGAAGAATAAAATGATATGATTTCAGGCCGGGCGTGGTGGCGTACGCTTTTAGTCCTAGCCCTTGGGAGGCAGAGGCAGGCAGATCTCTGTGAGTTCAAGGCCAGCTTGGTCTACAGAGTGAATTCCAGGACAGCTGGGGCTACAGGGAGACCCTGTCTCAAAAAGACAAAAAAAAATGATATGATTTCAGCATATGCAAAAATGAGTTGGACAAAACCCATCACTCTTTTGTGATAACAACTCAGTAAATGTCTCAAGATACAGAGCAACATGTGATAGTACATCAGTGGCCATGGTAAAGCATTTCCTCAGCCAACAACATACTGAAAGGAGAGTGGAGAATTTTTCCAAGAACTGGAATATGATTGGTGCCATCTCATCACTTCTTTTTCAATGTAGAGGACCTTTGTGGAAAAATTAAGACATGATAAAGAAATGAAAGGCATTCAAATTTGGAAAGAGGAATTTAAATTGTCACTCTATGTAGATGGCATGATCTTATATATAAAAACTGTGAACACTCCATGGGAAAATAGAATTTTTCAACAAATTCAATAGATTTGCAGTATGCCAAAATAGGCAGGGTATTTACATAGTAGCATGGAACTCTCTGGAAAATAAGTGGAGGGAAAAAAGTCTCCTTTCCAGTAGGTTTGAGAAACACATGAACAAACTTTACTGAAGTGAAATACCTGCTCACTGAAAAACATAACACGAATGAAAGAAAATTTAAAAAGCTCAAATACACAGGAAAGTAATTTCTCATAGTTTATAAGAACTCATAATATCTGGGCTGTGGGGATAGCACAGCTGTTAAAGGCTGAGGCTAAGAACTGCAATAAACTATCTAAACTTCTCATCTATAAGTTCACACAATCCCTATCAATGCCACAGAAGATGATTTTCAGAGGAATAGAAAAAGAATCAAAAATAACAATAGGAACTCCAAATACCCAAAGGTATTGAACACAGAGCAGTAAAGCAGAGTCTCTGCACTATCCAAATTCAAACTATCCAAAACAGCTGCGGTATCAATACCAGTGTGGCAGGAGAATAGAAACAGACACGTGGACTGGTGGAACGGAGTCAGAGCACAGGAAAACATTCATATATTTCTACCTGAATTATTTTAAAAAATAATACCAACATTATGAAATTGGGGAAATAATTCCCTCCAATAAATGTTACTAGGAAAAGAAATGACAATCACATCTTCACATGCCAAGTATTTTCCTTAAAGGGCCCTCTTAGAACAATGATCTTATGTTACTCTTTGAAAAGAATACTGTGCTTTCAAGAGTCCTGGGTGAGGTACTGTCATATACAGAATTTTTTCTGTAGTGATTAATTCAAGTGAACCTCCATCCTTTTTCTCTCACTGAGACTTTTGGTTACACTAATCAAAATTCCTTAGGAAGCCAATGCCAGTCTTGTGGGCTAACAAGCTAGAAACATACTTTTCTATTTGTTTCATTTGATATAAAACGAAATTGTATAGCACATCAACCCAGGTGGTAGAATAGCACTCACAGTTTCTGCATTTCTTTGCTGACCTTACCTGATGGAGGTGCCTGGACTCCAGCATCTGTTAGAAAGTACAACTGAGGCCATCATCAATGCGGTTTCTGCTTAGTCCTCTGCCCATGCTGGGCAGCCATCTGACACATAGTGTCTGCTGTACCCATATATGCTTCTGGTTGTTAAAACAAATAGGATCTTTTGTAACTTGATTCCAGTGTCCAGAAGTCAGGAGAGACTTGTCTTCTTGCTTGGTTTTCATTCCCATATAATACTTCTCTAATAATGACCTAGGCCAGAATTTTTTACCTGAGGAATTTAGGTCCAAAGACACAGACTAAAATCCCATTATCTATCTGACCAACCCCTCCCCCTATCTGTGGGTGAGGAATGTAATGAAAAGCAGGTCCAGAAAAGAAATACCTAGATTCTCAGATAGGATTTCTTCTTTGCTATGGCTGTTCTTCAGAAAAGGCAAATCAAAGTTGCCAGGAAGGAAGTGCCATCACTGAGCTTCAGTGTCTGAAGTGTATGGAATCTCACTTGTTAAAATTTGAAAAACCCCACCAAGTATCTTCCTTTGTGTAACAGCAGCCAAGGTACTGGCGCTTGGCAGAAGAACTTACTGTGTCTGGCTTCAGCAGATTTTAGGTTCATTTTACACATGAATACCAAATTTAAATCTAATATTGATCAATATGCCTTGATAAAATAAGAATTCTTTCTGCTGTATATTTGTCTACTTAACATAGTCCCTTAGTTATTTAAATTAAATGTCAAGCTAGTCACAGTCTTATTGAGAGTCTAACAATTAAATGTAAAGTCATCATAGCTATTTCATCCAACCAAGAGGAGGAGAGAATGTTTGTGTTTGATTTGCACATTCAGTGCTGGTAAAGCAAACACACCCTCATCTATCTTAATCCAAACTAGCTATGCTACTTGAAATTTCCCTTTCTCTCTGTTACCCTATTTTCTCCATTTTCCATAGTAGTGGTAGTCTAAACATTTGTACTGGAACAACTGATATTTACCTTATACCTTTACTGGCCTTGGAACTGTTTCACTGTGTTAGCCAAATCTGCCACTAACTTGATTCTTTAGTGAGGAGGGTACCTGCATTAAAAAAGAATACTCCAGTCAATTAGTGTTGTATTGATTGATTCCTACTTGTGTGATGTAACTGAAGAAATGGAAGAGGACACTGTAGCAACTTGGAGAAGTAGCACTCCATTTATCCATTCCTGGTTTAATGTGTCTTAGTGAGTTTGTTGTCTGCTCTTATGTCTGTGTCCAGCTAATAATTGAAATAAATGAATAGAGAAATGGAGGTTTCTCTGTATTCCAAAGAAGTTTTGAGTGCATCTTACCTTGAGATGAGACTACCCATCTCATTTTGTAATTTTTTCAGGCTAAGAAATCACTGACAATATCCACTACAGGTCAGTTCCTGACCGATTTGGTTCTGATGATACCAGACACAGAATGAAAACTTGCTCAATTTGTTGCACAATAAGCACAGGATAAAATTTCCTGAAAATCAGAAATCATTTTTTACCCCCCAAAAAAGCTTCAGAGGAGTAGGAAGAGTGTTCATGCCAGGGACAGGACTCAGGAAGCTGTGTGATGGCTGTGGATGCCTTCTCCTTATAGACTGTGAATCAGAAGTATGTTGTCCAGAAGAGATTGGACAGGAAACAGACATAATCTTGTACACACTGAAATGCCAAGTCTCAATGTGAAACAGGGCTTAGCAGCCCCCAGAGTGCCCATAGCCTTATGGGAAACAGTGATCCAAAGCTTTGCATATTTGAGGAACTTAAAAAACATAAAATAGTTATCCATAGCTAACCCCCAAAGGAAAGAAGTCTAGAAAGTAACTCCCACGCCATAAGCACCTTACCAGTAGGACTAGAAGTGGGAGAATCTTGGCTTAGAAAATTAAATATAAATCAAAGTTATCCATGTGTTTGATTTTGTGAGTGTTTGCCTCGTACTGTGAATCCCAAAATAGTTAATGCTAGTTGATGAAAAAAAGAAAAAGCAATAATGAAGATATTTGAATATAACATATTTCTATAGAAATACCTGCTTTTAGGATTTTTGTCTGTGTTTATATGTATGCATATTTAAATTTTTTTTTAAATTTTTTTTATTAATTTTATTTATTTCTGTATGTGTATGAATGTACTGTCTGCATGCAAGTCTGCGCACCCGTGTCGTGCAATGCCGCGGAGGTCAGAAGAGGGTCTCGGATTCCCCTGGAACTGGAGTTCTCCTGGAATTGGAGTTTCAGACGGTTCTCGGCCGCCATGTGGGTGCTGGGGATCGAACCCGGGTCCTCTGTAAGAACGGTCGGCGCTCTTAACCGCTAGGCCATCTCTCCAGTCCCTGTATGCATATTTAAATTTTTATGAATATCACAACCAAAATTCATAGGTCTCTTTATGTCACATGGTGATATCTCAGTGAACAAGATAGGCAGCAATTCTGGTGTTTAGTTTACTTTTAGTGAATAATCATACACAATACTAATTGCTATGGAAGATAGAAAAGCTAGAAAGGTAGATAGTCAAGATAGGTAGAGGTCTTAGAGTTATTTATTTATTTATTTATTTTGTGTGTGTGTGTGTGTGTGCGCGCACGTGCGCATGTGTGAGCATATACGTACCATATAGGAGCCCACAGAGGACTGAAGAGGGTATTGGATCCACTGTAACTGGAATTACAGGCAGTTGTGATCTGCCATGTGGGTGCTGGGAACTGAACCTGGTTCCTTTGCAAGAGCAGTAAGCGCTCTTAACCACTGACAAATCTCTCCAGCCCCTCTTTACCTTTTTTGACTTGCCAAGTTTTCTATCTTTTATTACTATGATTTAGAAAATGCAGACTTAGCAAATTTAAACTTGTTTCTAAATCAAGACAACTCTCTCAGTAGATCTATGTAGTATACAGTTGCTCACACATTTTGTTTTTGTTGGTTTATTTTATATTATTATTTTATTTTTGAGACAGTCTCCCTGAAACACCAGCTGACCTGGAACTTGCTATGTAGACAAGGTTGTTCTTAATCTCCCATAGATCCATCCACCTGCCTCTGTCTCCCTAGTGCTGGGATTAATTTAAAGACAGATACCACTATACCTGGTGATGTGCACGCACATAACTTAATGGACCACAATACAATGGACACCTGAAATAATTTCTTGACGGATGTCAAATTACGTTCATTAATGTTATTTAAACAGAATCCATAATTTGCTAACTGGTTGAAGGGAGAAATCAAGCACTAGTGACTGGCCTGGGAATATAAGGAAACTGTGAGATGAGATTCCACAGTTTATTGCCAAGTCAGGCCAGGGCTAAGAGGCCAGGTTCCTACATTCAAAGAGTGTAGGAACAATCTTAGCAAGATGTAGGAAGATAAAAGTACCTAGGTAGATAAAATTCACTTATTTCTTCTATGTTTATTATTTATATTGAGCAAACTATATTTATCTTTTGTCTCCTGCTGTCCTCAACACAGGCGGACTTTTGTAGTACAGAGAAGAAGCTGCTTCCTGCTGTTCACTATGCTTGAGGCCAAGAGCTCCAACCTGATACCAAAATGCTTTACTCTTTGTTGGGTTCCTGAGGTGGAAGCCATGCATATCTGGCCTTTTGTTTTTAGTTGAATATTTTTTTTTGTAAGTGCCTTCTTTTTTTTATTTATTTTTGTATGTGTATGAATGTACTGTCTGCATGTAGGTTTGTGCACCTGTGTTGTGCAATGCCCCGGAGGTCAGAAGAAGGTGTCGGATTCCCCTGGAACTGGAGTTAAAGACTGTTCTCAGCTGCCATGTGGGTGCTGGGATCGAACCCGGGTCCTCTGCATAGTTGAATTTTTAAATGCATATTTGTGTTAAGCTTTGGTGTATTTTATATAATTAATCTTTTAAAATATTTTTTTATTATTTTTATTTTATGTACCTGTGTGTATTGCCAGAATGTGTGTAAGTGCATCCCTGTCATGTAATGCCTTTGGAGGTTAGAAGAGGGGCATCAGATCCCCAGGATCAATAGTTACTGCCATGTGGGTGCTGGGAATCATGCCAGGGTCCTCTGCAAGAACTTCCAGTGCTCTTAACTGTTGAGCCATCTTTCCAAGCCTCACACAATAAATCTTAATTATTTTGACCCTTCTCTCCCCATCCGAAACCCTCCATGTCACCTCCACCAGATTTCATGCATTCTGTCATTTATGTTAAGGCCTATCTGGTCAAGGTTTTGTACACAGTTGTCCCTTAGTGCAAGTTCATCCACTGGAGTCTAGCCAACCTATCTAGAATTACTCCCTTAAAGATCAACTCATTTCCTCCTTCAGCAGTAATCAGTTTCCAATATTTCCTAGGCTAAGGTAGGGATCTGCTGTCCATTTCCCCAGTTCTATGCTGGGTTTTTGTCTGATTGAGTCAGTCTCAGTTTTGTGCACTACAATATGTCCCTGGGTATGTCCAAGGGCCATTATCAAGGAGAGTGCTGGAAGATTATAAGAGCTAGTGTTGGTGCATGACCATAAGGAAGCATAGGCTTTCAGACCTCTGGGAACTTGCTCATATAAGCTTACAGCAATGTTGACATCTAGCTGTTTGAACTGTGCAGAAGATTATTGTTTTCTCTTGTCATTGCCTATGCATCAGTGCACAATATCCTCCTATTCCCATCTAACTCCATGCCCATCACCTGTACACTTCCTCAGCCTTTGTTATAATTATCAGCTATTTTATTTGTGTTGCAAATGACAGGATTTCATTTTTTCCTTAGACTTTTTAATTAAATTTTTGTGTATTTCACACAGAATATTCTAATCGTCTGTATCTTCCCTTCCTCCATCGGTGCCTCCCACGCCGCCCCTTCCCCACTGGAATTCATACATTCCATCATCGGTGTCAAGGTCCATCATGTCAAGCTAGTGTCCTCAGATGTCCAATTAATCCACTGGGGTCTAGTCAGCCCATTCAGAGTTCCTCCTATTAGGAAGATCAACTATTCTTCACCTGGCAGTTATCAGGTGCCAAGAATTCTGGCTAAGATTGTGGTTTTCTGCCTATTTGCATTGTTCTGGGCAAGGTTTTTGTCTGATTGCGTTTGCATGGGTCTTGTGCATGTTGATACCATTGCTGTAGATTCAGACGACGAAGGTCCTGGGAGCTTGTAGGACTCTGTTTCCCTATGGTCCTGAATCTCCTTTCTGGCCATTACAGTCTTTCTGCCCCTCTTCCACAATTGTCTATGGGCCCTGGGTGGGTGGAGTTTAATATAGTAGTTGTGTCCCAGGACCCACACTCTGCAGACTCTTATTTTCTATACTTTGTCCATTTGTGATCTTTTGTTTTCCCAACCCTTTGGTGCATGAGGGAACTTCCTTGATGCAAACTGAGAGAATCATTAGTGTTCCCTTTACCCCTCATTCTATGTTCCATGAGCCTTAGGTGTAGAGGTTGCATCTTAGATGAGCTATTTAGGCTTGGAAAGTTCACAGACAATCTCTATGTATGACCAGTTGTGGTACTCTCTAGTAATATCTCTGTCTGTTAAAAAAGAAGCTTCTTTGATGAGTGGTCACTAGTATACTTGTCTGAAAATATAAGGATATATATATATATATTATATATATTATATTATTTTAATTTTTTTTTGGTCTTTTCAAGACAGGGTCTCCCTGTAGCTGCAGCTGTCCTGGAACTCACTCTGTAGAACAGGCTGGCCTTGAACTCACAAAGAGGATCAATATTTTTTAAATTTTTTTAATTTATTTTTTGTGTGTATGAGTGTACTGTTTGCATGTAGGTTGGTGCACCCGTGCTGTGCAATGCAGTGGAGGTCAGAAGAGGGCGTCAGATTCCCCTGCAACTGGAGTTGAAGACGGTTCTCAGCCGCCATGTGGGTGCTGGGGATCGAACCCGGGCCCTCTGCAAGAGCAGTCAGCACTCTTAACTGCTAGGCCATCTCTCCAGCTCCAAGGATCAATACTTTGCAAAGAGTAAGAAATTACATTTGTCTAGGGATGTGACAGTCTGGGGGTTTTCTCAAACATCTGTGACTTCTCCATCCAGGTACAGTTCCACACATGAGTTTCCTCCCACTGAGTGGGGCTTTATGTCTGATTAGGTAGCAGTTGATTATCCCCCAGATGAAAGTGCCACTACAGCTTTAATACCATTTGTCATGCCATTGATGTAGTTATTAAGCCTTGAAGGATGATAAAAGCAGTGGCAGCCCCAGGGTAGCTGCACTTGCCAAGGCAGGCAAAACAGCAGTGACTTTTTTTTTTTTTTTTAACTTTTTGTCTTTTTACTAAGATCTCAAGTTTTATACCTGAAGTACAATTTCAGAGGCCTTACTGATTATTTATTTCTGGTTATACTTTCCTTTTGAATGTTTAAGGCCACATAGCCCAGATTAACCAAGGTTTTTCTCTCAAACTAAACATGGAAATATACAAAAATGATGATAATCAAAATAAAAGAACTGCTGGAGGCATTATCATTCCAGATCTCAAATGATACTGCAGAGAAAAAGATAATACAATGCAACAAGACCTATGGGATACTTTAAAAGCAGTCTTAAGAAGGAAATTTATAGCCCTAAGTGCCCACATAAAAAAAAGCATAAAGGGAACAAGTAAATGATCTAACACTGCAGGTAAAAACACTTGAGAGAGGATACCCACAAGACTCATCTTAGCTCAGAGATACATGCACAGTCATGTTTATTGCAGCTCTCTTCACAATAGCAAAGAGCTGGAACCAACCCAAGTGCCCCTCAACTGGATAGAGAAAATATGGTACATATACACAATGGAGTTCTATGCAGTGGTAGAGAAAGATGACGGGGCTGGAGAGATGGCCTAGCGGTTAAGAGCGCCGACCGCTTTTACAGAGGACCCAGGTTTGATCCCCAGCACCCACATGGCAGACGAGAACTGTCTGAAACTCCAATTCCAGGAGAACTCCAGTTCCAGGGGAGTCCGACACCCTCTTCTGACCTCCGCGGCATTGCACGACACGGGTGCACAAACTTGCATGCATACAGTACATTCATACACATACAGAAATAAATAAAATTAAAAAAAAGAAAGATGACATCATGAACTTTGCAGGTAAATGGATGGAGCTAGAAGATATCATGTGGGGCTGGAGAGATGGCTCAGCAGTTAAGAGCACTGACTGCTCTTGCATAGGATCCAGGTTCAATTCCCAGCACCCACTGGTGGCTAAAAACCGTCTTTAAGCCAGGCACGGTGGCACACACTTTTAATCCTAGCACTTAGGAGTCAGAAGCAGGTGGATCTCTGAGTTCAAGGCCAGCCTGGTTTACAGAGTGAATGCCAGGCCATCTGGGGCTATAGGAAGACCCTGTCTCAAAAAGAAAAAAAGAGAAAAAAAGAAAAAGTACAAAGAAGATATCATGCTAAGTGAAGTAACACAATCCCAGAAAAACAAACAAAAAATGGTATCCCTCATCTGTGGATGTTAGCACCAATTACCTAATTGTATGGCAAACTGAGCAACATTAATGTGATCTGAAAACAACTGTACTATTATATTGTGAATCCCTTAAAAATAAAAAAATAAAAAAAAAACACTTGAGAGACAACAACAAATGAACCCTAAACCCAACAGATAGGAAGAAATAACAAAAATCAGAGCATAAATCAATGAAATAGAAACAAAGAAAGCAATACATAAAATCGACGAATCCAAAAGCTGGTTCTTTGAAAAGATAAACAAAATAGGCAGACCTCTAGCTCAGTTAACTAAAAGAAAGAAAAAGCAACTCCAAATCAACAGTATTCGTGATGAAGGGGGAAACATTACAACAGACAAAGAAAAGATCCAGACAACCATAGAAGAATACTTCAAAAACCTATACTCCACTAAATTGGAAAACCTAAGAGAAATGGATGAATATCTGAAATCCTGGGAACCAACAAAGCTTAACCAAGAAGAGATTGACAGTTTAAACAGACCCATAATATTTGAGGAAATAGAAGATGTAATAAAAAAAACCCAACTAAAAAAAGGCTGGGCAGAGTTGGTTTCACAGCAGAATTCTATAAAACATTTAAATACATCCTAGAACCATTACTACTCAAAGTGTTCAGAAGGTTACAAAGGGAAGTCTCCTAAATTCCTTCTATGAAGCCAGCATCACTCTAATACCAAAACCAGACAAAGATACAACCAATAAATAAAGCTATAGACCCATTTCATTAATGAACATAGATGCAAAAACATAGATGCAGGGATGGTTCAACATACAAAAATCAATAAATATCATAAAACACATAATGGACTGAAAGACAAAAACCACACAATCATCTCAATTGATGCAGAAAAAGCCTTTGACAAGATCCAGCATACCTTCCTATTTAAAGTCTTAGAGAGAACTGGAATGAAGGGAACATTCATCAACACGATCAAAGCCATATATAGCAAACCCACTGCCAACATCATCCTAAATGGAGAAAAAATGGAACCATTTCCCTTAAAGGCAGGAACCTGGCAAGGCTGCCCCTTATTGCCAGTCCTTGTCAACACAGTGCTTGAAACACTTGCTAGGGCAATAAGACAAAAGAAGAAAATTAAAGGAGTACTAATCAGAAAAGAAGAAGTTAAGCTATTCCTTTTTGCAGACGATATGATAGTATACCTAAGGGATGCTAAAAACTCCACCAGAAAACGTCTAGAAATGATGAAGAGTTTCAGTAAAGTGGTGGGATACAAAAATTAACCCAGAAAAATCAGTAGCCTTTCTTTACACTAATAATAAAAAGTGAAGAATATAAGAAGACCTTCCCACTCACAATAGATTAAAAAAAATCCTGGGAACAAACCTAACCAAAGATACCAAAGATCTCTACAACCAAAGTTTTATGCCCCTGAAAAAGGAGATTGAAAGTGACATTAAAAAAGATGGAAAGACCTCCCATGCTCATGGATTGGAAAAATTAATATAGTAAAAATATCCATTTAGCCCAAACTGATATACAGATTCAACACAATCCCACTCAAAATCCCTACTCAAAAAACAAAGAATTAAGAAAACAAATGACCTACTCAAAAGATAGAGTAAAGAGCTGAACAGAGACTTCACCAGAGAAGAATTAAAGATGGCTGAGAAACATCTTGAAAAGTATTCAACATCATTAGTAATTAAGGAAATGCAAATTAAAACCACTCTCAGATATCTTCTCACTCTGATACAACTGGCTAAGATCAAGGAAACAAAGGACACCAAATGCTGGAGAGGTTGTGGGAAAAGGGGAACACTCATCCACTGCTGGTGGGAATGTAAACTTGTACAACCATTATGGAAAGCAGTGTGGAGAACCCTTAAAAGACTCAAAATGAGCCTACCATCTGAGCCAGTCATACAACTCCTGTGTATATATCCACAAGATTTATCCTATGGCAAAGATACATGCACATCCATGTTTATAGCAGCTCTCTTCACAATAGTGAAGAGCTGGTATCAGCCCAAATGCCCCTCAGCTGAGGACTGGATGACACAAAGGTAGTACATATGCACAATGAAGTACTAGTCAATGGTAAAGAAAGATGACATCATGAACTTTGCAGGCAAATGGATGGAACTCAAAGCCATTATGCTAAGTGAAGTAACATAGTCCCAGAAAAACAAACGGTGAACGGTTTCCCTCATTTGTGATTGCTAACAGCAAATCCCCAGTTGACAGGCAAGCTGAACAACATTATGGTTATATTTCTCTTTATATGAAGGTAACTATTGTTATAATGTAAATCTCTTAACAGGCTCTAGAATTGACCCACCACTTACTTAGACTCTGTAATTACTGTATATGGGTGGAAGGTATGTATTCATATTTTAGAGCAATATAAAATTAATGGAGGAAAATGTGAATTCCTAAACATAAAAAAGCCTGAGGGAAAGATGGAGGAGACTTATGGCAGAATGCATAATCTGGGGTGGGGTGGGGGAAAGGGAAAGACGTCTAAATTGAACTGAAAAAATGATGTCTGAAATGCACAAAACATCAATAAAAGTATTATAATAAAAAAAAGAAATTGGCCTCATTTGGTGACCATGGAAGGGATTATCCCAGTGTGGAGCACAAGGGCAGGACTGATGGGCTTGCCAGCCAAGGTGGAGCCTCCAAACATGACATCTTTCAGCTTAATAAAGAAAAAAATCATAAGCTGAAGATGCTAAAACATATGATATATATGGCATGCATATATGCATATTTTGGTGTGATACGAATCAGAAGGAATGACAACAAGAACAAAAAGACTGGGTCAAAGAACTGACTGAAACGGTGAGCTTCTGCTCAAAACAGTAAACTTCTGAATCAAAAATTTTAAAAGAGACTGAGAAAAAGATGAAAAACATGTTTGGCAGAATGCATGAGCTCTGGTGGGGTGGGCAGCAAGGAAGGGGCCACAAGTCTAGATTTGATTGGAAATTTTATATGAAATACACAAAGCTTCAGTAAAAAAAAACGGATTTAGAAAAAGAAGAAATTGGGACAAGAAGATGAGTAGAAAATTCTCTAAAGATGAAACAGAAGTTACAGAAATAGTAAAAATAAGTCCAAGATCTATAGTCATTAGGGAAATGCAATTATAACCACTCTGAGATTTTAACTTATCCCACTCAGAATGGCTAAGATCTGAAAACAATCAGCAAATGGTGGCAAGGATGTGGAGAAAGGGAAAATCTTAATTAATTAATTAACTTTTAGTATTTTGTTTATTTATTTTTATATTATGTGTATGAGTGCTATGCCTGCTTGTGTGTAAGCACACCCATGGCATGCAGTGTCTGCAGAGGACAGAGAGGGCATCAGATCCCTGAAATTGGAGTTACAGACAGTTGTTAGCTGCCATGTGGGTGCTGGGATTCGAAGCTGAGTCTTTGCAAAGACAGCCAGTCCTCTTAACCACTGGGCCATCTCTCCAGCTTCCAAAGCGGAACACTTATCTACTGCTGGTGGTTGTGCAAACTGTTGAATCCACTATGGAATCTACTGAAGAGATGCCTCAGAGATAGATAGATAGATAGATAGATAGATAGATAGATAGATAGATATAATGTTCAATAGTGTTCAAGTATAAAAATTTGGGGCTGTTAGAATGGGCAGCATAGGACAAGATCTAAATATGATCAAAATAAACATTGTATGTTTCCATGTATAATCAAGCAGACTTCAGTTAATAACACACAACATTTTCTAATTTAAGTTGGTTTTGGCAGTAATGGTTGGCATAACATGGAGTGCATCACGTGCTCAGACAGCATATGGAGGGTGCTCCAAACCCAGCCTGTCACGGGATTGTGTGAGCAGCACAAGGAAGCCCTGCCAGGAACACCTCAGATCATTCTACATGTAATTTCAAATTAATTATTGGATATGGAATGTTTGTGAAACTTTTATTTACTCCAATTTTTTGCAACCTCAAAAATTCAGTTATAGTCACAACTGATGTAAGCAGCTATGGTATGCAGTACCATCACTACCCATTAAGAGTTATGATTGATTGTTAAAGGCAACATACTGTTGCCATGGGGATACCTGTGCCAAGTCTTGTAAGCATCTTCTGATATTTTATAAGATGTTAGACTTTTGATATGTTGTAAAATATCTCATTTTAGGGGCTGGAGAGATAGCCTATTGGTTAAGAGTGCCAACTGCTCTTGCAGAGGACCCGGGTTCGATCCCCAGCACCCACTTGGCGGCCGAGAACCATCTTTAACTCCAGTTCCAGGGGAATCCGAAGCCCTCTTCTGACTTCCGTGGCATTGCATGACACGGGTGCACAAACCTACATGCAGACAGTACATTCATACACATAGAAAATAAATAAATAAATTTAAAAAATCTCATTTTAATTATTAATTTGATCTAAAGCAGACTTTAATCGAAATACAAAAAATGTTTGAGTTCTATTATTTTCTGTGTTGTCATTTTGGGACTTCTCTCAAGAATGGGTCTAAAGATGCACTTGCTATGTTATAAGCTAAGTAAGCAAAATATATTTAGTAGCGTGTTTAGTATGTTTGTTCATTTGTTCATTGAGTCTTTGTGAGAAGGTAACATTTAAAATATTATCAAACATAGCCGGGCGTGGTGGTGCACGCTTTTAATCCCAGCACTTGGGAGGCAGAGGCAGGCGGATCTTTGTGAGTTCAAGGCCAGCCTGGTCTACAGAGTGAGTTCCAGGACAGCCAGAGCTACAGGGAGACCCTGTCTCGAAAAGACCAAAAAAAAATTATCAAACATACTTTATACTTAATGAGAGATACAGATGCAGACATGAATATGATTTCATCCCGAGTATCATGTATTAATGTAGATCCTGGCCAGAGAAACCTGAAAAGAAAAATATGAAAAAGAAGTAATTTAAAAAATGGGTATAGGGCTGGAGAGATGGCCTAGCGGTTAAGAGCGCTGACTACTCTTGCAGAGGACCCGGGTTCGATCTCCAGCACCCACATGGCAGCTAAGACTGTCTTTGACTCCAGTTCCAGGGGAATCCAACGCCCTCTTCTGACCTCCAAGGTTTTGCACGACACGGGTGCACAAACCTACATGCAGACAGTACATTCACATATGAAAATAAATAAAATTTAAAACAAAATGGATATAGTAGGCCAGGTATGCTGGTGTACGCCTTTAGTCCTAGCACTTGGGAGGCAGAAGCAGGTGGATCTCTGTGAGTTCAAGGCCACCCTGGTCTACAGAGTGAGTTCCACGACAGCCAGAGCTACAGGGAGACCCTGTCTCAAAAAGATAAAAAAATGGGTATAGAATAGATCGAATCCAGAGTAAGGTCTATAGATTTACAGGCTGTCCACAAAGTTCTATAGAATAAGGTCTCATGGTCCTGTGTACCTGAGTTGAGCACGGTCAGGCCAGGAACCTCCAGACTGATGCTTGGATATCTTCCTTCAGCCTCTCCTGCTGACAAACACTCTTCGCCACTCCCCAGGCTGGCGACCTGGAAGGCCTCCTTCCAGCTAGAACACCACTAGCAAGAACACTCTTACCACTTCACACGCTGGCAGCAACGCCCCTCCAACCATTCACCAGCAGCAAACCAGGTTAGTGATCTGGATCATCCCCGTCTAACCCACTGGTCCCTGATACTTGGAATTCAGGCTCACTGCTGCCTGTGTATGCCCCCAAAAAGGAATTCTGTGTAATGTTAATGGAGAATTCACTTTACTATAGGCAGTTCATTCTTTATACAGCCAAGATGATGTCACTTCTCACAGCCAGTCCCAGAACTCTGCATCATGCCCCCTTGTATGCTACTGCTCCACCCAGCAACATGGGCTGGGGTCACAAGTTGCTCCTTCACAGGGTGGAGTCAGAGGAACCTCATAACTTCCATATTATACCCTGAGGGATGCTAGCTGAAAACTAGCCCCTCACCCAAACTGGATCTTCCCACATTTCCCCCTTTTAATTTTATTTTTTTTCTGAGAAACAGACTGGCACATGGGAGAGGTTGGGACCATGAAGGATCCAGGGTCTTGAATAGTCAATTGTCTAAACCTGTCTTGAGTGCCAGGCTGGCATAGGCCAGACATAACATTTTGTTTTTTACACTAAAACTGATTTATGTCCCCCCAAAACAACTATGAGGTGAACTAATTGTTAGGCATAAGCAATAAATGTAAGCAACATTCATGTAAAATCAATTAGTAAGTTTCTATGTCCAAATTTTGTATAACCCAGAATTCCCATACTCCAGTTGGAGAGGCTTGTATGAACAACTATGTTGATTAAATGAAAGTCCAGTCTATATTACTGCGATCTCACAATTAACCACCAATCTCCTCAGCCCTTACATTCTACTATGACTCCTCTTCTGCAGGTTGTTCACTAGGATTTGGGAAAGGGGCATGAGTGGGTGAGAAGTAAAACAGTCCATTTCCTTTTGAGGTGTCACTTTGGACTCTTGGGTGTGTTTAGGCTTTTTCCTTCTGCAGGATGGCATTTTATTTAGGGGTTCCTTTTTGATCCCACTAACAAAACACAAACAGTGAGAGTACAGACATTTAGACAGTATAAATTATTTTGACAAATTACTCTGTGGGCACAGAACACAAATGTTTAGATGGTATATTAAGATCATGAACTATGATTTTTGTGAAGAGATGGCAAAATTTTTATGCCCCCTAACTTTTCTTAGTTACTAGGGTTTTTAAAGCTTTATTACCAGCCATATGTCATTCCTCTAAAGGAGTGGGATAACTGGCAATTAACTTTTTCGGGTTGCAAAAATATTTTATCTGCCACTGACTGCTCAAAATCTCTTCGCAGGTGAGGTGTAGCTGAGGAGTCTTGGTTGACTTGAGAGACCATTTTTCTTCTTTCCAGCAACCTTTGGTAATGCTCTCTGGCATCCTGGAGACCAACTTTCCACTTGCAAGCATGGTCTCTATGCATCCTTTTTATGTTTACAATGGATCTTCAGCATCAGGGCCTTATGCCTCTTCTTTTGTGTGAACCCCAACTTTGTAGGCAAATAGCTTTCCTTTTGGGGAGTGGAGCCATTAGACCCCCCCACTTTTGCCAACATCTCCTTTCGCAGAATAATTCATCTTTGGCACCAAAGCTTTCCTCTATAGAATTGCAGATAAGAACTACTTTAAAAATTCCATCTTGCTGGGCATTGTGGCACATGCATATAATCCAAGCATTTCGGAGGCAGATGCAGGTGGATAGCTGTGAGTTCAAGGCCAGCCTGGTCTACATAGTGAGTTCCAGGACAGTTTAGTGCTACAGGGAGACCCTGTCTCAAAAAGACAAAAAAAGTAATAAAAATTAAAATTCCATTTCATCCCAGTCAGAATGACCATGATCAGGAATACCAATGATATAAATGTCAGCAAGAAGGTGGGAAAATGTCGGCACAAAGGTGGGAAAATGTCAGCATGAAGGTGGGAAAATTTCGGCATGATGGTGGAAAAATGTGGGCACGAAGGTGGGAAAATGTGGGAACGAAGGTGGGAAAGCAGAACACTTATACAGTGTTGGGGGGAGTTTAGACAAGTGCATCCACTTTGGAAATAAATGTAGAGGTTTCATAAGAAAATCACATCTAAGCCGGGTGTGGTTGTGCACTCCTTTAATCCAAGCACTTGGGAGGCAGAGGCAGGTGGATCTTTGTGAGTTCAAAGACAGCCTGGTCTACAAAGTAAGTTCCAGGCCAGCTGGGGCTACGTGGAGACTCTGTCTCAAAAAGAAAAAAAAAAAAAAAAAAAAAAAAAAAAAAAAAAAAAAAAAAAAAAAAAAAAGAAAAAAAAAGAAAATCACATCTAGAACTGCCATCCGATCCAGCATACACCCCAAGGACTTTATATAGTGCTATAGAGGAACTTGTTCAGCCATGTTCACTGAGACTCTGTTCCACTAGGAAATGGATGTTCATCGAGAGAAGAATGAATAAGGAAATTATGGCACATGTACATAATGTGATGTTAGTCAGCTATGAAGAAAAATGAAACCATGAAATTTGTAGATAAATGAATGGTGAGGCTGGAGAGATGGCCTAGCAGTTAGGAGCGCCAACGCTCTTGCAGAGGACCCAGGTTCGACCCCCAGCACCCACATGGCGGCTGAGAGCCGTCTGAAACTCCAATTCCAGGAAACTCCAGTACCAGGGGAATCTGATACCCTCTTCTGACCTCCACGGCATTGCACGACATGGGTGCACAAACTTGCATGCAGACAGTACATTCATACACATACAGAAATAAATAAAATTAATAAAAACAGATTTAAAAAATTAAAAAAAATAAATGAATGGAACCAGATAAAATATACTGAATGAGGAAACTCAGGTCCAGAAACACAAACAAAATAATTCTCTCTCATATACAGATACTAATCTCAAATCTCTTGGTTTTTGTGTGCTTAACTTGGAGCACAAGTATAAGCCAAGAAACTTCAAAGGGACTTTATGGAGCATGATAATGGGAGAATACTAGATTATACATAAACTGCAGAATTTGTAAAGCTAGAATTAGAATATTGGTGTGGAAAGTTTTAAGCAGGGAGGAGGATGGGAGTATGGAGGTATTTGAGGGAAAGTCAGGGCTAACCCTAAGGAAGGGTGTATAGAAAGCCACACAGAAACCCGTTAGCACACAACCCAATTTGCAAATTTAGATGGATAGCAGAATGCACATTATGTCAAAGAAAAGAGGAAGCACAGGAATTAAAGGATTAAGTGGGGAAGGTAACTAAAAGAGGGAACAGTAGGTATAGCAGCCAAAACTAAGAATGCCATATGGAGCCACAAGAAAAGAATAAAAAGCTCCAAAAGGAAGTGGAAATACTGAAGAAATCACAGGATGAAACAAAAAGGAAATTGAACATTTATCCAATCAGTAGGAAAGGATGGGAAAAAGCCTTAGAAGCAGAATGGATGAAGCAGATAAAAGACTATCAGACCTACAGGATAAGACAGTGCAGCTAGAAACTTCAAGTAAAGATTATGAAAAATTAAAAAAAAAACACAAGAGTGGAACAACCAGATAATGTGGGACACCATGAAAAGACCAAGCCTCCACATCATAGGGACAGAGGAAGGAGAAGAATCCCAAGAGAATGGTATTGATCAGATCTTCAACAAAATAATAGAAGTAAACTTCCTCAAACTGTAAAATGACAAGCCCATAGAAATACAAGAAGCACATAGAACACCAAAAAGACAAGACCAGAAAAGAAATTCCCCACGTCATATCATGGTTAAAGCACTAGATGCTCAAAACAAGGACAAAATACTGAAAGCCACAAGAGAAAAAAAAACAAGTTACATACAAGGGGAAACCCATCAGAATCACGGTTGACTTCTCAGTGCAAACCATGAAAACCAGAAGAACATGGACCAAAGTATTCCCAGTACTAAATGACTTTAGATGCCATCCGGATTATTATACCCAGCAAAAATGTCAATCATAGTTGAAGGAGAAAGAAAAATCTTTCAGGACATAAACAAAATGAAAGAACACATGTCAAAAAAACCAATTCTTCAGAAAATACTAGAAGCAATTCAAAGAACAGAGGAAAGGAGCAACTATCTTTAAGCAACCCAAGAGAAAAATTACCAAAAGCATAAAAGAGTAAATAAATACCTAGACCAAGAATGCAAACAAAAAATAAGTTGAAAGGAAACAACACACATCCCTCAATAATAACCTTAAATATTAATGGTCTAAACTCCCCAATCAAAAGACACAGACTGGGAGAATGGATTAGGAAACAGAATCCATCTATATCCTTCCTCAAAGAAACCCATCTCACCCTCAAGGACAGACAGCACCTTAGAGTGAAAGGATGGAAAAAATATTCCAAGCAAATAGTACCAAAAAGCAAGCAGGAGTGGCTATTCTAATATCAGACAAAATAGACCTCAGAGTAAAATTAATCAGAAAAGACAGGGCCATTATATCCTTATCAATGGAAAAATTAACCAAGAAGATCTCACAATTTTAAATATTGATGTACCAAACTTTAGTGCACTGAACTTTATAAACACAATCCTTCAGGACCTTAAGACACAGATTAATCCCAGTACACTAATAGTGGGGGACTTCAATACCCCACTGAGCCCTTTGGACAGGTCAACATGACAAAGAATAAACAGAGAGACATCAGAACTGAACAACACAATACACCAAATGGACGTCACAGATATCTACAGAATATTCCATCCAAACACCAGAGGATATACTTTCTACTCAGCACCTCATGGAACATTTTCCAAAGTTGACCACATACTGGAACATAAAAGAAACCTCAACAAATACAAAAGGATTGAAATTATTCCATGCATTCTATCAGACCACAGTGCAATAAAGCTCAATATTAACACCAGGGTAAGCCCTAATAACTATAAAAACACATGGAGACTAAAAAACGCAATACTGAACAATAAGTGGGTCAGAGAAGAAATAAAGAAATAAAAGCATTCCTGGAACTAAACGAAAATGACAATACAAGACAACAAAACCTGTGGGATACATTAAAGTCAGTTCTAAGAGGGAATTTTATAGCCCTAAGTGCCCATATTAAAAAAACAGAAAGAGAACAAGTAAACCTTCTAACACTGCAGCTAAAAACACTTGAAAGACAACAACAAATGAATCCTAAACCCAACAGACAGGAAGAAATAACAAAAACCAGAGCAGAAATCAATGAAATAGAAACAAAGAAAACAATACAAAAAAATCGATGTACCCAAAAGCTGGTTCTTTGAAAAGATAAACAAAATAGACAGACCTCTAGCCCAGTTAACCAAAAGAAAGAAAGAGCAACTCCAAATCAATAGCATTTGCGATGAAAGGGGAAACATCACAACAGATAAAGAAAAGATCCAGACAATCATATGAGAATACTTCAAAAACCTATACTCTACTAAATTTGAAAACCTAAGAGAAATGGATGAATATCTGAAATTCTGGGATTCTCCAAAGCTTAACCAAGAAGAGATTGACAGCTTACACAGACCCATAACACTTGAAGAAATTGAGGATGTAATAAAAAGCCTCCCAACTAAAAAAGCTCAGGTCCAGATGGCTTCACAGCAGAATTCTATAAAACATATAAAGAGGTCTTACAACCATTACTACTCAAACTTTTCAGAAGGATACAGACAGAAGGAAATACCCCAAATTCCTTCTATGAAGCCAGCATCACCCTATTACCAAAACCAGGCAAAGACACAAAGAAGAAAGAAAACCATAGATCCATATCATTGATGAACACAGATGCAAATATTCTCAACAAAATACTTGCAAATTGCATACAGACCCACATCAAAAAGGTCATCCATCATGACCAGGTTGGATTCATATCAGAGATGCAGGGATGGTTCAACATACGTAAATCAATATCATAAAACACATAAATGGACTTAAAGGCAAAAACCACACAATCATCTCAATTAATGCAGAAAAAGCTTTTGACAAAATCCAGAATCCCTTCATGCTTAAAGTATTAGAGGGAATTGGACTGGAGGGATCATTCCTCAATGTAATCAAAGCCATATACAAGAAACCCACAGCCAACATCATCCTAAATGGAGAAAAATTGGAAGCATTCCCCTTAAAGGCAGGAACATGACAAGGCTGTCCACTATCACCACTCCTCTTCAATATAGTGCTTGAAATGCTCTCTAGGGCAATAAGGCAAGAAAGCAAAATTAAAGGAGTACTAATTGGAAAAGAGGAAGTAAAATTATCCCTTTTTGCAGATGATATGATAGTTTGCCCAATGAATGCTAAAAACTCCACCAGAAAACTCTTAGAAACAATCAAAAGTTTCAGTAAGGTGGTGGGATACAAATTAACCCAGAAAAATCAGTAGCCTTCCTTTACATCAATAATAAGCCACTGGAGAAGGAATATAAGGAGACTTTCCCAATCACAATAGCCTCAAAAAAATACCTAGGAATAAACCTAACCAAAGACACCAAAGACCTCTACAACAAAAATTTTAAAACCCTGAGGAAGGAGATTGAAAATGACATCAAAAGATGGAAAGACCTCCCATGCTCATGGATTGGAAAATTAATATAGTAACAATGTCCATTCTACCCAAATTAATATATAGATTCAATGCAATCCCAATCAAAATCCCCATGAGCTTTTCAACAGACTTAGAAAAAAATCCTTAAACTCATATGGAAAAACAAAACACCCCGAATAGCTAAAGCAACCTGAGCAAAAAGTACAATACTGGGGGGATTACATTACCAGACGTCAAGCTATATTACAAGGCTATAGTCAAAAAGACAGGCTGGTACTGGCAAAAAAACAGAACCATTGACTAATGGAACAAAATTGAAGATCCAAACTCGAGCTTATATAACTTCAGATACCTCATATTTGACAAAGGGACCAAAAAAGCTCAATGGAGGAAAGATAGCATCTTCAGCAAATGGTGTTGGCAAAACTTGATCACCATTTGTAGAAGAATAAAATTAAACCCCTACCTCTCACCCTATACAAAAATCAACCCCAAGTGGATCAAAGATCTCAATATGAAGCCTGAAACCCTGAAGGAGATAAAAGAAAAAGTTGGCAACAATCTACAAGACATAGTTGTAGGAGGAGACTTTCTAAACCAGACAGCAGCCACACAGGAAGTAAGGTCAACAGTTGACAAGTGGGACCTCATAAAACTCAAAAGCTTCTGTACAGCAAAAGAAACAATCAAGGAGGTGAAGAGAAAACCCACAGAGTGGGAAGCAATCTTTACCAGTGACACATTTGACAGAGCATTAATGTCAAGAATATATAAACTACTCAAAAAACAAAGAAGTAAGAAGACAAATGACCTACTCAAAAGATGGAGTAAAGAACTGAACAGAGACTGCCAGTGAGGAATTAAAGATGGCTGAGAAACATCTTAAAAAGTGTTCATCATCATTAATAATTAAGAAAATGCAAACTAAAACCACTCTCAGATATCATCTCACTCCAGTGCGGCTAGCTAAGATCAAGAAAACAAAAGACAACAGATGTTGGAGGGGTTGTGGGGAAAGGGGAACACTCATCCACTGCTGGTGGGAATGTAAACTTGTACAACCACTGTGGAAAGCAGTGTGGAGAACCCTTAAAAGCCTCGGAATGAGCTTACCATCTGAACCAATCATACCACTCCTGGGTATATATCCCAAAGACTCATCCTACTGCAAAGATATATGCACATCCATGTTTATTGAAGCTCTCTTCACAATAGCGAAGAGCTGGAACCAACCCATATGCCCCTCAACAGATGAGTGGATGACAAAAATGTGGTACATCTACACAATGGAGTACTATTCAGTGGTAAAGAAGGATGGCATTATAAGCTTTGCAGGTAAATGGATGGAGCTCGAAGCCATTATTCTGAATGAGGTGAGCCAGTCCCATGGAGAATGTTTTCCCTCATTTGTGGATGCTCACACCAAATCCCTCAGATGAAAGGCAAGCTGATTGACAGTATGGTTATATTTTTGGTTTATCTGTAAGCAACTATGTTATCATAATGTAAATCCTTCAATGGGCTTTAGAATCCACCCACCAATTATTTTCAGGCTCTGTAATTGCCATATATGGGTGGAGAGTATGTATCCATATTTTATAATAACATGAAATTAACAGAGGAAAATGTGAATTCCTAAGCATAAAAAAAGACAGAGAAAGATGCAGGACAGTTATGATAGAGTACATGATCTGGGATGGTTTGGGGTGCAGTGGGGGAAAGGGATAGGCGACTATGCCCGAACAGAAATGAAAAATGATGTATGAAATACATAAAACATCAATAAAATATTAATTAAAAAAGAATGCCATGTGGAGATCCATTATTTAGTATAGTAATTTCAACATATAATTTTAAATAAATATTTATTCAGGAAAGGAATACATAGTAAACAAGAAAGAAATAAAGGAAAGAGGGTTGAGGAAAAATTGTCATTGATTTTTCATAAGCATATCAATATTGGCACCAAGTTTTTCTTAGTGTTTTCTATGTGACTGACTCCATGTTAGATACTAAAAACAAATGACTCCAGAAATTACAGTGAATTTCTAGTTTAATAGATTATAGAAATACACAGGAATGACTACTACCGAGTTAATAAATCCTATGTTTACTATGATGATTCATCTATTAATTTATGATAGTGAGTGACATCTCTACAGGGAAGGAACAATATGAATATATGTGAATGATTACAAAGAAGCAGATGAAGCCAGGTGTAGTGATGGATGCTTTTAGTCTCAGCACATGGGAGGCAGAACCAGGAAGATCTCTGTGAGAATAAAACCAGCTTGGTCTGTGTAGCCAGCTGGGGCTACAGGAAAACCCTGTCTCAAGATGGGAGGTGGGAAGGTCAGGAGAGGAGAAAGGTGGGGATGATGGGAGCACTGGGGCTCGGGATGGAGCATGGGGTGGTAAGAGAAGAAGAAAGAATAGAGGTGATTGGAGCTTGAGAGGCTAGGAAAGCCAGAGTGTAATGTGATGCCCCTGAGACCTCATGAGAAATTCACATGCACTGTCTGAACATTAGCACATGGGTTGTGCAACCTGGGGCCTGTGTGTCAGGGAACACAGTGCAAGACAGAGGATACCTCCCTTTGAATTGTTGGTGAGAGTGATCCAAGTGAGTCTCAGAACAAAGCAGCCCATCTCCAAAGCTCTTTATAATCTACCAGAAATAGAGGATGAGGCCCTACTGTTCAGAGTGGGACATGCTTCAGGGACAGGACTTAGATTAATGAAACAGGAACTTACCTGCAACTTTTCTTTTTTTGTACATTTTTATTGAAGTTATGTTCATTTCATTAATCATTTCTCAGTCCAGTGTAGACTCATCTTGTCTCCCATGCTTCCCATCCCACTTGAGTTCATCCAACCTGCTAACCCTGCCCTGTATCTTTTTCTGATTCTTTTCAAAGTTTTTTTTCAAAGCAGAGGATTATTGTCCTTGGGGGAACTTTACTGTTTCAGTTGGTTCCCTGTCCCTGTTCCTCTGCTGTTGTTCCCTCCAATCTGTACCGCTTCAACATATGCATATATATGTCACACCTATACTAAAATTATATCATATGTACCCCTGCAACTTTTCTGAGTTAAGTGCTCATAATGTTAGAACATGTGCACAGTGTTATAAGAGAGGGTCAATCAGTGGTTCAGCCCAGTGCCTAACTCAACTAATCATCATGAGCTGCCCAGGAAACTTTCTTCTGGTGCAATGGAGGCACTGTTGTCTGGGAGATGGTCAACAGCTATCCAACTGGAGTTGGAACCCTCTCAATGGGAGTGGACCCAAGAGAGCCACTGTAAATTCAGACAAATGTACAGGGATGTAGAGGACATTGAGCCTAGATAAAAACCTATATCTCCAGACAAATGAAATTTCTTTTTTTTTTGAATTTATTTTCATTGATGCTTTGTGTATTTCATACATCATTTTCCAATTCAGTACAGGCATATATCCCCTTCCCTTCCCCCCTCCCCACCCCTACCCATTGCAGATCGTGCATTCTGCTGTAAGTTTTCTGCATCTTTCTCTGCTTTTTTGTTTTGTTTTGTTTTCATTTTTTTAACAATAGGTGATAATTTGTGAGTACAAGCATCCTTCATGTAAAACCAATTTGCAAGCCGTTGTGCCCAAACCCACACAGCTCATGGGTCCCACCATCCAGCAGGGGGGGCTTGTATGTTCAATCAAGTTGATCAAATGAGTGTCCAGTCTATATTGTTGTAGTTTCACCATTCACCCCAATCGCAGCCCTTACATTCTACCACGCCCCCTCTTCCGCAGATTGTTCCCTAGGCTTAGAAAAGGGGCACAGGTGGATGAGAAGCAAAACAGTCTACTTTCTCTGGAGCTGTTGTCTTGGTCTCTAGTCAATTCTGGCTGTTTTCTTTCATGGGCTGCCAGCTTGTCCAGGCATAACCTTTCGATCCTACTAATGAAGCACATGCAATTAGATATATAGGTATTTAAACAGTATAATATATAGCCTTTCGATCCTACTAATGAAGCACACACAATTAGATATATAGGTATTTAAACAGTACTAATTGTTATGGTAGGTTACTTTGGTATAGACACAGATGTTTGGATGGTATGTTAATTCATGAATTACATTTTCTTCTGTTAAGTATGACAGGGTCTTCGTGTGGTTTATAACATCTCCTAACCATTAGAGGATGTAAGCTTGTGGCATCAGCCGTGGGTTATTCCTCCAAGGAGAGAGCTAATAGCCAATTAGATTTGGGATATACAGACATATGGCTGCCACTGCTGCACAGTATTTCCAGGCAGATGAGGTGTAGCTGGTGCTGACGGAGGAGTCTTGCTTGACTCAAGGAGACCTATATTTGCTTTATTGGTTTAGTGGTCTTTGGTAACACTCTCTGGCATCCCAGAGACCATCTGTATACTTGCAAGTGCGGTCTCCATACATCTTTCCCATGTTTATATCAGGTCTTCAACAGCAGGGCCTTATCGCCTCTCTTCCTGCAGATATCCCAGTTTGGAGGCAAGGAGCCTTTACCATTTGTGGGGGCTTGGATCCCCTGGCCAACATCTCCTTGGTAGAATAATCCATTGTTGATGTCAGAGCTCCTGTATTAATATATTTTGTTTAAGTGCATAGCTTAAGGAGACTTTAGCATTATATTTGGTTCTGAATAGAGAATAATCCTTTTCACAGTTTCTATGTCCATTAGTCAATTAAAGAAGGCAGTTTTACTGATTTTACAAGAGAATACCTCTATAACAGCTGGCTCCAATCTACAGCTGGAGAACGACCTCATCATCATCATATTTCTCCTTATTCTATGGGGGGGAGTTAAGAAAGTCTCTTGTATTAAAACCTTTGCGGCACCTAGAAGGTAAGCTTCATTAGGAATCATTAAAAATAGTTGTTACTAGTAGGATCCACAGAGGGGCCTGATGTCTGCAGCAATCTGAGGCATTTCTTCCCTTCAATGCCCAGAGGAGTCAATCCTTCTGCTGGCACTTTCTGGTACATCCTACTCACTGCAAAGCTGCATTTTCTTTCTCAGCCATTAAGTTGGTGATACTCTGGCCTGTTGGAACATACAAATCCTTTCCCATAGTTAGTTTTAAGATTTGGGTTGCAAGGTTTTTTGACAAAAAGTTTTCATATCTATCTATATCCCCCTTTTTTATTTAAGGTTTTTATTTTTGACCCATGAGTCTCAAAAAAGCAGTTGTTTTATACATACCTATAGGGTGGAATCAAGGCACAGATTTCATCAAGTTCACCCATGCTGTTTTGGGTTACTGTATGTGATTAACTTGGGAAACAAAGTTTATTTTTGAGTTAAATCATCCTATAGGTGAAAGAGATTGCTACCAGGTGATACTATATGACAGCAAAATTATAGAGAACATTTGTTTATACCAATCCCAAAGTAATTGTTATACAGATTTTAGTTAAAGCTAATGTGGACAAGAGCAATTTATATCACCAATTAACTCAGATGCATTACCGTTTTTATCAGCCTTCAAACCAATGTTGTCCAATATGCACATATTTACTTTTACTAAGTCCTAAAACACCATGTATCCTGTAGACAGAGTCTGGGCAAAACTGGATACTTGTTGAACTCACGTCAATTAAACATGCACCAATCGAATATACACCCGTGTCCCTCTCCCACCCCTCCCACCCCTCCCGAGTCACCATTTCAGTCAGCCTTCTGATGCAATCTTTCTGTTGTTGTTCTTTTAATATGCATCCCTCTCCACAAGAAATATTTATAACTGGGTTATTGGTACTAGCGTCCACATATGAGAGATACCATTTGTCGTTTGTTTTTCTGGGACTGTGTTACTTCACTTAACATGATGTCTTCAAGCTCCATCCATTTACCTGCAAAGTTCATGATGTTGTCTTTCTTTACTGCTGCATAGAATTCCATTGTGTACATGTACCACATTTTCTCTATCCACTCGTCAGTTGAGGGGCATTTGGGTTGATTCCAGTTTTTTGCTATTGTGAACAGAGCGGCAATAAATATAGCTGTGCATGTATCTCTGCAGTAAGATGAGTCTTGTGGGTATATACCCAGGAGTGGTATGACTGGGTCAAATGGCAGGATCATTTTGAGTCTTCTAAGGGTTCTCCACACTGTTTTCCATAGTGGCTGCACAAGTTTACATTCCCACCAGCAATGGATGAGTGTTCCCCTTTCCCCACACCCTCTCCAGCACTTGGCATCATTTGTTTTCTTGATCCTAGCCAGTCTTACTGGAGTAAGGTGGTATCTTAAGGTGGTTTTAATTTGCATTTCCTTAATTATTAGTGATGTTGAACACTTCTTAAGGTGTTTCTCAGCCATCTCTAATTCCTCCTCTGTGAAGTCTCTGTTCAGATCTTTGCTCCATCTTCTGAGTGATTCATTTGTTTTCTTTCTTCTTTGTTTTTTGAGTAGCTTGTATACTCTGGAGATTAATGCTTTGTCAGATGTATCTGCTGTGAAGGTTTCCTCCCATTCTGTGGGTTTTCTCTTCACTTCCTTTATTGTTTCCTTTGATGTACAGAAGCTTTTGAGTTTAATGAGGTCCCATTTGTCAATTGACGACCTTATTTCTTGTGCAGCTGCTGTCTGATTTAAGAAGTCTTTTCCTACACCTACGTCTTGTAGTCTGCTGCCAAGTTTCTCTTCTATCACCTCCAGAGTTTTGGATTTCACGTTGAGGTCTTTGATCCATTTGGAATTGACTTTTGTACAGGGTGAGAGGTAGGGGTTTAATTTCATTCTTCTACAGGTGGTGATCCAGTTTTGCCAACACCACTTGTTGAAGATGCTGTCTTTCCTCCAATGTGTCTTCTTGGCCTCCTTATCAAATATGAGATGGCTGAAATTGTATGTGCTCAGGTTTGGATCTTCAATTTTGTTCCATTGGTCAACTGGTCTGTTTTTGTGCCAGTACCAAGCTGTTTTTATGACTATAGCCCTGTAGTATAGTTTGATGTCTGGTATAGCGATCCCCCCTGTATTGCTCTTTTCGCCCAGAGTTGCTTTGGCTATTCGGGGTCTTTTGTTTTTCCAAATGAAATTGAGGATTCTTTTTTCCAAACATGTGAAGAAGCTCTTGGGGATTTTGATTGGGATTGCATTAAATCTGTATACAAGTTTAGGTAGAATGGACATTTTTACTATATTTATTTTCCCAATCCATGAGCATGGGAGGTTTGTCCATCTCCTGATGTCTTCTTCAATTTCCTTCTTCAGAGGTTTAAAATTTTTGTTGTAGAGGTCCTTGGTATCTTTGGTTAGGTTTGTTCCTAGGTATTTTATTGTTTTTGAGGCTATTGTGAGTGGGAAGGTCTCCTTGTATTCCTTCTTCAGCTGCCTACTGTTGGTGTAGAGAAAGGCTACTGATTTTTCTAGGTTTATTTTGTATCCTGCCACCTTACTGAAGCTCCTAATCGTTTCTAGGAGTTTCCTGGTGGAGTTCTTAGCATCCCTTAAGTAGACAATCATATCATCAGCAAAAAGGGATAGCTTGACTTCCTCTTTTCCTATTAGAACTCCTTTAATTTCCTTTTCTTGCCTTATTGCCCTAGCAAGGGATTCAAGCACTATGTTGAAAAGGAGTGGTGACAGGGGACAACCTTGCCGAGTTCCTACCCTTAAGGGGAATGCTTCTGTCGTTTCCCCATTTAGGATGATATTGGCTGTGGGTTTCCTGTATATGGCTTTGATTACATTAAGGTATGATCCCTCCAATCCAATTCCCTCTAGGACTTTAAACATGAACGGATGCTGGATTTTGTCAAAGGCTTTTTCCGCGTCAATTGAGATGATGGTGTGGTTTTTGTCTTTCAGTCCGTTTATATGCTTGATGATATTTATTGATTTTCGTATGTTGAACCATCCCTGCATCTCTGGTATGAATCCAACTTGGTCATGGTGGATGATCTTCTTGATGTGGGTCTGTATGCGATTTGCCAGTATCCTATTTAGAATTTTGGCATCTGTGTTCATTAGGGAGATGGGTCTATAGTTCTCCTTTTTAGTTGCATCTTTGCCTGGTTTTGGTATTAGAGTGATGCTGGCTTCATAGAAGGAATCTGGGAGAACTCCCTCCGTTTGTATCCTTCTAAACAACTTGAATATTAATGGTTGTAAGTCTTTTTGAAATATTTTATAGAATTCTGCTGTGAAACCATCTGGGCCTGGGCATTTTTTGGTTGGGAGGCTGCTTATTACATCTTCAATTTCTTCACATATTATTGGTCTGTTTAAGCTGTCGATCTCTTCTTGGTTGAGCTTTGGTGATTCCCAAGATTTCAGATATTCATCCATTTCTTCTAGGTTTTCAAACTTGGTAGAGTATAGGTTTTTAAAGTAATTCCGTATGATTGTCTGGATCTTTTCATTATCTGTTGTGATATTTCCCTTTTCATCACAGATTCTATTGATTTGGAGTTGTTCCTTCTTTCTTTTGGTTAACTGGGCTAGAGGTCTGTCTATCTTGTTTATTCTCTCAAAGAACCAGCTTTTGGATTCATTGATTTTTTGTATGGTTTTCTTTGTTTCTATTTCATTGATCTCTGCTCTGATTTTTGTTATTTCTTCTTGTCTGCTGCGTTTAGGGTTCATTTGTTGTTGTCTCTCAAGTACTTTTAGCTGGAGTGTTAGATCGTTCACTTGTGCTCTTTCTGTTTTTTTAATGTAGGCACTTAGAGCTATAAACTTTCCTCTTAGGACTGCTTTTAAAGTGTCCCATAGGTTTTGCTGCGTTGTATTATCATTGTCATTCAGTTCCAGGAATGTTTTTATTTCTTTCTTTATTTCTTCCTTGACCCATTCATTATTCAGGAGAGTGTTGTTTAGTCTCCATGTGTTCTTGTAGGTTGTAGGGTTTATCCTGGTGTTGATATTGAGTTTTATTGCACTGTGGTCTGAAAGAATGCATGAGATTATTTCAATCTTTTTGTATTTGTTGAGTTTTTCCCTGTGTCCCAGTATATGATCTATTTTGGAGAATGTTCCATGGGGTGCTGAGTAGAAAGTGTATTCTCTGGTGTTTGGGTGGAATATTCGATAGATGTCTGTGAGGTCCATTTGGTGTATTGTATCATTCAGTTCAGATGTCTCTCTGTTTATCCTTTGTCCTGTTGATCTGTCTAAAGGACTTAGTGGGGTATTGAAGTCCCCTACTATTAGTGTGCTGGGGTTAATCTGAGCCTTGAGATCCTGAAGAGTTGTCTTTACAAAGTTTGGTGCGCCGGCATTTGGTGCATATATATTCATGATTGTGAGATCTTCATCGTCGATTGTTCCTTTAATGAAGATATAATGGCCCTCTTTGTCTCTTTTGATTTCTTTTGCTTTGAAGTCTATTTTGTCTGATATTAGGATAGCGACACCTGCTTTCTTTTTGGTACCATTTGCTTGGAATATTTTCTTCCATCCCTTCACCTTAAGTTGGTGTCTGTCCTTGAAATTGAGATGGGTTTCTTGCAGACAGCATATAGATGGATTTTGTTTCCTAATCCATTCTCCCAGTCTATGCCTTTTGATTGGGGAGTTCAGCCCATTAATATTTAAGGTTATAATTGAAAGATGGATGTTTTTTCTTTTCACCTTATTATCCATTTGGACTTTTAGTCTCTGATTCTACTCCTATGTTTATATTTTTATTAGTTTCTTTTCCTAGGTGCTTGAGGATAGTTGAAATTTCTTACCACACACACTAACAATGAAGTCTTGTAATTACAGATAAGCATATCATATGCCACCCATCAAAAAGGATACACTGTGCAAAAGATGGAGGCTAATGCAGAATCCAACAACTAGTCAAACACAGAACATATACATTAAAAAATCCCCATTCCTAGGAGACTCATCTACACAACGAATTAGGGGCAGAGAGAAAATGAGCTCAACCCTCAATTCCCACCAGTAACGCTTCTTTCCATACACAATAGAGTGTGAGGCAAACAGAAGGCCACAACTAGTCAACGTCCAAAGAATGGGAGCCTCAAGACTGTGTATCCCTGGATGTGTCCCCTATATTGAACCTCTCCAACCCACGGCTCAGGAATCATTGAAGAAGAGGGGACCAAAAGATTGTAAGAGCCAAGGCTGGCTGGTGCATGAACATAGAGAAGCAGTGACTTACAAACTGACTGTAAGCTTTCACATGTAAACCTGTGGCAATCTAGGCATCAAACACAGGACTCATCCCAACTGGGATAAAGTGGAGAAAGAGAAATGAGTGGGGGACTGTCCCTGGACTGAAACTATAGGAGACTGGGTACTGTTGGGTGAGGAAATGTATGCCTTGCCTGGGATTCCTACGTGTGTGTCTAGACTCCCGTGGATGTATTTGCACAGAAGGACATCTGGGTGTGGGAGCTTGACTAGAAAGGGCTTCATTTGGATGTTGTGTTTTGAGTTCTGGTGGGGGGGGGGCTGGGACATGGCTAAGATTAGGTTTGGTCGGGAACCATTGTATGAGGTGTACAGATGCTAAAACATGAAATAAAATAAAAAGAAAACCAAGAGAAAGTAAAGCAGATGGGAATTAACTGAAAAGATTTAAACAATACTTGAAAAATATTAAGGCTAAACTGAGAATTTCAGGATTCCACATTTACGTAGAAAGGAGGAGCAAAAGATGTGGCTAGAAAGGAGCCCGAGGCCATGGCAAGTAAGAGGGATAAGAAGATAAGGGCCAGAAGAGAAGGAAATATGGTAAGGAATGTCTTCTGTGCCTGACCTGGTCACTGTCCACCTTGCTGCAGCTGTGGTATTTGCACAAGACCTATGGGCTCTTTAGCATTTCCTCTTCAACAAGGGTGGAGACTTTACCTCTCTCTGAGGGACTCTTGACAATTAAGGATATTGCAAGCAAGACATTGTTTCCTTCAATGTTTTAGCCACTGATAACTTGCCCATGTACACTTAGATAAGAAACTGTCAATGGGTCACTGACAGAGAGAAGTTAAGAGTAGGGGGCTTTCTTTTGGGGAGAAGTGTTATAGCATGAGAGGAAGATGACAGAAGGAAACAGGGAGGTCAGGAATGAGCAAAATTGATTATATTAGTATATGAAATGGTTAAACGATACAAAATAATAACATTGGTCACTATCTATTCATGAGAGAATATATATAAATTGGTACTATTTTTCTCTAATACACCTGGGCTTAAAGAACTACTGAATATGGAAATTATCTCAAAAGTCCCAATGGATCTTTCCTTCTAGTCTGTGTCTTCTGAGACAGTGAACTGAAGAGGGCCAATCAGGCACAAGCTCAAGGTGTAGCATTTCTCAAAATGTGCAGAGACTGACTGTGGTTGAACATGATTGCCATTGAACTCTTGATGATCAGTACTCTTAGTCATGCACATTATTCTGGACTTTGCTGGCACTAAGGTGAGTCGGGGTGACTTCCAAAGACTCTGACTTTCTAAAAATAAAAAGTTTTCAGTATTAGCAACACCAAATGTGAGATGTGATTGACTGAATCTTTGTTGACTGCCACAGAATGTATTGCTATACATTTGGGGACTAAGAAAGGAATGAGGTCCCCACCACCTAAAATTATGTAGCTAACTTAAAACTACTTGCAGGTCCCTGGAGAGAGGGAAGTCCAGGAAGTCATAAGTTGCAATGGGTGGAAAATGAAGAAACAAAATTGGCCTTGACTGATAGATATGCTCAGAATTGCATCCAATGGAATATCCTTTGTGAAGAAATGGGATGTAACCCAAGACTAGAGGTGAATACTAGATCTCGAAAGGAATTTCTGGAAGAAGAGCAGCCATAGAAATTCTCCCATGCAATTTTCCACGCAGCTGGGTGCCACACAGCATCTGGGAAAGTTGTGCGGACATGACAACCTGGCTATTGCACAAATAGTCTCTGTGGAAAACTCAGTGAAATACTGATTTTGCTTAAATTCACACATTTGTTATGTCTCTTCCTTAAAACAATTAAGAATGACATTTTTCTCTCTTGCTGTTGAACATTAGATTCTTCCTACATATCACCTTATTTCACTATATCGGTCTGGTATAATAATATAGACTGATTTAACTGGTGCCTGAAAACTTAAACTTTGATTTGAACCATATCTGTCACTTCAAGTTCCTGTTAGATTAGGTGTTTTGAATCAGCATAAACTGTCTATTCCTCATCTGTACAGTGAGGATGGCAATATATCTATGCTGCTCAGGTTTAATTACAGGAATCAACATGGGATGGAACATTAGCACCTGAATGGAGAGAATTTTATCTGGTCAATTAAAAAATCTTCAATAGAAGGATGCTTTAGAGAATGCTAAAGATAATAAATATGTGTTCAGTGAATAACACATGTCTTGTCATATAGTTTTTCAGTTCTTATAACCATTCGCATTAATGAGTGTGTTTCAGATAGTGATTAAAAAATACTTCTCAAATAGCCATTCCAATACATGCACGTTATACAGCAAGACTTAATTGGTTTTTACTTGTGATATCTTTTCTCCAGAGACTTTACCAAATACTGATAATAAATCAGAAATAATTTTATTTTAAAATAATTCTTTGATATAAGCATAATTTTATCATTTGTTAAGCACAAAAATATTTACATCTAATGGGATAGAGGTGTTTATTGTATATGAATAATTAAATCTTGACTGACTACTTGATAATATAGGAGAAGAATATCTTTAACTATTTTCAGTGTTGATGGATGCTTGATTTTATAACTGCTGTTTTTGAAAAACCACTTCACATAAATGTGTGGTACAGACCAGAAGTCTATTTGGGTCCATATAAAAAATTGTTAGGAGTTCTATTAAATCAGAAACAAAATTCATTTAATATATTTATGAAAATCAATTCAGTGCTTCAAGCAGCAATTTTTATATCCAAATTTTACAACACAACACAATACATAGATATACTTATGTGCTGAAAAATCAAGGTAAGAAAAGATTAAAAGTATTTGCTTTCTGTAAGGAATCCATCACTTTCCATAAAAGTAGTAAACTTTGCATTTACAGTTAAAATGCTACATTTTATCACATAGAATATTCTCATATCTGAGCTGAGTCTTGAAGGCCATGACTGTTGGTGTGTCATGGAGCTGGTGGCACACACAGTGAAAAATGCGCACACAATGTGGTCAGGACCAAGGCTGGGGTAAAGGAAGTGATGCAGCACGGGCCACAACTGCCAGGAGCATCGCAGATTCATTCAGATTGATTTTAAAAAATAAACATTGGCTGCTGCATGCTCAGAAGCCTTTACTTTTGGCATCTCTCTAATATCCCTACCCCACATTCAGTTATAGCCATGATCCCAATTTAAGTGTCTGAGGCAAAAACTACTGTCACTACTCTTAAATTTCTGATTGTTTAAGGAAAAGCTTGAGATTTGTTCAAGTCCATCCTGCTACTTTAGTTTTTCTTCTTTGAGATACATCTTAGTACTACAAATCAAATAATTGCAGATCACTATGCAACCATGAAATTTGATGGGATCTTATGGACAGAAATGTTTGCACTGAGGATAGGGAAGACAGAGCTGGCTTTGTCTGACTTTCTGCGATTTAATGAGGGTTGTGGGTTGATCTGTGTTTTGCTGTTGTATTCTCTGCTTGAGAGATAGTAAGGTTTTCTGTGATGGTTGATCAGTTTTAACTGCAAGCCAGAAATTCAGACTCAACAGATCAGGAGTCTCCAAATAACCTCACACCTTCCTTGTCATTATGTTGCTTTGTTGTCGGCTTGTCATATTAGAAGAAGCACAGTCTTCCCAGGCAGCATTCCATGTAGACCAGTTCTCCTTGAATAAGCTCCTGCAGCACTTTCTTAGTCACCTCTTGGTAGCAATTTGAAGGAACTTAGCAGGTGAGGTGTCCCTGCATTTCGTTCCAGATTTGAGACATTCACAATTGTTTTTCAATATAAGCAAGAATACATTTAATTTCTTGGAGTGTAAGTAGCATTCCCTTTCTTATATTGACATCTCAATCTCATGTTACAGCAGAGGCTTTAAAATCTTACATCTTATCCCTCAAACATAAAAAGAGACTTGCATCTTTCAGTTTTTTTTTTCATTTTTTAACAATAAGTGATAATTTATGAGTACAAGCATCCTTCATGTAAAACCAATTTGCAAGCAGTTGTGCCCAAACCCACACAGCCCATGGGTCCCACCCATCCAGCAGGGGGGGCTTGTATGTTCAATCAAGTTGATCAATTGAGTGTCCAGACTATATTGCTGTAGTTTCACCATTCACCCCAATCGCAGGCCTTACATTCTACCATGCCCCCTCTTCCGCAGATTGTTCCCTAGGCTTAGAAAAGGGGCACAGGTGGATGAGAGGTAAAACAGTCCACTCTCTCTGGAGCTGTTGACTTGGACTCTGGTCAATTCTGGCTGTTTCCTTTCATGGGCTGACAGTTTGTCCAGGAATAACCTTTCGATCCTACTAATGAAGAACAAGCAATTAGATATATAGGTATTTAAGCAGCACTAATAGTTATGGTAGGTTACTTTAGCATAGACACATGTTTGGATATGTTAATCCATGAATTACAATTTTCCCCCCTGTTAAATATGACAGGGTCTTACTGTGGCTTATAACATCTCATGACCATTAGAGGATGTAAGCTTGTGGCATCAGCCGTGGGTTATTCCTCCAAGGAGAGAGCAAAACCAATTAGATTTGGGATATACAGGCATATGGCTGCCCCTGCTGGCACAGTATTTCCAGGCAGATGAGGTGTAGCTGATGCGGACAGAGGAGGCTTACCTTGACTCAAGGAGACCCATATTGCTTTATTGGTTTAGTGGCCTTTGATAACACTCTCTGGTATTACCAGAGGCCATCTGTACACTTGCATGTGTGGTCTCAATACATCTTTCCCATGTTAACATCAGGTCTTTGACAGGAGGGCCTTATTGCCTCTCTTCTTTGCCAGGTATCCCATTTGGAGGCAAGGAGTTTTTACCTTTGTGGGGGCTTGGATCCCCTGGCCAACATCTCCTTGGTAGAATAATCCATTCTGATTCAGAAGCTCTCTGTATTAATATATTTGTTTAATTAAAGCCAGTAATTTAGGAATTTTATAAAGTAATAAAAGAGAATAACCTTTTCACAGGTCCTATGTCTATTAGTCAAATTAAAGAGGCAGTTTTAGCATTTTTTTTCAGAGATGTGGGGGGTCAAGTTTTACCGGTTTTATAAGAGATTAACCCTATAACAGTTGGCTTCCAATTTACAGTTGGAGAAACGATCATCACATCATATTTCTCCTTGTTCTATGGAGGGGTAAGAAAGTCTCTCATATCCAAACCTTTGCAGCACCGAAAAGGTAAGTTTTCTTTAGTTAGGACTCATTATAATAGTTGTTAAAGTACGATCCACAAGGGGTTTGATGTTTGTAGCAATCTGAGGCTTTTATTCCTTTCAATGTTCAGATGGGCTAACCTTTCTGTTGGCACTTTCTGGTACATCCTACTCAATGCAAAGCTGTATCTTTTCTTTCTCAGCCGTTAAGTTGGTGACATTTTGACCTGTTGGAACATACAAGTCTTTTCCCGTAGTTAGTTTTAAGATTTGAATTGCAAGGTTTTTGACAAAAAAGTTTCATATCTATCTGTATCCCCCCCCCTTTTTAGGGTTTTGTTTTTTGACCCATGAGTCTCCAGAAGGCAGTTGTATTATACATACTTGAGTTCTAGAAGGACCATACATCTACTTGAATTTGCATACATTAGCCATAGAAGCTTGGCCTCACAGAATACTCTAAATTGAGATAGGATGTCATAATAATAGTAATAACAACAGTAGTGTTATTTTCTGATACTCAGTATTCATTATTTGCTATGCTAAATTTTAGCATATCAGTTAAACTTATCCTGTTAGATAATCCTACCAACACTGTGATCTCAGTGCAATCATCACCTAAGTGTAAAAACAGAATACTGAGGTGTGAGTGGTTAAGAAGGATCTCAACATTGTATGGAATGTGACTTTAGAAAGAGAGGTGCGATGTGAAATTAGATTATGACTTCAAAGCAATTTAATCACTTTTAGTTTCAGAAGTCTTATAGAAATCAACATTCTGGTGATATTTTGCATGTTTCTTTCATGCCCTGTACTTATCTATGATTTGCATTCCTGTCCAGGAACCTGACACTGTTACGGAGTGGAAGATGCTCTCACCCCACCAGCCACTATGTCCGGAGCCAATGGCTCCAGCCTGACCCCGGAATTCTTTATCCTGAATGGGATTCCAGGGTTGGAAGCTGCACACGTCTGGATCTCCCTGCCATTCTGCTTCATGTATATGGTCGCTGTTGTGGGGAACTGTGGGCTTATCTATTTCATTGTCCATGAGGAAACCCTGCACAGGCCCATGTACTACTTCCTGGCCCTGCTCTCCTTCACTGACATAACCCCGTGCACCACCACTGTGCCCAAAATGCTGTGCATATTCTGGTTCAACCTCAAGGAGATTGGCTTCACTGCCTGCCTGGTCCAGATGTTCTTTGTCCACACCTTCACGGCCACAGAGTCTGGGATGCTCATGCTCATGGCCCTGGACCGCTATGTGGCCATCTGCTACCCCTTACGCTATAGTACCATCCTCACCAACCCTGTGATTGCCAAGGCTAGCCTTTCTACCTTCTTGAGGAGTGTGGCATTCATCCTCCCCTTCACATTCCTCACCAAGCGCCTGCCCTATTGCCGTGGCAATCTCATCCCCCATGCCTACTGTGATCACATGTCTGTGGCCAAGGTCTCCTGTGGCAATACCAAGGTCAATGCAGTCTATGGTCTGTTGGTTGCTCTTGTGATTTGCACATTTGACATCTTCTGTATCACCATATCGTACACAATGATACTGAGGACAGTGATGAACCTGTCCTCTGCAGACGCTCGTCACAAAGCCTTCAGCACCTGCACATCTCACATCTGTGCGATTGTGATCACTTATGTACCTGCCTTTTTTAATTTCTTCACACATCGTTTTGGAGGACACACTATTCCCCACCATGTTCACATCATAGTGGCCAACCTTTATCTGCTTCTGCCTGCTACTATGAACCCAATTGTTTATGGGGTCAAGACCAAGCAGATTAGGGAAAGTGTAATCAAATTTTTTAGTGGAGACAAGACTGGTATTACCTAAAATTAAAAAGAAAATAAATGGAAAACTTTCTCTGGGTGTAGAAAACATTAGTAAATATATTCATAAACAATGCTGATGAAATGGTATCAAATCATCTAGTGTATAGCTTTCCAAAAGATTGTCATGTATATAAATTAGTGCAGTAGAAATTCATTAAAAATATGAGTGATGGTGGGTGTGGTGGCACACACCTTTAATCCTAGCACTTGGGAAGCAGAGGCAAGCGGATCTTTGTGTGTTCAAGGCCAGCGTGGTCTACAAAGCGAGTTCCAGGACAGCCGGAGCCACAGGGAGACCCTGTCTCAAAAAGACCAAAAAAAAAAAAATGAGTGAAATGATTTAAATCATTCTTACCAGTACATTTTCTGAAATCCTCAAAAGTTTATGATATGAAAATTTCATTTTGTAGAAAAATATTGCAGAAAGTAAATTTCAAAACAATATATTTATATTATATAGAGTTTATTTTCATAATATTTGTAGTCTCAATATCTAATTAGTGTCTAAAAATAATTTAAAAAGGACTGTAATTCTAGTGTCAATCTGGATTTTGTGTAAAGATGAGGATGTAATACTATGAAACATCATGTCTTATTCACCAAGAGCAACCTTTTGTTACCTTGGGGAAACCTGGGACAAGTTTCATAAATATTTTCAAAGTCATATATTTGCTTCATTTGAAATTTTCCATTTTAATTGTTAGCTTTATTAATTGTAGCCCATAATTCACACAGAAATATCCAAGAGTCTTTTTTTCTACATTATCTGTTTTGAACCTATATTTAAAATATGTTAAAAGTATACTTGCAATGTTGTAAGCTATTCAAGCAAAATATTGTTATCAGTATTTTTAGTAAGCTCATCCATTACATTTCTGATTATTTTTTGAGAAACTAACCTTGTTACCATTATTATTTATATCTTATAAAATTAGAAATTTAGAAATATTAGTACTGTATCAAAGTCTAGCCTCTAAGAATTAAAAGAGATTCTTTTAAAATATTGGGCCAATTGAATCCAAACTTTACAGAATATTTACCACTTATACTGGTGTTTGGTTCCTTGACATTGTATACTTTTATCAAAACCATTTTTTGAAGTTTTGTTCATTTCATACATTTCTTAATCAAATTTACACCCATTCCCCCTTTCTTGCCCTCCACCCCACCAGAGCTCATGCATTCTGCCATACATGTCTTTTATCTTTTTCTCAATCTTCTTTAATTTTTTAAAATCTTTTATTGACGTTTTGTGCATTCCATACATCTCAGTTCAATCGAAACTCATTTCCCCCTCCATGCCCCCCGCCCCTCCCAAGTTCATGTAGTCTGCCATACATGTCCTGTTTCCCCTTCTGAATCTTTTCAAAGTTTTTCAAAGAAGAAGATTATATTTTGGGTGGAAGAACGCTACTGCTTCAGTCAGTTCCCGGTCCCAGTTCTTTTGCTGTTGTCCCTCTAATCCTTATCCTTTCAATATATCCATTTATATACGTCTCACATGTACTATAAAATCATGGCATCTGAAAATAAACTGTATGTTATTTCTAATTTATATTTTGAGATTCACATTTTTCTCTTTTAATTTTATATTGCTCTAAAATATACAAACGTACCCTCCACACTTGTACCAAAATTATAAAGTCTGAACATAAGTAGTAGGCTAATTCTAGACCCCATTAAAGGATTCACATTCTAGGACCACGGTTGCTTTTAGATAAAGAGAAATATAACATTAATGTTACTCAGTTTGCCTTACTTGATGCTAGCATCCACAAGTGAGGGATATCATTCATCATGTTTTTCTGGGACTATGTGAAGAAACTCTTGGGGATTTTTAATTGGGATTGCATTGAATCTGTGTATTAATTTGGATAGAATGGACATTTTTACTATATTATTTTTCCAATTCATGTGCATGGGAGGTCTTTCCATCTTCTGATGTCTTCTTCAATCTCCTTCTTCAGGGATTGAAATTTTTGTTGTAGAGATCTTTGGTGTCTTTGGTAAAGTTTGTTCCTAGGTATTTTATTGTTTTTGAGGCTATCGTGAGTGGGAAGGTCTCCTTATATTCTTTCTTCTCTTGCTTAATGTTGGTGTAAATAAAGGCTACTGATTTTTCTAGGATAATTATGTATGCCAGCATTTTACTGAAACTCTTTATCATTTATAGGAGTTTTCTGGTGTAGTTTAGCATCCCTTAGGTAAACTATCATATCATATGCAAAAAGGGATAGCTTGACTTCCTCTTTTCCAATTAGTACTCCTTTAATTTCCCTTTCTTGCCTTATTGCCCTATCAAGCGTTTCAAGCACTGTATTGAAGAGAGCAGCCTTGCCAGGTTCCTGCCTTTTAGGGTAATGCTTCTAACTTCTGTTCATTTAGGTTGATTTTGGCTATGGGTTTGTTGTATATGGCTTTGATTATGTTGAGGAATATTCCCTCCAGTCCAGTTCCGTCTAGAACTTTAAACATGGAGTGAAGCTGGATTTTGTCAAAGGCTTTAACTGAATTAATTGAGATGATTGGGTGGTTTTTGTCTTTCAGTCCGTGTATGTGTTTTATGACACTTACTGATTTATTTTTTTTTTATTATTATTTATCTTTGTATGTGTGTGACTGTACTGTGTGCATGCAGGTCTGTGCACCCGTGTCGTGCAATGCCGCGGAGGTCAGAAGAGGGTCTCGGATTCCCCTGGAACTGGAGTTCTCCTGGAATTGGAGTTACAGACGGTTCTTAGCCGCCATGTGGGTGCTGGGGATCGAACCCGGGTCCTCCGCAAGAGCGCCGGCGCCCCCAACCGCCAGGCCATCTCTCCAGTCCCGACACTTACTGATTTATGTATGTTGAACCATCCCTGAATCTCTTTCATGAATCCAACTTGGTCATGACAGATGTGTTGTTGTTGTTGTTGTTGTTGTTGTTGTTTTATGTGGGTCTGTATGCAGTTTGCAAGTCTTTTTTAATTTATATTTATTTATTTATTTATTTATTTATTTATTTATTATTTATTTATTTATACGAATGTATTGCCTGTATGTCGGTTTGTGCACCCGTGTCGTGCAATGCCACGGAGGTCAGAAGAGGGCTTTGGATTCCCATGGAACTGAAGTTCTCCTGGAATTGGAGTTACAGACGGTTCTCAGCAGCCATGTGGATGCTGGGGATCGAACCCGGGTCATCTGCAAGAGCAGTCGGCACTCTTAACCGCTAGGCCATCTCTCCAGCCCAGTTTGCAAGTCTTTTATTGAGTATTTATGCATCCATGTTCATTAATGAGATGGGGCTATAGTTTTCTTTTTTGGTTGTATCTTTGCCTGGTTTGGGTACTAGGGTAACGCTGGGTTCATAGGAGGAATTTGGGAGATTTCCCTCTGTATCCTTCTGAGCAGTTGGAGTAGTAATGGTTGTAAGTCCTCTTTAAACGTTTTATAGAATTCTGCTGTGAAACCATCTGGGACTTGGCTATTTTTTATTTTTTGGTTGGGAGTTATTTTTATTACATTTTCTTTTTTATCTTTTTATTTTCTATAATGTTTTCTGTATTTCAGAAATCATTTCTCAGTTCAGTTTAGAGAAATTCCCCTTTCCCTTCTGCCCACCTCACCCCAGATCATGCACTCTGCCATAACTATCCTGCGTCTTTCTCTCAGTCTTATTTTTTTTTAAGATTTAGGAATTCACATTTTTCTCCTCTAATTTTATATTGCTCTAAAATATGCATACGTACTTTCCACTAATATATAGTAATTACAGAGTGTGAAAGTAAGTGGTGGATTGATTCTAGAGCCTGTTAAGAGATTTACATTATAACAACATAGCTGCTTTCAGATAAACAGAAATATAACAATAATGTTGTTCAGTTTGCCTTTCAACTGGGGATTTGGTGTTAGCATCCACAAATGAGGGAGACCATTTGCCACTTGTTTTTCTGGGATTGTGTTACCTCACTTAGCATAATGACTTCCAGTTCCATCCATTTACCTGCAAAATTCATGATGTCATATTTCTTTACCACTGCATAGAACTCCATTGCGTATATGTACCACATTTTTGTCATCCACTCCTCAGTTGAGGGGCATTTGGGTTGGTTTCAGCTCTTTGCTATTGTGAAGAGATCTGCAATAAACATGGATGTGCATGTATCTTTGTGGCAGGGTGAGTCTTGTGGGTATAAACCCAGAAGTGGCATGGCTGGGTCAGGTGGTAGGCTCATTTTGAGCCTTTATGGGTTCTACACACTGCTTTTCATAATGGTCGTACAAGTTTACATTCCCACCAACAGTGGATGATTATTCCCCTTTCTTCACAATCTCTCCAGCATTTAGTGTCTTTTGTGTTCTTGATCTTAGCCAGTGGTATCAGAGTGAGGTGAAACTGAGAGTGGTTTTAATTTTTTTACTTTTTAAATCTTTTATTGAAGTCTTGTGCATTTCATACATCACTTCTCAGTTCAATCCAGACTCATTTCCCCCTCCATGCCCCCCGCCCCTCCCAAGTTCATGCAGTCTGCCATCCATATCCCATTTCCCCTTCTGAGTCTTTTCAAAGTATTTCAAAGAAGAAGATTATTTAGGTGGGAGGAAAAGAACTCTACTCTTTCAGTCAGTTCCTTGTCCTAGTTCTTTTGTTGTTGTTCTCTCCAATCTGTATTGTTTCAACAATACATTTAAATATGTCACGCATGTACTAAAATAATGTCGTTTGATGCTAACATCCACAAATGAGGGATCTCATTCATCATTTGGTTTTCTGACACTGTGTTACCTCACTTGGCAAAATATCTTCTAGTTCCATCCATTTACCTGAAAAGTTCTCAATGTCATCATTCTTTTTGTTTTTTTTTACTAGGTAATTGGTGCTAGCATCCACAGATATGGAATACCATTCATCATTTGTTTTTCTGGGACTGTGTTACTTCACTCAGCATGATATCTTCTAGCTCCAGACATTTACCTGCAAAACTCATGATGTCATCTTTCTTTACTGCTGCATAGAACTCCATTGTGTAGATGTACCACATTTTCTCTATCCACTTGTCAGTTGAAAGACATTTGGGTTGATTCCAGCTCCTTGCTATTGTGAAGAGAGCTGAAATAAACATGGATGTATATGTATCTCTGCGGTAAAATGAGCCTTGTGGGTACATGCACAAGAGAGGTATGGCTGGGTCAGGTGGCAAGTTCATTCCAAGTCTTCCAAGGGTTATCCACACTGCTTTCCATAGTGGCTGTACCAGTTTAGATTCCCACCAGCAGTGGATGAGTGTTCCTCTTTCCCCACAACCTCTCCAGCACTTGGTGTCATTTGTTTTCTTGATCCTAGCCAGTCTTATTGGAGTAAGGTGATATCTTAAAGTGGTTTTGATTTGCATTTCCTTAATGATTAATGATGCTGAACACTTCTTTTTTTTTTCCCCAACATTTTTTTTATTGATGCTTTGTGCATTTCATACATCATTTTCCAATTCAGTTCAGGCATATCTCCCCTTCCCTTCACCCCCACCCCCACCCCCACCGAGATCATGCATTCTGCCATGACTGTCCTGCATATCTCTCTCAGTTTTTTTTTCCCTTTTTTAGCTATAAGTGATAATCCATGAGTACAAGCATCCTTCATGTATAACCAATTTGCAGGCTGTTGTGCCCAAACACCCACAGCCCCACCTTCCAGCGGGGGGTGAGGGGTTGTATGTTCAATCAGGTTAATCAAATGAGGGTCCAGACTACATTGCTGTAGTTTCACCCTTCACCCCAATCGCAGCCCTTACATTCTACCACGCCCCCTCTTCCGCAGATTATTCCCTGGGCTTAGAAAAGGGGCACAAGTGGATGAGAAGCAGAACAGTCCACTCTCTCTGGAGCTGTTGTCTTGGATTCTGGTCAATTCTGGCTGTTTCCTTTCATGGGCTGACTGTCCAGGAATAACCTTTCGATCCTACTAATGAAGCACAAGCAATTAGATATATAGGTATTTAAGCAGCATTAATAGTTATGGTAGGTTACTTTGTTATAGACATATATGTTTAGATGAGATGTTGATCCACGAACTACATTTTTTCCTGTTAAATATGATGGGGTCTTACTGTGGCTTATGATATCTCCTAACCTGTAGAGAATGTAAGCTTGTGGCATCAGCCATGGGTCATTCCTCCAAGGAGAGAGCCAATAGCCAATTAGATTTGGGATATACAGGCATATGGCTGCCTCTGCTGCACATTATTTCCAGGCAGGTGAGGTGTAGCTGGTGCTGACGGTGGAGTCTTGCTTGACTCAAGGAGACCCGTATTTGCTTTATTGGTTTAGTGGCCCTTGGTAACACTCTCTGGTATTCCAGAGGCCATCTGTACACTTGCATGTGTGGTCTCAATGCATCTTTTCCATGTTAACATCAGGTCTTCAGCAGCAGGGCCTTATCGCCTCTCTTCTTGCAGGTATCCCAGTTTAGAGGCAAGGAGCCTTTACCTTTTGTGAACACTTTTTAAGATGTTTCTCAGCCATCTCTAATTCCTCACTGGTGAAGTCTCTGTTCAGCTCTTTGCTCCATCTATTGAGTGGATCATTTGTTTTCTTTCTTCTTGAGAGTGGTTTTAATTTGCACTTCCTTAATTATTAATGATGTTGAACACTTTTTAAAGATGTTTCTCAGCCATCTTAACTTCCTCACTGGTGAAGTCTCTGTTCAGCTCTTTACTCCATCTTTTGAGTGGCTCATTTGTTTTCTTCTTTGTTTTTTGAGTAGTCTATAAATTCTTGATGTTAATGCTCTGTCAGATGAATCACTGGTGAAGATTTCCCTCCACTCTGTGGATTTTCTCTTCACTTCTTTGATTGTTTCCTTCACTGCACAGAAGCTTTTGAGTTTGATGAGGTCCCATTTACCGACTGCTGACCTTATTTCTTGTGCAGCTGCTGTTTGACTTAGAAAGTCTTTTCCTACACCTATGTCTTGTAGGTTGTTACCAACATTTTCTTGTATCTACATTTTCAATTTTCTCAAATATTATGGTTCTGTTTAAGCTGCCAATCTTTTCTTGGTTAAGCTTTGGTGAATTCCAGGATTTCAGATATTCATCCATTTTACTTACGTTTTCAAATTTAGTAGAATATAGATTGTTGAAGCATTCCTGTATGATTATCTGGATCTTTTTGTAGTCTGTGTGATCTTTCCCTTTTCACCACAAATTCTGTTGATTTGGAGTTGCTCTTTTTGTCTTTTGGCTAACTGAGCTATCTTTTTTATCCTTTAAAATAACCAACTTTTGGATTCATTTAGTCTTTTTATTTTTTTTGTTGTTGTTGTTTGTTTCTATTTAATTGCTTTCTAGTCTGGTTTTTGTTATTTCTTCCTGTCTGTTGGGTTTGGGGTTCATTTGTTGTTCTTTCTCAAGTGTTTTTAGCTGAAGTGTTTGTGTTCTTTATGTTTTGTTAATGTAGGCACCCAGGGCTATAAACTTCCCTCTAAGGTCTGCTTTTAAAGTATCACATAGGTTTTGTTGTGTTGTGTGTCATTTTCATTTAATTCCAGGATTGGTTTTATTTCTTTCTTCCTTGACCCATTCATTTTCAGGAGAGTGTTGTTTAGTCTCCATGTGTTCCTATAGATAGTAGGGCTTATTCTGGTGTTGATATTGAGCTTTATTGTACTGTGGTGCATGACAGAATGCATGAAATTATTTCAATCCTTTTGTATTTGTTCATGATTTTTCTGTGTTCCAGTATGTGATCAATTTTGGAGAATGTACTGTGGGGTGCTGAGTAGAAAATATATTCTCTGATGTTTGGGTGGAATATTTGGTAGATGTCTGTGAGGTCCATTTGGAGTAATGTATTGTTCAGTTTAGATGTCTCTCTGTTCATTCTTTGTCCAGATGATCTATCCAAATATCTTAGTGGGGTATTGAAGTTCCCCACTATTAGCATGCTGGAGTTAATCTGTGCCTTAAGGTCTTGCAGGATTGTGTTTATAAAGTTCAGTGAACCAGAGTTTGGTGCATATATTTATGATTGTGAAATTTTCATTATTAATTGTTCCTTTTATAAGGATGTAATGGCCCTCTTTGTCTTTTCTGATTAGTTTTACTTTGAGGTCTATTTTTTCTGATATTAAAATGGGAACTCCTGCTTGCTTTTTGGTACTATTTGCTTGGAATATCTTTTTCCATTCTTTAACTTTAAGTTGGCGCCTATCCTTGAGGTGAGATGGGTTTTTTGTAGACAGCATATAGATGAATTCTGTTTTTTAATCCGTTCTCCTAGTCTATGTCTTTTGATTGGATAGTTTAGACCATTAATATTTAAGTTTATTATTGAGGTATGTGTGTTTCTTCCTTTCACCTTATTTTCTGTTTGTATTCTTGGTCTAGGTTTGTATTTTCACAGTTATAGTTTTATTAATTTCTCTATCTGCTCTGGGATAGGTGCTCCTTTCCTCTGTCCTTTGAATTGCTTTGTGTTTTTTCTGAAGGTTTTGATTTTTGGACATATATACTTTCGTATTGTTTATGTCATGAAAATGTTTTCTTTCTCCTTCAACTATAATTGACATTTTTTGCTGGGAATAGTAATCTTGGTTGGCAGCTATAGTCATTTCATACTGGGAATACATTAGTCCACATTCTTCTGGCTTTCATAGTTTGCACTGAAAAGTCAGCTGTGATTCTGATGGGTTTTCCTTTATATGTATCTTGTTGTTTTTCTCTTGTGGCTTTCAGCATCTTGTCTTTGTTTTGGGCATCTAGTGTTTTAACTATGATATGACATGGGAAATTTCTTTTCTGATCTTGTTTATTTGGAATTCTATATGCTTCTTGTATTTGTATGGGTTTGTGTCTTTTCAGTTTGGGGAAATTTTCTCCCATTATTCTGTTGGAGATCTGATTAATACTGTTGTCGTGGCATTCTTCTCCTTCCTCTATCTCTATGATGTGGAGGTTTGAACTTTTCATAGTGTTGCTATGAAATTTCCCAATTATTCCACTCTTGTGTTTTCTTATTTTTTTTCATAATCTTTGTTTGAGCTTTCTAGTTTTTCCTTGCTATCTTCCAGGTATGATATTATATTTTCTGCTTTGTCCAATCTGCTTTTGAGGCTTTCTCGCATCCTTTCCTGTTGATTGGATGAGTGTCCAATTTCCTTTTTCATTTCACCTTGTGATTTCTTTAGTATTTCCACTTCCTTTTGGAGCTTGTCATTCTCTTCTTGTAGCTCCTTGTTTTGCTGTTCTGTTTCCCTTTTCATTTCAGCATGGGATCTTTTCACTGTTTATATTTCCTTCTGGAGTTTGTCATTCTTTCCCCCAAGTTCCTTCCAGAATTTGTCATTCTCTATCTCTAGTTCCTTCCAGCGTTTGTCATTCTTTCCCTCCAGTTCCTTCCTGAGTTCTTCATTCTCTCCCTTTAGTTCTCTGATTTGTTCTTTATATTCTTTGATTTATTTGATTATGTCTTGTCTATGATTGTTCTTCTAAGATGTGTGTCCTGGGTTCCTTCCAGCGAAATCTCATTGTAGGGATCTTCTATAGGACTGGTAGCATCTGGTAGAGATTTATTATGTGATTTTCCCATGGTGTTTTTTCTTTGTGTTTTGGCATGTGGGTTTGTTTTATTGTTTGTATACTGGTAAGAATCTCAAATGTTACTTCACTGGGTTGAAAGCTCAATTTGCTTGTTTCCTACAGTTACGTTCATTGTCTTCTCCATGGTTTGTGGATGGCTGGTTGTGTTAGGTTTCCAGTTTTCTCTTTTGGTTATATATTGGGAGGTTCAGCTGGCTCTTCCCTTTCTGGTCTGGAGGTTCTGCAGAAGTCTGACTCCCCAGATGCCATGCTGCCTTCTCTCTCTGGACCTGGTGAGAGCATGGTTGGCTGGGTGACTCTGCAGGGCTGCTGTGCAAGCTGTGCGAGGTGTGGCTGGCTGGCAGGCCTTGCTGCCCACGGGTGTGATGAGCCTGCCTGGTGTTGTGCTCACCTATTCCCCAGGTGCCGAGCTGTCTCCTCTCTCTAGGCCTGGTGAGTCCTGCTGGCTGGGTGACTCTGCCCAACCACTGTGCCTCTTTAAATTTTTGATGCAGAGTTTACTGTTTGGGGCAGAAGTTTACTGTTTCATTCAGTTCTTTGACCCAGTCTTTTTTCTTGTTCCTTCCAATTTGTGTCCCTCCAAAATATGCATATAAACACACCACACATAGTGTACACGTTTTAAATTGCTTCCCTTCATTTATTTTCATATGTGTTTTCTCCATGTTTCCTTGGCCATCACATATATTAACATCCTGAGAACTAAGACAGTTTTGACTGTTCTTATAACAAAATATGATTTAAGGATTTCAACAACTACCATAAACATCAGCTCATTTTCCAGATACATTTCTAAATATTGCAAGCTCATTTTCTCTGAAAGTATCTATGAAGATGGGACTGTAAAATATATGTGCTTAATTAGGCTGACTGAGGCACAAAATGTTAATAACTCAATGAATACTGGAGGGACAATCAGTCAACAGAGCTAGGATTTATATGGAAGCCATAGGGTTCCCATATTTGGGATTTTAAAGATTATAATATGTGGCACCAAATTCTGCACATCTGAAAATGTAAGGACTTTGTAATATAATATATCTTAATGACTGCAAAGGAGGATCTAAATATCTGATTCCTAGTTTATCATGTTTAGTGTTCTGTATACCACTCTGTGCCAGGCCTCAAATCTTCTGCTGAAGTATTCTTTCATCTTCCCTAGTCTTCATGCTCCAGTCAAGCACCACCACAATCCCCAGTGATTGTTACCTCTGAGTTCATACTACAGGGATTCAATAGCATTATGAAGAATGATCTTCCACAAACATGTGTTTCTTTTTCCTTTTGAGATATGATTCTTTTTATGGTCAGAATGCCATGAGCATATTATCATATACTATATCAAACACGAACTCAGTATTAAGAAAATATGCAACCATTGATTTCAGTATTGAGAAGTTATGTATATTAAGAAGATTCAGTATGAGAGTTAATAACTTAGGGAGTTGGATGCCAGGTTATTTTTATAGTAATGAGTTTTTCAAACCTAGACAATACATTGAAAGTTCTCTTGTATAATATGCCTATAGAGAGACGTTGATATCAGACATAAGTTTATACGCTGATCCAACTCTGCATAATGGTGACCCATCATTTGTTTCCTTATCTCATTGCATGGAACAAATATAGAACAGATAAAAAGCTGCACTTTGCTCCCTGCAGAGTCCCAAACAAACCTGAGGATGCTCCATTGCTGATGCTTATGCCGCATGTGCAGCATTATGTGGAATTAATAGGTTATCAAGAAATAAAACAGTAGGGTGCTCTTTTCTATTTCTGGTAGATAATCAAGAGCTTTGATGATAGCCTTCATTATTTTGGGAGACTATTGGATCACTCTCACCAAACATTCAAAGGGCAGTGTCCTCTGTCTGGCACTGTGTTCCCTGACACAGAGCCCCCAGGTTGCACCACCCATGCACTAATATTCAGACAGTGGCTGTGAGTTTCTCATGATGTCTTGAGTCATTGCATTACACTCTGGATTCCCTAGCCACCCAAGGTCCAATCATCTATATTTCTTCTTTCCTCATCCTTCCATCTTCCTCCTTCCCCAGTCCCAGCACCCATATCATACCCACCCTCCCCTTCTCCTGACCTCCCCCACCTCCCACCATATCCCTGTATGGTATGTACCCCCCTCCTCCCATCCTAACCCAACATCCCCACCGTCCCCACCCCCTATTAGCATCCATTCCTTACTGTCCCCCTCTTTCTGGCACTTTCTTTTATTTACTCCATGTATCCTTTCCAATTTCTCGCTTCCTGGTGTTACATTATTATATATACTCACATAACAGGATTGGTGCTACAATCCACAAATGAGGGAAAACATACATTGTTTGGTTTTCTGCCTTTGTGTTACTTCACTTAGAATAACACTCTCTAATTCCATCCATCTACCTGCAAATTTCATCTTTTCTTACTGCTTAGGAGAATTCCATTGTGTAGATATACCACATTTTCATTATTCGTTCATCAGTTGTGGGACATTTATGTGGTTTGTTTCCATTTCTTAGCTATTGTGAAGAATGCAGCAACAAACATGAATGCACAGATATCTTTGTAGTACAGTGAGTCCTTTGGGGATACGCCAAGGACTGGTATAAGAGGGTCGTATGGTAGGTTCATTTTTAGGTTTTGAGTGTTCTTCTCACTGCCTTCCATAGTGACTGTGATAGTTTGCATTCCCACCAGCAATGAATGAGTGCTCCTCTTTCTCCGTATTCTCAACGACATCTGTTGTCCCTCATTTTCTTGATCTTGGCCAGTCAGATTGAGATAAAATGGAGTCTTAAAGTGGTTTTAATCTGGAATTCTCTAATTACTAAGGACGTCGAGCAGTTTTTAAGGTGTTTCTTAGCCATTTTTATTTCTTCATTTGAGAACTCTTTGTTCAGATCTACAGCCCATCTTTTTTTTTTTTTTTTTTTTTGTCTTTTTGAGAAAGGGTCTCCCTGTAGCCCCAGCTGTCCTGGAACTCACTCTGTAGACCAGGCTGGCCTTAAACTCACAAAGATCCGCCTGCCTCTGCCTCCCAAGTGCTAGGATTAAAGGCGTGCGCCACCACGCCCGGAAGCCCATCTTTTTAATTGGGTTGTTTATTTTGTAGCTACTTTGCTTTTTGAGTTATTTGTGTATTCTGGATATTAATCCTCTCCAATGCATAACTGATCAAGATTTTCTCCCACTCTATGGGTTTCTTCTTCACTTCCTTGGTTATTTTCTTTTGCTGCACAGAAGTTTTGTCGTATAATATGGTCCCACTTACTGCTTGTTGCCTTTAATGCCTTAGCAGCTGATGTCTAATTAAGAAAGTCCTTTCTATGCCCATATCTTAGAGGGTACTGCCTATGTATTCTTCCAGCAGTTTCAGAGTTTCATGTTTTATACTGAGGTCTTTGATCCAAATTCATTCTTTTACAGGTGGCTATTCAGTTCTGCCAGCTCCATTTGTTGAAGATGCTGTCCTTCCAGCATTGTGTCATCTTGGCAACTTTGTCAAATATCAGGTGGATGAAGTTGTATATATTCATGTTTAGGCCTTCTATTCTGTTCCACTGATCTACATGTCTATTTTTGAGACAGTAATATTCTGTGTTTTAACTACAGTTCTCTAATATAATCTGAGATCTGGTATGGCAATCCCCCCTGCATTTATTCTTTTTGCTCAAGATTTTTTTGGCTACCCCAGATCTTTTTTGGTTCCATATGAATTTTTGGAGAATTTTTTCTAGCTCTGTGAATTGTGTTGTGGCTATTTTGATTGGCATTGCATTGAATCTATAGACTTTTTGTGAGATGGCCATTTTCATAATATCGATTCTACCAATCCATGAGCATGGTTGATTTTTCCAACTCCTAGTGCCTTTCACTATCCTTTTCTTTAAAAGTTTCATTGTAGAAATCTTTAATGTTTTGGTGACATTTATTCCTTAGTACTTTTTGAGGTTATTGTGAATAAGATGGTTTCCTTGTATGCTTTTGCTGACTGCTTATTTTTGGTACATAGAAACACTACTGATTTTTGTAAATTGATTTTGTAAACTGACACTTTACTGAAAGTATTAATCATTTCTGGTACTTTTATGGTGGAGTTTTGGATATCTTATGTATAATATCATATCATCTGCAAAGAAAGATAATTTGACCCCTTGTTTCCAGTGAGGATAAATGAGAGATATGGTTATATATCATTTTACACATGTATAAAATTCTAAAATTTCTACTCTGCATCTTCAAGTAGAAGATGGAAGACAGCCCTTAGACAAAAATCTGCTAGAATCTTTAAGAAATAAACTGGGAAAAGTTGGATGATAGCTGACAGAAGAGACTGGTGGTGGCTAGGAAATGAAATAGTAACAGGCCAAAAGGAAATCCACTCTTTAGGGAGGGATTTGCACTATTTGGGGTGCTTTCCTCTCTTGTGAGGGAACAGAATAGCAAATGGGTGAAGTTAAGACAGGGAGCCCAAGAGAGTCTACAGTGTAGTTTTAGCCATAGACATTTTGAACAGTAGTAAAAGAGGTGATTGTGGGAAATAAAAATTGCATAGGACAGTAGCCCTGGCAGAGGGAGGGAAGGCTTCAAGAAAACTCTTTTCTCAGCAGTCAGCTAAAGGAGGAACAAGAGGACTTTTTAAAAATTGTTTTATGTAACTCTGTAATAATCTCCGTAAGTTGCAAAAGAAGTCTTTGATGAGTGGTGACTGTGATATTTGTCTGTATATATGATACATATTTTGCACATAAAGAAATTACATTTGTCTAGGGATGTGACAGCCTTGGGATTTTCTCTAAAGATATTTGATGTCTCAAGCCATATGAATTTGGCCATGTTTACATACCACCCACGAGTTTCCTCCCATTGAGTGAACTTCAAGTCCAATTAAGTAGCTGTTGACTGTGCCCAAGATAAAAGTGCCACTACCACACCAATGTCTTTCTGGGTCAGTCACTGATGTGGTTATTAGGCCTTAAAATAAGGGTTGGATCATTAGTTGCTATTCTCCTTTAGTGCCTTGCTTAGTGCTCTCCAAGGTTATGAGAGCTAGCCTTTAGGGTACTTGGCTTCCAGATCATTTCTAGATATATTGCTCCAAATCTTGTATCTGAAGTATGTCCTGTCTTCAGCAATAGGGTCTTACCTTCAAGTTCTGGGAGGAATTCAGGGGCTGAAGCAATAGCCTGTGTAATTTGGGAGTCTCTTGGACTAACCTAGCCAACAATCCAAAGGAAGGTTTCTCCTGCTTGAAACTGTTTCTTGTTATGCAGCATTCGTCCATACACATGGACTCATCTAGAAAGATATATATATATATATATAATTTGTCAGTAGTTCTTCAACTAATAAGATGTCCTGTTGTCTTCTGTTGTTTTTTTACACTAGCAAGGATCTCTCTCTCTCTCTCTCTCTCTCTCTCTCTCTCTCTCTCTGTCTAACACTCCCTCCATGCTCTCCTCATTTAAAGTATCCTCATTCCCCCCAGTTCGCACTTGGCAACACCTACCTCCTGTGTTCCCACTTCTCCTGAGCTCCTTCTTCCCCTTTATCCCCATAGTTCCTTGTATAACTCTCCCTCTCCCCCTCCACTTTAATACACGAATTTTACCCATTTCTCCCTGTCTCCTACTGTTCCTCTTTCTCATTTTTTTTTTCTTTCCCTCTACCTCTCCAGTTCCTTTCCATTTTCCTTGTCTCTGCAGTTCCATCAAGGATACATGCTCACAGATAAGGATTTGGTACTAAGATCTACAAATAAGAGACTCTATTAGTCACTTTTCTGTTGCTCTGATAAATCCACCATGACCAAGGAAACTTAAAAAAAGGAAGAGTTTATTTGAGCTTATGATTGACAGTTCCAGGGAATCAGAGTCCATTGAATGGTGGCCAAGGCTGGAGTAGCAAGCTGAGGGTCACATCTCACAATGAGCACAGGAAGCAGAGAGAGAAAGACTGGAGACTGCAAGGCTTGTTAACCTCACTAAGCCTGCCCCCAATAACGTACTTCCTCCAGCACGGCCACACCTTCTAAGACCTCCAAGAACAGTGCCACCGACTGGAGACAAAATGGATACTTAAAGCCTATGTGGGACATTCTCATTCAAACCACCACAGAGACATCACACATTGTTTGCTTTTGTGAGTCTGTGTTACTTCACTTAGTATAACAGGTTCTAGTTCCATCCATTTAAGTACAAATTTAATGATATTTGTCTTTCTTTACTGCTGAGTAGAACTCCATTGTGTAAATATACCACATTTTCATTATCCATTCATCAGGTGAGGGATACTTAGGTTGCTTCCATCTCTTAGATATGATTAAAAGAGCAGCAACAAGGAGGCCCACCAGCACGCAGCCTTGCTGCCCAGCAAGAGACTCAACCTCCCAGCTTGGGGAGCAGAGAGAAGAACTGTGTGTGCAGATAGAGAGGCAGGCAGGAGGCCTGCAGGCTCATTGGGCAGGCCAGCTGAAGTACTGGAATGCTCAAGCTATTGGTATTGAAGTGAAGACTATAAGCTGCTGGTGCTCAGGTTGGGATGATCTAGGGGGCAGTGCCAGTGATTCTAGGCTGCACAACCAAAGCCGAGGAAGAAACCAAAAGGAAGCAGAGTGAATGACCAATCAATTCTCCATATTAACGTTTGAGATTAGCATCAGAATCAAAACAATCAACAACAACAACAACAACAGAACACAAATCCATATACCAAAGACACAATGGAAAAACAACAATATGGGAAAAGCTCAAATAAATACCCACTGAACTCCATCAGTTCTGTAGAAGATCCGGAAAATGAGATCTCCCTGGAAGGAAAGCAAGACACCACCTTTAGAAGAACAATTGTAGACATATTCAAAGAAATCAAAGAATATAAACAGCAAATCAGAGAACTAAGGGGAGAGAATGAAACACTCATGAAGGAACTAGAAGTAAAGAATGGTAAACTCCAAAAAAACTAGAGGCAGAGAATGACAAGCTCTGAAAAGGACTAGAGGAAGAGAAATACAAACTCCTAAAAGAACTAGAGGTAGAGAATGACAAACTCCAGAGGAAGTGGAAACACTGAAAAGATCTCAGGCTGAAAGGAGAAAAGAAACTGACCAGTGTAGCAAGGAGCTATAGGAAGAGAATAAAAAGCTCCAAAAGGAAGTGGAAATACTGAAGAAATCATAAGATGAAATGAAAAAACATTGAACATTCATCCAATCAGCAGGAAAGGATGGGGAAAAGCCTCAGAAGCAGAATGGATGAAGCAGAAAAAATAATATCAGACCTACAGGATAACATGGCACAAGTAGAAACCTCAAGTAAAAACTATGAAAAATTAGAAAAAAAACAAAGAGTGGAACAACCAGGAAATCTGGGACACCTTGAAAAGACCAAACCTCCACATCATAGAGATAGAGGAAGGAAAATCCCAAAACAACTGCATTGATCAGATCTTCAACAGAATAATAGAAGAAAATTTCCCCAAACTGAAAAAAGACAATCCCATACAAACACAAGAAGCACATAGAACACCAAATAGAAAGGACTAGAAAAGAAACTCCCCATGCCATATAATTGTTAAAACACTAGGTGCTCAAAACAAAGACAAAATACTGAAAGCCATAAGAGAAAAACAATATGCTACATATAAGGGGAAAACCCATCAGAATTATAGCTGATTTCTCAGTCCAAGCCATGAAAGCTAAAAGAATGTGGACCAAAGTATTCCATGTGCTAAATGACTTTATATGCCAACCCAGACTACTATATCCAGCAAAAATGTCAGTGATAGTTGAAGGAGAAAGAAAAATCTTTCACAACATGAACAAGATGAAAAACATGTGTCTAAGAAACCAACACTGCAGAAAATCCTCAAAGCAATCCAAAGAACAGAGGAAAGGAGAAACTATCCCTAAGCAATTAAAGAGAGAAAGCAACAAAAGCATAGCAGAGTAAATACAAACCTAGACCAAGAATGCAAACAATAAATAAGGTGAAAGGAAGCAACACACATCTATCAATAATAACCTTAAATACTAATGGTATAAACTCCCTAATAAAAAACAACATAGACTGGGAGAATAGATTAGGAAACAGAATCCTCCTATATGCTGTCTACAAGAAACCCATCTCACCCTCAAGGACAGACACCACTTTAGAGTGAAAGAATGGAAAAAATGCTCCAAGTGAATGGTACCAGGAAACAAGCCAGAGTGGCTATTCTAATATCAGACAAAATAGATCTTAAGAGTAAAACTAGGCCGGACGTGGTGGAGCATGCCTTTAACCCTAGCACTTGGGAGGCAGAGGCAGGTGGATTTTTGTGAGTTCAAGGCCATCCTGGTCTACAGAGCGAATGCCAGGACAGCTGGGGCTACAGGGGAACCCTGTCTCTAAAAGACCCCCCCCCAAAAAAAGAGTAAAACTAATCAGAAGAGACAAAGAGGGCCATTACATCCTTGTCAAAGGGTCAATTAACTATGAAGACTTCACAATCCTAAATGTCTATTCACCAAACTCTGGTGCATCTAATTTATAAACACTACTCTGCAGGACCTCAAGACACAGATTAATCTTAACACACTAATAGTGGGAGACTTCAACACTGAGCCCCTTGGACAGATAAACTGGGCAAAAAATAAACAGAGACATCAGAACTGAACAATACAATACACAAAATGGACCTCACAGACATCTACAGAATATTCCATCCAAACACCAGAGGATATAGTTTCTATTCAGCACCTCATGGAACATTCTCCAAAATCTACCACATCATGGGGCACAAAAGAAATGTCAATGAAGACAAAGGGATTGAAATTATTCCATGCAGTCTATCAGAGCACAGTGTAATAAAGCTGAATATGAACACCAGAATAAGCCTAACTAGCTACAAGAGCACATGGAGACTAAACAACACCATCCTGAATAATGAGTATGTCAGGGAAGAAATAAAGAGTGAAATAAAAGTATTCATGGAACTGAACAAAAAAGACAATACAACACAACAAAACTTGTGAGATAGTATAAAGGCAGTCTTGAGAGGAAAATTTATATCCTTAAGTGCCTACATCAAAAAACAGAAAGGGAACAAACAAATGATCTAATACTGCAGCTAAAAACACTTGAGAGACAACAACGAATGAACCCTAAACCCAAAATACAGGAAGAAGTCACAAAAATCAGAGCAGAAATCAGTGAAATAGAAACAAAGAAAACAATACATAGAATCAATGAGTCCAACAGCTGGTTCTTTGAAAAGATCAACAAAATAGACAGACCTTTAGCCCAGTTAAACAAACAAACAAACAAACAAAAAAGGGATGAGCAACTCCAAATCAATAGTATTTGTGCTGAAAGGGGAAACATCACAACAGACAAAGTAAAGATCCAGGCAATCATATGGGAATACTTCAAAAACCTATACTCCACTTGTATTAGTCACTTTTCTGTTGCTGTGATAAAACACCATAACCAAGGAACTTATAAAAGGAAGAGTTTATTTGAGCTTACGATTGACAGTTCCAGGGAATTAGAGTCCATTGTGGCGGGAGACATGGCGGCTGGAGCTGGAGCAGCATGCCGAGAGTCACATCTCACAATGAGCACAGGAAGCCAAGAGAGAGGGCGACTGGAGACCACGAGGCTTGTTAAACTCACTAAGCCTGCCCCCAGTGACATACTTCCTCTAGCACGGCCACACCTTCTAAGACCTCCAAAAACAGTGCCACCAATTGGAGACAAATGTCTGAATACTTAAAGCCTATGGGGGACACTTATTCAAACCACCACACTACTAAATTTGAAAAGTCATGAGAAATGGATGAATATTTGAAATCCTGAGAACCAAGTTAAACAACCATCTTAACCAAGAAGAGATGGACAGTTTAAACAGAAACATAATATGTGAGGAAATTGAGGATGTAATAAAAAAAATCTCCCAACTAAAAAAAGCCCAGTCCCAGATGGATTCACAGCAGAATTCTATATTAAAGAGGTTGTATTAGTCACTGTGCTGGATAGCTTTAGTGTCAACTTGACACACCTGGGTTGAGGGAGCCTCAATTGGGGAATTGGCTCCATTGGATTGGCCTGTGGCCATGTCTGTGGAGTATTTTCTTGATTGTCAGGCAATGTGGGAGGGCCCAGCCCACAATGAGAGGTGCCACCCTTGGCAGGTTGTTGTGTACCATATAAGAAGGCAGGCTGGGCATGAGCCAGGGGAGCAAGCCAGTGAACAGCATTCCTCCATGGCTTGTGCTTCAGCTCTTGCCTCCAGGTTCCTGGCCTGAGTTCCTACCTTGGGCTCCCTAAGTGATGAACTGTTACCCAGATGTAAGCTGAATAAACCCTTTCCTCCCCAAGTTGTCAGAGTATTTTGTCACAGCAATGAAAGACAAACTAGGACAGTCATTTTTCTGTTGCTGTGATAAAATCACCATGACCAAGGGAACTTGTAAAAGGAAGAGTTTATTTGAGCTTACGATTAATGGTCCCAGGGAATTAGAGTCTATTTTGGTGGGAAGCATGGCAGCCGGAGCTGGAGCAGAAAGCTGAGGTTCACATCTCGCAATGAGCACAGGAAGTCAAGAGAGAGAGAGAGACTGGAGACCGCAAGGCTTGTTAAACTCACTAAGCCCGCCCCCAATGACATACTTCCTCCAGCACGGCCACACCTTCTAAGAACTCCAAGAACAGTGCCACCAAATGGAGACAAAATGTTTGCATACTTAAAGCCCATGGGGGATACTCTTATTCAAACCACCACAGAGGTCCTACGACCATTATTACTCAATCTGTTCAGAAGGATACGAACAGAAGGAATTCTCCCAAATTCCTTCTATGAAGCCAATATCACCCAAAACCAAAACCAGGCAAAGATACAATCAAAAAAGAAAGCTATAGACCAATCTCATTAATGAACATAGATGCAAAAATTCTCAACAAAATACTTGCAAATCGCATACAGACCCACGTCAGAAAGATCATCCATCATGATCAAGTTGGATTCATACCAGAGATGGTCCAACATACATAAATCAATAAATATCACAAAACATATAAATGGACTGAGAAACAAAAACCACAAAATCATCTCAATTAATGCCGAAAAAGCCTTTGACAAGATCCAGCATTACTTCATGTTTAAAATCCTAGAGGTTATCAGACTGAAGGAACATTCCTCAACATGATCAAAGCCATAGATAGCAAATCCACTGCTAACGTCATCCTAAATGGAGAAAAACTGGAACCATTTCCCTTAAAGGCAGAAACCTGGCAAGGCTACCACTTATCAACACTCCTCTTCAAAATAGTGCCTGAAACACTTGCTAGAGTAATAAGAGAAGAGAAGGAAATTAGAGCAGTACTAATCGGAAAAGAAGAAGTTAAGCTACCTCATTTGTAAATGATATGATATTTTTCTTAAGGGATGCTAAAAACTCCACCAGAAAACTTCTAGAAACTATTAAGAGTTTCAGTAAAGTGGCAGGATACAAAATTAACCTGGAAAAATCAGTAGCCTTTCTTTACATCAACAATAATCAAGTGGAGAAGGAATATAAGATCTTCCCATTCACAATAGTCTCAAAAATAATAAAATACCTGGGAACAAACCTAACCAAAGATACCAATGATCTCTACAACAAAAATTTTAAGCCCCTGAAGGAGATTGAAAATGACATCAAAAGATGGAAAGATCTCCCATGCTCATGTATTGGAAAAATTAATATAGTAAAAATGTCCATCTTACTCAAATTGATATACAGATTCAATGCAATCCCAATCAAAATCCCCATGACGAAATTAAAAAAATCCCCATGTCCTTTTTCACAGTCTTGGAAAAAAAATGTCATTAAATTCATATGGAAAAACAAAAGACCCCGAATACCTAAAGCAACCCTGAGTGAAATTTTCATACAGGGAGGATTTCTCTACCAGACTTCAAACTATACTACAGGGCCATAGGCAAAAAGAGAGTCTGATACTGGCACAAAACAGACCCGTTGTCAAATGGAACAAAACTGAAGATCCGAAGTTGAGCTCATGCAATTTCAGCCACCTCATATTTGACAAAGGGGCAAACAACCTCAGTGGAGGATAATAGCATCTTCAGCAAACAGGGCTGGAAAAAGTGGATCACCATGTGCCTGTATATCCCAAATCTAATTGGCTATTGGCTCTCCCCTTGGAGAAATAACCCATGGCTGATGCCACAAGCTTACATCCTCTACAGGTTAGGAGATGTTATAAGCCACAGTAAGACCCTGTCATATTTAACAGGGGGGAAAATTGTAATTCATGGATTAACATAACCAAACATGTGTCTATGCTAAAGTAACCTACCATAACTATTAGTGCTGCTTAAACACCTATATATCTAATTGCTTGTTCTTCATTAGTAGGATCGAAAGGTTATTCCTGGACAAACTGTCAGCCCATGAAAGGAAACAGCCAGAATTGACCAGAGTCCAAGTCAACAGCTCCAGAGAGAGTGGACTGTTTTACCTCTCATCCACCTGTGCCCCTTTTCTAAGCCTAGGGAACAACCTGCGGAAGAGGGGGCGTGGTAGAATGTAAGGGCTGCGATTGGGGTGAATGGTGAAACTACAGCAATGTAGTCTGGACACTCATTTGATCAACTTGATTGAACAAACAACCTGTCACCCCCCACTGGATGGTGGGGCTGTAGGTGTTTGGGCACAACAGCCTGCAGATAGGTTTTGCATGAAGGATGCTTGTACTCATGGATTATCACTTATAGCTAAAAATAAAAAAAAAACTGAGAGAAAGATGCAGGACAGTTATGGCAGAATGCATGATCTGGGATGGGGTGGGGGTGGGGGGGAGGGAAAGGGAAATAAGCCTGAACTGAATTGGAAAAATGTATGAAATGCACAAAGCATCAATAAAAACTAATTTAAAAAAAAGTGGATCACCATTTGTAGAAGAACAAAGTTAAACACTTGCCTCTCACCCTGTACAAAAATCAACACCAGGTGGCTGAAAGTTCTCAATGTGAAACCTGAAACCCTGAAGGTAATAGAAGAAAAATTTGGTAATAACCTACAAGACATAGGTGTAGGAAAAGACTTTCTAAATCAGACAGCAGCTTCACAGGAAATAAGGTTAGCAGTTGAGAAATGGGACCTCATCAAACTCAAAAGCTTCTGTACAGTGAAAGAAACAATCAAGAAAGTGAAGAGAAAACCCACAGAGTGGGAGGAAATCTTCACCAGTGATTCATCTGACAGAGCACTAATTTCAAGAATATATAGACTACTCAAAAGACAAAGAAGTAAGAAAAAAAATGACCTACTCAAAAGATGGAGTAGGTGAACAGAGACTTCACCAGAGAGGAAGTAAAGATGGCTGAGAAACATCTTACAAAGTCTTTAACATGATTAATAATTAAGGAAATGCAAATTAAAACCACTCTCAGACATCATCTTACTCTGATATGACTGGCTAAGATCAAGAACATAAAAGACACCAAATGTGGAGAGGTTTTGGGGAAAGGGGAACACGTATCCACTGATAGTGGGAATGTAAACTTGTACAACCATTATGGAAAGCAGTGTGTAGAACCCGTAAAAGACTCAAATGAGCCTACCCAGCCATACCACTCCTGAGTCTATACCCACAAGGCTGATCCTAACATAAAGACACATGCACATCCATGTTTATTGCAGATCTCTTCATAATAGTGAAGAGCTGGAACCAACCTAAATGCCCCTCAACTGAAGAGTGGGTGACAAAAATGTGGTACATTTACACAATGGAGTTCTATGCAGTGGTGAAGAAAGATGACATCATGACCTTTGCAGGTAAATGGATGGAAGTGGAAGCCATTATGCTAAGTGAAGTAACACAGTCCCAGCTAAACAAGCAGTGAATGGTCTCCTTCATTTGTGGATGCTAACACCAAATCCCCAGATGAAAGGCAAGCTGAAAACAATATTGTTATATTTCTGTTTATATGAAAGCAACTATGTTGTCTTAATGCAACTCTATTAACCACTTACTTTCACACTATGTAATTACTGTATATGAGTGGAAAGTATATATTCATATTTTAGAGTAATATAAAATTAAAGGAGGAAAATGTGAATTTCTCATACATAAAAAAGACTGAAAGATGCAAGATAGTTATGGTAGAGTGCATGATCTGGGGTTGGGTGGGGAGAAGGGGAAGGGGAATATGTCTAAACTGAACTGAGAAATGATGTCTGAAATACACAAAACATCAATAAAAGCATTATTAAAAAAACCCAACACTTCAGAAAATACTCGAAGCAATTCAAAGAAGAGAGGAAAGGAGCAACTATCCCAAAACAAATAGAGAAATTGACAAAAGTATAACAGTGTAAATGAAAACTTAGACCAAGAATGCAAACAAAAAATAAGTTGAAAGGAATCAACACACATTTATCAATAATAACCTTAAATAATAATGGTCTAAACTCCTCAATCAAAAGACATAGACTTGAAGAATGGATTATGAAACAGAATCCATCTATACACTGTCTACAAAAAACCATCTCATGCTCAAGAACAGACCCCACCTTAGAGTGATAGGATGGGAAAAAATATTCCAATCCAACGGTAACAAAAAGCAAGTAGGAATTACTATTCTAATATCAGACAAAATAGACCTTAGAGTAAAATTAATTAGAAAAGACCAAGAGGGCCATTATCTCCTTATCAATGGAACAATTAACCAGGAATATTTCACAATCTTAAATGCTTATGCACCAAACTCTGGTGCATTAACTTTATGAACACAATCCTTCAGGACCTCAAGACACAGATTAATTCCAGCACACTAACAGTGGGGGACTTCAATACCCCACTGAGTCCCTTGGATAGGTCAACTGCACATAAAATAAACAGAGAAACATCAGAACTAAACAATACAATACACCAAATGGACCTCATAGATATCTAAGAATATTCCACCCAAACACTAGAGAATATAATTTCTACTCAGTGCCTCATGGAACATACTCCAAAATCAACCACATACTGGGACACAAAAGAAATCTCAACAAATACAAAGGGATTGAATTTATTTTATGCATTCTATCAGACCACAGTACAATAAAGCTCAATATTAACACCTGGATAAGCCCTACTAACTACAAGAACACATGGAGACTAAACAACACAATCCTGAATGGGTCAGGGAAGAAATAAACAATGAAAAAAAGTATTCATGGAACTAAACAAAAAAGACAAAAATACAACACAACAAAACCTGTGGGATACATAAAAAGCAGTCCTAAGAAGGAAATTTATAGCCCTAAGTTCACACATTAAGAAAAACCCCAGAAACATAACAAATGAACGATCTAACACTGCAGCTAAAAACACTTGAGAGACAAGAACAAATGAACCCTAAACCCAACAGACAGAAAGAAATAACAAAAACCAGAGCAGAAATCCATGATATAGAAACAAAAAAAAATACAAAAAATTAATGAATCCAAAAGCTGGTTCTTCAAAATGATAAGCAAAATAGACAGACCTCTAGCCCAGTTAACCAAAAGAAAGAAAGAGCAACTCCAAATCAATAGCATTCATGATGAAAGAGGAAACATCACAACAGATAAAGAAAAGATCCAGACAGTCATTTGAGAATACTTCAAAAACCTATACTCTACTAAATTTGAAACCCTAAGAGAAATGAATCAATATCTGGAATCCTGGAAACCAACAAAGCTTACCCAAGAAGAGATTGACAGCTTAAACATACCCATAATACTTGAGGAAATTGAGGATGTAATAAAACAAACTCCCAACTAAAATATCCCAGGCCTAGATGGTTTCACAGCAGAATTCTATAAAACCTTTAAAGAAGTCTTACGACCATTACTACTCAAACTGTTCAGAAGAATACAAACAGAGGGAAATCTCCAGAATTCCTTCCATGAAGCCAGCATCTCCCTAATACCAAAACCAGGCAAAGACACAAACAAGAAGGAAAATTATAGACTCATCCCATTAATGAACATAGATGCAAAAAATTCAATCTCAATCCATGCAGAAAAAGCCTTTGACAAAGTCCAACATGACTTCATGTTTAAATTCCTAGAGATAATTGGACTGGAGGGAACATTCCTCATCATAATCAAAGCCATATACAACAAACCTGCTGCCAACATCATCCTAAATGGAGAAAAATTAGAAGCATTCCCCTTAAAGGCAGGGACGCAGCATGGGTGCTTCCTATCACCACTCCTCTTCAATATTGTGCTTGAAATGCTTGCTAGGGCAACAAGGAAAGAAAGGGAAATTAAAGTAGTACTAAGTGGAAAAGAGTAAGTCAAATTATCCCTTTTAGCAGATGATATGATAGCTTACATAAGGGATGCTAAAAACTGCACCAGAAATGATTAAAATGTTTCAGTAAAGTGGCAGGATACAAAATAAATCTAGAAAAATCAGTAGCCTTCCTTTACACCAACCATAAGCAACTAGAGAAGGAATATAAGGAGACCTTCCCAATCACGATAGCCTTGAAAATGAAATAAAATACCTTGGAATAAGCCTAACCAAAGTCACCAAAGATCTCTACAACAAAAATTTTAAAACCCTGAAGAAGCTTCTGTACAGCTAAAGAAACAATCAAGGAAGTGAAAAGAAAACCCACAGAGTGGAAAAAAACCTTTACTGCAGATACATCTGACAGAGAATTAACATCCAGAATACATAAACTACTTAAAAAACAAAGAAGTAAGAAAACAAATTACCTACACAAAAGATGGAGTAAAGAACTAAACAGAGACTTCACCAATAAGGAAGTAAAGATGGCTGACAAACATATTTTAAAATGCTCAAAATGGCTAATAATTAAGGAAATGCAAATTAAAACTACTGTAAGGTATCATCTCACTCCAATAAGACTGGCCAAGATGAAGAAAACAAAAGACACCAAATGCTGGAGAGGTGGGGGAGAAAGGGGAACACTCATCTGCTGCTGGTGGGAATGTAAACTGGTATAACAGTAAGACCCAAATCAAGCCTTACCCTTGAGAGACCCCTGAGGAAGAGATGCAGAGACAAGACTCGCTGCAAAAGCAAGAGGTTTATTCCTCCAGTGCACCGGGATTTGCCTGTACAATGGGAAAAGGCAAACCCCGAGCAATCTCTGCATACAGGTTTTATACACTTAAAGCAGTGCAGGAATCAAACCCTGGTCTCCTGTGTGACAGGTGGGGATACACAGCATGCTTTGGTCTGCAGGTGGCTTGGGGCCAGGCCCCTCAGGGTGGTTCTTTCTGGAATTATCCTGTTACCTGCTGACCTAGCAAGGGGTTGCTATTTGCTAACCTAGGGAGGAAAAAGGCTCCGACCCCAATAAGTTGGCTCGCCATCCTTTAATTCAGGGTCTGGGGGAATCTTGGTGGGGTTTGGGTAACTTCTATTCTTATTGGATAATAGCAGAGTTACAGCTCATGGTTAGGTCAGCCCACCTGCCCCCACATACCAAAGGTTATCTTTAGACACAGTCTTGGGACAGGAACAGAACCAGGTTTAGGGGAATTTTTCTTTATCAATTCAGACATGTTTCCCAAGCCTGGGATGTATCTAGTGGACTTCAGCCTGGGGGAAAGTGAATACCACCAGGCCTCTTTCTCAATGCCCCAGATGCATCTGGTGGACTCTAGCCTGGGAGAAAGTGAATGTTTAACCTTTGTCCAGAGTAGAAGTCTGGAATCAACCCTTATCTCTTCACAGCCACTATGGAAAGCAGTGTGGAGAACCCTTAAATGACTCAAAATGAGCCTGTCACCTGACCCAATCATACCACTCCTGGGTATATACCTACAAGACTCATCCTACCACAAAGATACATGCACATCCATGTTTACTGCAGCTCTCTTCACAACAGAGAAAAGCTGAAACCAATCCAAGTGTCCCTCAACTGATGATGGGATAACAAAAATTTGGTACATCTACAGAATGGAATTCAATGCAGTGGTAAAGAAAGATGACATTGCTGGACATGGTGGTGCATGCCTTTAATCCTAGCACTTGGGAGACAGAGGCAGAGTCAGAAGATCTTTGTGAGTTCAAGGCCAGCCTGATCTACAGAGTGAGTTCCAGGACAGCTGGGGCTACAGGGTGTCCCTGTCTCAAAAAGACCAAAAAAAAGAATGATGACATCATGAACATTGCAGGTAAATGGATGGAACTGGAAGCCATTATGCTAAGTGAAGTAACAAAATCCCAGAAAAAAAGGTGAATGGTTTTCCTCATATGTGGATGTTGACACTAAATCCCAGATGGCAAGCAAACTGAGCAAATTTGTTATTATATTTCATTGTATCTGAAAGCAACTGTGCTGTCACAATGTGAATCTCTTAAAGGGTTCTAGATTTGACCTACCACTTATATTCAGACATTGTAATTACCATATAGGGGTGGAAGACAGGTACTCATATTCTGGAGTAATATAAAATTAAAAGGAAAAAAGTGGGTTCTGGTGAATCAAGGCGCCCTTGTGGGACACACCATCCCTCCCCCAGAACTCCCAGCTCAGACTCCAGACACCTGGCCAGGAGTCAGTGAAGTTCTGGTGAGTCAAGGCACCCTTGTGAGACATGCCATCCTCTCCCAGAACTCCCAGCTTGGACTCCGGACACCTGCCCGGGGTCAGTGAGGTTCCAGAGACTCAAGGTGCCCTTGGGGACACTCCATCTGCCCCCCGTAACTCCCAGCTCAGACTCCAGACACCCACTCAGGAGTCAGTGAGGTTCTGGTGAGTAAAGGCACCCTTGGGGACATGCCATTCTCCCCTGGAACTCCCAGCTCAGACTCGAGACATCCACCCGGAGTCAGTGAGGTTCCCATGAGTCAAGGTACACTTGGAGGACATGCCATCAGCCCCCAGAACTCCCAGCTTGGACTCCAGACACCCGCCTGGAGTCAGTGAGTTTCCAGTGAGGCAAGGCAGACCTGCCTGGACCCTTGAGGGCCTACCGGAGATCAGGCCAAAGCAGCAGCCCAAACCAACGTGCCCCCCCACGTCATCCTGGTGGAGCTCTGGTGCAGAGGACCCAACATGTGGAGCATTGGTGATTATAATCTTCCCAGCCAAAGTTGAGGTCCCAGAATTCAAAGAAACAAACAAAGAGACAAATCTACATGCCAAAGAAAAAACAACATGGGAAAAGCTCATAATAAGTCCACACTGAACTCAACCAATCCTACAGAAGATCCCTACAATGAGATATCTGAGGAAAGAAGCCAAGACACCAACCTTAGAAGAACAACTGTAGACATATCCAAAGAAATCAGAGAAGGGAAGAGAATGAAAAACTCAGGAAAGACCTAGAGAGAGATAATGACAAATGGTGGAAAGAACTATGGGGAGAGATTGAAAAACTCAAGAAGGACCTAGAGGGAGAAAATCACATACTCCGGAAGTAAGTTGAAACACTGAAAATATCCCAGGCTGAAATGCAAAAAGAAAATGACCAATGAACCAAGCAGCTACAAGATGAGAAAGAAAGGCTCCAGAGGGAAATGGAAAATCTAAAGAAATCATAGGATGAAATGAAAAAGGATATTGAACATTCATACAAGCACCAGGAAAGGATGGGGAAAAGCCTCAAAAGCAGAATAGAAGAAGCAGAAAAAAAGAATATCAGACCTGCAGGATAATACAGAGCAACTAGAAAGCTCAAGTAAAGATTATGAAAAATTAAAAAAAACACAAGAGTGGAACAACCAGGAAATGAGGGACACTATGAAAAGACCAAACCTCTGCATCATAGGGACAGAGGAGGGAGAAGAGTCCCAAGACAACACTATTGACCAGATCTTCAACAGGATAATAGAAGAAAATTTCCTGAAACTGAAAAAAAAACAATCCCGTTCAAATATAAGAGGCAGGTAGAACACCAAATAGACAGGACCAGAAAAGAATCTCCCCATGCCATATCATTGTTAAAACACTAGATGCTCGAAAAAAAGACAAAATACTGAAAGCCACAAGAGAAAAACAAGTTACATATAAGGGGATATCCATCAGAATCACAGCTGATTTCTCAGCCCAAACGATGAAAGCTAGAAGAACGTGGACCAAAGTATTCCCTGTGGTAAACAACTTTAGATGTCAACCCAGACTACAATATCCAGCAAAAATGTCAATTATAGTCGAAGGAGAAAGAAAAATCTTTTGCAACATAAACAAAATGAAAGAATACATGTCTAAGAAACCAACACTTTGGAAAATCCTTGAAGCAATCCATAGAACAGAGGAAAGAAGCAACTATCCCTAAGCAATTAAAGAGAGAAAGCAACCAAATCATAACAGAGTACATATAAACCTAGACCAAGAATGCAAACAAAAAATAAGGTGAAAGGAAGCAACACACATCTCTGAATAATAACATTAAGTACTAATGGTCTAAACTCCCAAATCAAAAGGCATGGACTGGGAGAATGGATTAGGAAACTAAACCCTTCCATATGCTGTCTACAAGAAACCCATCTCACCATCAAGGACAGACACCACCTTAGAGTGAAAGGATGGAAAAAATTATTCCAAGAAAATGGTACTAAGAAACAAGCAGGAGTGGCTATTCTAATACCAGACAAAATCTATCTCCAAGTAAAATTAATCAGAGGAAACAGAGGGCTATTACATCCTTGTCAAAGGAACAATGGACCATGAAGACTTCACAATCCTAAATGTCTATGCACCAAACTCTAGTGATCCTAACTTTATAAACACAACTCTGCAGGACCTCAAGACACAGATTAATCCTAACACGCTAATAGTGGGAGAATTTAACACCCCACTGAACCCCTTGGATAGATCAACAGGACAAAAAATAAACAGAGAGACATCAAAACTGAACAATACCATATACCAAATGGACCTCACAGACATCTACAGAATATTCCACCCGAATACCAGAGAATGTACTTTCTACTCAGCACCTCATGGAACATTCTCCAAAATCAACCGCATACTGGGGCACAAAGGGAACCTCAACAAATACAAAAGGATAGAAATTATTCCATGCATTCTATCAGACCACAGTGCAATAAAGCTCAATATGAACCCCATAATAAGTTCAACTAGCTACAAGAACACATGGAGTCTAAACAACACAATCCTGAACAATGAATAGGCCAGGGAAGAAATAAAGAGTGAAATGAAAGTATTCATGGAACTGAACAAAAAAGACAATACAACACACCAAAGAGGGAAATTTATAGCCCTAAGTGCCCACATCAAAAAAAAAAAAAAAAAAAAAAAAAAAAAAAAACAGAAAGGGATCAAGTAAATGATCTTAACACTGCAGCTAAAAACACTTGAGAGACAATAACAAATGAACCCCAAACCTAACAGACAGGAATAAATCACAAAAATTAGAGCAGAAATCAATGAAATAGAAACAAAGCAAATAATACATAAAATCAACGAATTCGAAAGCTGGTTCTTTGAAAAAATAAAATAGACAGACCTCTAGCTCAGTTAACCAAAAAAAAGATAGAGCAACTCCAAATCAATAGTATTTCTGATGAAAGGGGAAACATCACAACAGACAAAGAAAAGATCCAGTCAAGCATACAGGACTACTTCAAAAATCTATACTCCATTAAATTTGAAAACCTAAGAGAAATGGATGAATATCTGAAATCCTGGGAACCAACAAACCTCAACCAAGAAGAGATTGACAATTTAAACAGACCCATAATATTTGAGGAAATTGAAGATGTAATTAAAAACCTCCCAACTAAAAAAGCCCCAGTCCAGATGGTTTCACGGCAGAATTCTAGAAAACATTTAAAAAGGTCCTACAACCATTGCTACTCAAACTGTTTAGAAGGATATGAACAGAGGGAATTCTTCCAAACTCCTTCTATGAAGCCAGCATCACTCTGCTACCAAAACCAAGCAAAGATGCAAGCAAAAAAGAAAGCTATAGACCCATCTCACTAATGAATATAGATGCAAAAATTCTCAACAAAATACTTGCATATTGCATACAGACCCACATTTAAAAGAACATCTATCATGATGAAGTTGGATTCATACCAGAGATGCAGGGATGGTTCAACATACATAAATCAATAAGTATCATAAAACACATAAATGGACTGAAAGACAAAAACCACACAATCATCTCGATTGATGCAGAAAAAGCCTTTGAAAAGATCCAGCATCCCTTCATGTTTAAAGTCCTAGAGAGAATAGGACTGAAAGGAACATTCCTCAACATGATCAAAGCCATATATAGCAAACCCACTGCCAACATCATCCTAAATGGAGAAAAATTGGAACCATTTCCCTTAAAGGCGGGAACCCAGCAAGGCTGCCCCCTATCACCACTCCTCTTTAACATAGTGCTTGAAACACTAGCTAAGGCAATAAGACAAGAGAAGGAAATTAAAGGAGTACTAGTCAGAAAAGAAGAAGTCAAGCTATCCCTTTTTTTGCAGATGATATAATAGTTTACTTAAGAGATGCTAAAAACTCCACCAGAAAACTTCCAGAAATGATTAAGAGTTTTAGTAAAGTGTCAGGCTACAAAATTAACCTAGCAAAATCAGTAGCTTTTCTTTACACCAACAATAAACAAGTGGAGAAGGAATATGAGAAGACCTTTCCACTCACAATAGCCTAAAAATTAATAAGATACCTGGTAACAAACCTAACCAAAGATACCAAAGACCTCTGTCGACCGCTCTTACAGAGGACCCGGGTTCGATCCCCAGCACCCATATGGCGGCCGAGAACCGTCCAAAACTCCAATTCCAGGAGAACTCCAGTTCCAGGGGAATCCGAGACCCTCTTCTGACCTCCGCGGCGTTGCACGACACGGTTGCACAGACCTGCATGCAGACAGTACATTCATACACATACAAAAAAAAAAAAATTTTAAACCCCTGAAGAAAGAGATTGAAAATGACATCAAAAGATGGAATGACCTCCCATTCTCATGGATTGGGAAAATTAATGTAGTAAAAATGTCCGTTTTACCCAAATTGATATACAGATTCAATGCAATCCCAATCAAAATCCCTATGAACTTCTTCACAGACTTGGAAGAAAAATCCTTAAATTCATATGGAAAAACAAAAGACCCCGAATAGCTAAGGCAACCCTGAGTGAAAAACGCAATACAGGGGGGATTGCCTTACCAGATTTCAAACTATATTACAGGGCCATAGTCATAAAGACAGCCTGGTACTGGCACAAAAACAGAACTGTTGACCAATTAAAATTGAAGGTGCAAACTTGAGCTCATACAACTTCAGCCACCTCAAACTTGACACAGGGGCAAAAACCCCTCAGTGGAGGAAGGATAGCATCTTCAGCAAATGGTGCTGGCAAAATTGGATCACCATTTGTAGAAGAACAAAATTAAACCCCTACCTCTCACCCTGTACAAAAATCAACTCCAAGTGGATCAAATATCTCAATGTGAAGGCCAAAACCCTGAAGCTGATAGAAGAAAAAGTTGGCAACAGCCTACAGGACATAGGTGTAGGAGGAGACTTTCTAAATCAGACAGCAGCTGCACAGGAAGTAAGGTCAACAATTGACAAATTGGACCTCATAAAACTCAAAAGCCTCTGTACAGTGAAAGAAACAATCAAGGAGGTAAAGAGAAAACCCACAGAGTGGGAAGAAATCTTTACCAGTGATACATCTGACAGAGCATTGACATCAAGAATATATAAACCACTCAAAAAAAAAAAAAAAAGAAGTAAAAAGACAAATGACTTACTCAAAAGATGGAGTAAAGAACTGAACAGAGACTTCACCAGTAAGGAAGTAAAGATGGCTGAGAAACATCTTAAAAAGTGTTCAACATCATTAATAATTAAGTAAATGCAAATTAAACCACTCTCAGATATCATCTCACTCCAATACAACTAGCTAAGATCAAGAAAACAATAGAAAACAGATGTTAGAGAGGTTGCAGGGAAAAGGGAACACTCATCCACTGCTGGTGGGAATGCAAACCTGTACAACCACTATGGAAAGCAGTGTGGAGAACCCTTAAAAGACTAGGAATGAGCCTACCACCTGACCCAGTCATACCACTCCTGGGTATATACCCCAAAGACTCATCCTACTGCAAAGACACATGCATGTCCATGTTTATTGCAGCTCTCTTCACAATAGCAAAGATCTGGAACCAATCCAAATGCCCCTCAACAAACGAGTGGATGACAGAAATGTGGTACATCTACACAATGGAGTACTATTCAGCAGCAAAGAAAGATGGCATTATGAAATTTGCAGGTAAATGGATGGAGCTCGAAGCCATTACACTGAGTGAAGTAACACAGTCCCAGAAAGATAAACGGAGTATGGTTTCCATCATTTGTGGATGCTAGTACCAAATCCCCCAGATGAAAAGCAAGCTGAATGACATTATTGGTATATTTTTGTCTATCTGAAGGCAACTATGTTGGTATAATGTGAATCTCTCAATGGGCTCTAGAATCCACCTACCAATTATTCTCAAACTCTGTAATTAGTATATATGGGTGAAGACTATGTATCCACATTTTAGAGTAATATAAAATTAATGGAGGAAAATGTGAATTCCTAAGCATAAAAATAGACTGAGAGAAAGATACAGGACAGTTATGGCAGACTGCATGGTCTGGGGTGGCGTGGGTTGGGGTGTGGTGTGGAGAAGGGAAAGGGGAATATGCCTGAACTGAATTGAGAAATGATGTATAAAATACACAAAACATCAATAAAAAATTCAAAAAAAGGGAAAAAGTGAACCCCAAAACACATTTTGGAATTAACATACAGTTTATTACCAAAACTCATAATTTTGATACACATGTGTTGCTTAAACAGATGTAATTTAGAGTAATACAAAGGGGAGGGGACAACAACATAAGGACTGTGTCAAAGAACTGACTGATAGTTTAAATTCTGCTCAAAACAACAAGCCGCTGAAGAAAAAAAAAATCCTTGGAAAGACTGAGAGTAAAATGTATGAAATGTATGGCACAATGCATAAACTGGGAAGTGGGGAAGGGCAGGGAGAAGGGACTCTATTCAAATTGGACTGAAAAATGTTGTATGAAATATACAAAATGTCAATAAAAAGAACATAATTTTCAAAAATTAAAGAGAACAACAACAACAAAAGACTGGCTCAAAGAACTGACCAAAAGAGTCAAAATCTACATTGAAACAGTTAAAAAACAAACAAAACACTAAGAAAAAGATGCAAAACAGAACTTGACATGTATGACAGAATGCAAAATGTCAATGCTCTGGTGGGGGTGAAGCATGGAAGTGGAAACAGGTTTAAACTTGATTGGGAAAGGGTGCATGAAATGCACAAAAGCTCAACCAATAGAGAACCAGTTCTAATATAGCTCAGATAAATTTTGAAGGGACTATGCTATGTGAAATAAACTTGACATAAATTATTTTAAAGAAACAGTGTGTGGAAAGCAACAGAATCAATGTATATATAATGCTCATGTTGATAGCAGTATCCAAATAAGTTTAATAATATTACTGAAAAATAGAAGTAAATTTAAAAAAAGAGCAGCAACAAGCTTAAATGTACAAGTATCATTGCGATAGGACGAGCCCTTTGAGTATATGTCAAGGCGTGGTATAACCAGGCCATATGATAGGTTCCTTTTTAGACTTTAGAGGAGACCCTACTACTGAAATTTTGCTAAACCAATATGATGTCTACCTATCATAAATGCTTATCCTTATCTCCACAGTTGAGTGCAGCACTCTCCATTCATTAAAGAGGATTCTCTTTGCACCATATGAAGACTACTGAAGAGATCCAGAATGGATTAAATGCACAAAATAGGGACTTCAGAGTGCCCAGCCCCAGTTGATAGATCTACAATGCCCCTGCTACACCAAAGACTCAGGAAAATCATGGAAGAGAAGGCAAAATGATTATGATTATGTTCCAGAGTAACAGGATGCCTGACACTAGATAGTGTTTTCTAGACAAAATGGGAAAGCTTCACCCATGAAGTCTCAACAAATCAGACTTCATATGACAACTCTAATTTATCTAGTCTAGAATGAAGGAGAATTACAATGTAGTCTGGAATGAGGCCCAAGGCTTGCAGCTTGTCTTTTGTACTGTTTTCTTCTTCCTTCCTTTGTAGCATTCCTATTGTTGTTGTTATTATTGTTGTTGTTAATAAATTTTGACATCTTCTTTCATTAATCCAAAGTTTATGCCCATATTACTGTGTAACAGATGATGATTTGGGACTTCTGATTCTCATGGCTCTACTTGCTGAATGCTAGGATTACAGGCATGGTCTACACTGTCCCGTGAATGTGCTATTGGGGATCAAATGCAGAGTTTTGTGCTTGTTGCTTGCTAAGCAAAGATTCTATAACCTGAGCTACATCCATACTCCCTACTTAATTTCTACCCATAATGCTTGCCTCCTCTAGAAGCAAGATGCACCATGTCAGTAGATTCTTCATTCTTGTTCTCACTTCTGGTAGACAGAACTCATTTCCACACACCTAAAGGATACCATTAAAGAGTAATTATTATATTCTTTGACTTAGTATGAGAAAAATGTTACATTAGAAACATTTATATATGGCTTTCAGCAATTCTTTACAGGTGTATGAGGTCTCAGTGATTCATGTATACCAAAGTAGAGAAGGACAAGAAAGGGAAATAATAGTATTTACTGTACAATACTCCATACGGATTTATAAACAGACCTTATATCAGAAGAAATGTATTTAATGAGTTTTTAATATAGAAAATTCTGAAATCGTTTACTCAAGATTTTCAATAAACTATGGAATGTGATAAAGCTATGACAAAAGTTGTGAAACTGGAATTGAACATACATAGGGGGTAGTTATAATTACATGTTTATGTAAGTAAATGAAAGAAAGAATGTTGATAATTTCCATGGCCTATCAGGGAAAGTTTAGGATATTTGAAGCTTACCCATACTCTTTTCAGGAGTATTCTAAATATAGAATTTGTTTCTACAGCACTACATGTACATCATTTCCATCAGAGACCCATGGGACCCCTAACTGTTGTGTTCTAAACAAACTGTGTCCATTACCTGGAAAATCTCCAGAGAAAATATTAAATTTGTCCTTTAGTTGTATGATTTAAATATAGCCTAACTCTACCTTTCCAATATCAACCATAAATTGAGATTTAAAAATATGTAGCATTGGAGAGAATTTGAATGACTCAGAAGCAGGTATTCACAAAAATATTGCTTCTGGTACAGCAGAGAAGATTCTTAATTATCTCACTTATTGCTTAGAAACTTTAAAGCAGATTTGTTAACTGTCTAGAGGAGAAGGAGAGAAAAAACAAAATCAAATGCAGTTAGGCACAAGGTAAAGAGACTCCATCACACTGTGACAGGGACCAGCTTGATCATAAGCTGGCAATCTTATTTCTATACAACTGAAAAGAAACTGTGCTTTGCACATGTAGAGGAGGCTTCTTCCCGAAGAAGAAGCATTAGTGCAGGCTTAGCAAGAAGTTCCTGTGATGCCCTTAGATATGTATGCTCTTAGAGTTTGTAACATAAATGACTGCTCTGTGAGTTTGCAAAATAATATAAATGTTAATTATACAAATGTGATACATAAATATCCCAATTATCACTAGCTGGTATTTCATTTTTCTGATCATTTCTTTTTTTTTTTTTTTTTTTTGGTCTTTCAGACAGGGTCTCCCTGTAGCCCCAGCTGTCCTGGAACTCACTCTGTAGACCAGGCTGGCCTTGAGCTCACAAAGATCCACCTGCCTATGCCTCCCCAAGTGCTAGGATTAAAGGCATGCACCACCATGCCCAGCCCTCATTTTTCTAATCTTCAAGTTGGTTAAATACATCTTGAAATCAGATTTGACTTCAAGATGAATTCTTATTGTTTTCACTAATTAGTAGTAATTTGTGAAAGTATTAGCATTATTAGCACTGATTAAGTATTTCATTATTAGCACTAATTTGTGAAAGTATTTGTTATAAATAGTAAAACTATCCGATTCTTTTTATATATTGACACATAGCAGTAGACTAAATGAACAGAAACTCCTTTCTGGAGAGGAACAGCATACCACACGAGCTGCTGTGGACTATGGAAACCTCGAAAGGGAGCTGTAAAGCCAGAATGCAGGGCAGTTTGAGTTAACATTTAGGTGAGCCATGGGGGAGATTTGTGATGACTCTGAACAGACATCTGAACCTGCTGAAGCTGCATTTCACTGTCAGGTCACAGGGAGAAGAGAGAAGCCTGCAAGAATGACAAGTTGGAGTGTCCAGACGTGCACTTTGCTTGCTTCTGAGAGGCCTGCAGTAGGTATGGGTGGACTGATGCAGACTGATTAGGGAGGTTGTGGGCACATGCAAGATTCAGAAGCATTCTAAGTGTGTGGGACTTGTGAGCAAGTATAAAGGTGCTGGGGTTTGCTCTGCATGAAACAGAAGGATGCAAGGGCTATGTAGGAAGCTTTCTTTGTAATGAACAGGTACCACATGGCCCTGCTAAGGGGAGGGGAACACAGTGGCTGCTGGCGGGCACTGTAGGGAACTGGCCTCTTGGTGCAGAGACCAGTCAGCTACTTCTGTAGCCCGGCCTAAGAGGTACTTCCACCTCAGGCCCTTAGCCTGGGACAACGAGACACATTTCCACTCTTGGCCATGATTTCCCAACTGCCCAGAGAATGCTGACCCCTGGACAGGAATTTCAGGCTGATGGCTGATGGCCTATCTTCAGCTTTTGTCCATTCACAACACCAGCTATCCAGGTTGGTGGTCTGCACAGGGACCTCTTTCCAACCCACTGGCCACCTGAATGAAATGTAGGCCTGCTTTGGCTTGTATGCGCACAAAAAAATTAAGTAATGACCGCCAGGATTTCTGTAATGATGTTAATGTAAAATTCGATTTACTGCCCGTTATAACCTGCTTTTATAAACCAAATGACGTCAGTTCCTACAGCCAATCATAGGCCCCACAATTCCACAACACTGCACACTGCAGCCCCACCCAGCATCACACACCTAGGCCATGTTGTCCTCTCCTCCTTGGGGCAGGGTCAGAAAAATCCCCTGACTCCCATCCACGTGGTTCCCTGAAAGGTGCTAGCTGAGAACTAGCTCCCAATTCAAACTGGATTCTTATGGCTTTAAAAAGGAAAGATTTTGGTAGACTCTGGCTCTTAGAAAAGAAAGAAAAAAAATGTTGAGTGGTAGCTTTCCTCAAAAAGCTGATTCATAAGTTACTACTTATTTTTAATGATTATAAGAGTCTAAGTTTTGGGGGGATGATAAAAATCTTATGACAAATGAAGACAGAAGATGGTACTTATGCATTATAATTTTATAGAGAATATTCTATTTAATAAGGTGTGCTTATGTGTTTAACCATGCTATATGATATAAATGTACACCACGCTACAGAGGTTTAAAGGTAATGGAAAGTACACGTATTAACTAAAGTTTAACAATGTCATTGGTTAAATAAATATTACCAAATCATCACTTTAGCCAACAAGAGACAGAGATACAACCCAAAACACATATTGTTATGATTCACACTGGCATTTAAACTAGCCTGCTTGTCACACATTCACACAGAGTACACTGGCCACATAAACCAATGGATTGTAATCCACTGGGAACTCTGAAAGGACTTCTCAGAAAACAGAAAATTATTTATGGGTTTCAAGATTAAACATGATTTAAAGTGAGTCCCTATTTTGGAAATTTGTCAAAGGAGGGAGATCAAGAAGTAGTGACTGACCTGTGGAAAGGTAGTGGCCTATGTTAATGGAGTTTTCAGTAGAAAGCCAAGCCAGGACAGGACTCAGACCCCATTATTCACTTATTGAGTAGCAGCTTTAGAAGAAGGCAGAGGACAAAAGTCTTGGTATAAATATGCAAACATTTCGTCAATGCTCATTATGTATGTTGTGCAAAATACATTTTTCTCTAGAAAGTCTATCACTGATGTGTACAGGACACCTTCATCAGCACAGAGAGTCACCTGTTTCCTATACATCATCATGCCTGAGGCCAACTTCTCCAGCCTGACACCAAGGTACCTTATCCTCAATGGGATTCCTGGGCTGGAAGCTGCACACATCTGGATCTCCCTGCCTTTCTGCTTCATGTACATCATTGCTATCACAGGGAACTCTGGGCTTGTTTACCTTGTCATCCATGAGGAGGCTCTGCATAGGCCCATGTACTACTTTCTAGCCATGCTGTCTGTTACAGATCTTACCATGTGCAGTTCAATAATCCCTACTATTGTATGTATCTTTTGGTTCCATCTCAAGGAGATAGGTTTTAATGCCTGCCTTGTGCAGATGTTTTTCATTCACATGCTGGCAGGCATGGAGTCTGGTGTGCTGATGCTAATGGCTCTGGACCGCTTTGTGGCTATCTGCTACCCATTACGCTATTCCACCATCCTCACCAACTCTGTGATTACCAAGGTTGGTTTGGCCACTCTGATACGAAATGTATTCATTGCGATTCCATTTACTTTCTTGATCAAGCGTCTCCCTTACTGTAAAGGCAATATCATCCACCACACCTACTGTGAGCATATGTCTCTGGCCAAATTATCCTGTGGCAATATTAAGATTAATGCTGTCTATGGTCTGTTAGCTGCTGGTGTGGTTGGGGGCTGTGACATATTGTGTATCTCCTTGTCTTACACCATGATTATCCATGCTGTAGTGAGGCTGTCTTCTGCAGATGCCCGCCAGAAAGCCTTTGGCACCTGTACATCTCATATCTGTGCTATTGTTATCACCTATGTCCCAGCCTTCTTCAACTTCTTCAGTCATCGCTTTGGGGATCAAACTATACCCCACCATGTCCACATAATTATAGCCAACCTGTACCTGTTGTTGCCGCCTACATTGAACCCAATTGTCTATGGAGTGAAAACCAAGCAGATCCGTGAAGGAGTGGTCAAACTGTTTTGTAGAGGAAAAGATATTTGATTGAGAGATACATTTATGCTATCAAAGTATGTGTTTAGTAAAAAAAATATAGAAAGTTATCAAGGAGGAGAGGGCATAAAAAATTCTAACCATGATTTCAGTAGACCATAGTGGTGAATATTTTGTCATCATATTCATAACACAGTCATGAATATAAGACCATTAATTTGATAGAAAGTATGAAGATAGTGAGGAAATAATCACCCAATTTTCACACAATTTACCTTAGTCAGAGCTCATGGAACTCACATACCAAACAGCAACATTGAGAAATCCAACTTCACATGAACTCTTGGTGACTAATGCACTTATGTTTAGGCACCTGAGGACTAACCAGGAAATAATGAAGGACCAGACAGCCTGAGATGTGAGAGTTTGGGGAAGACACTTGAGCAAGCTGTTGCAGTGTTCCAGGGAAGCAGAAAACAGTTTTCCAGAATGTCTGCTGGAATTCGAGGATCCATTTTATCATAAACTTTTCAAAGTTATGAGAAAATTAGCATTTTAGGGGGAAAATTTTGTGACTTTTCTTTAATCAGGACACTCCGAAGCTTGTATACTATCTGGTCTCCTACGTTGGCTTCAGTGTGTATGTAAATGAAAGTCATGACAATCTGATTTCTCCTGGACTTTAGGCCAAGAGAGAATTCTGGAAGGGCAATGGGCCCTATGTGACAACTGCTAGAGCAGAGTTTGTAAGTGGAAGGAAGGATACTTGAGAAGCATATATATATATACATAGTCTTCTGAGCTTACCTGCTTTACCTGACCAACATATTTCTGAGGAAAAGAACAGGATAGTGAAACTATGTGATTGTTTCCAGAAATAGGATAGAATGCAAAGTGAGAAGGAGTGAGAGTAACAACTAGAGATGTCTGAATCAGCAAGAAAGTTTCCTGGAAATTCATATAAATAAATAGGTTAAAATATATTATTGAAAATTATATTCTTGGGCTGGAGAGATGGCCTAGCTGTTAAGAGTGCCGACCACTCTTGCAGAGGACCCGGGTTCGATCCCCAGCACCCACATGGCGGCCGAGAACCGTCTGAAACTCCAATTCCAGGAGAACTCCAGTTCCAGGGGAATCCGACACCCTCTTCTGACTTCTGCGGCATTGCACGACACGGGTGCACAAACTTGCATGCAGACAGTACATTCATACACATACAGAAAATAAATAAAAAATTAAAAAAAAAGAAAATTATATTCTTATTTGGTAATATGAAGGGTATATTTTAATATGTTATTTATGGCCAAGCTTTTAAGTATGTTAAACCTCCCAGTTTTTTCTATTTTTTCTAGTTCATTTTCAAGTCTTTGGAAGAAGCACCCAAGATTTTCAAAGAATTCTAACCAACCTTACAAAATTGTCTGTAATATAAATTATTAACTTATCAGTAAAGTTGTTTTATACTGTTGGAGTTGGTATATTTGATTTAATAATCTCACCTAAGCCACATATATCTAAACATCATCAAACTAAGCACAAACAATTTTTCATTAACTGGCATTAGTATTTTTCTATAATTTTTCTACATTTTTTCTATTTTTATTTCTTTTTTAGTGTTTGAGAATTTTGCACATTTATACAATGTGTTTGGATCAACCCACCTTTCACTTCCTCCCTTCCAATATCTTTGTTCTTTTCCTTTCCAACTTCAAGTCTCTTTTATCATTTTTATTGAATTTCTGCTAAATTCACACAATATCGGGCTGGAGCGGTTAAGAGCGCCGGCCGCTCTTACAGAGGACCTGGGTTCGATCCTCAGCACCCACATGGTGGCCGAGAACCGTCTGAAACTCCAATTCCAGGAGAACTTCAGTTCCAGGGGAATCCGACACCCTCTTCTGACCTCCACGGCATTGCACGACATGGGTGCACAGACTTGCATGCAGACAGTACATTCATACACATACAGAAATAAATAACTTAAAAAAATTCACACAATATATTTTGATATTTGGACATCCTTCTCTATCTGCATTCTCTCCTTAATACATGCCACCTGATTTCACTTATTCTGTTTCCATATATATATGCCTATTGAGTCCTCCTTTGAAAGCCCACTGAGTCCACTTAGTACTGCTTGTGTGTGCACTGCTATAGAAGCATCCACTGACAGCTGTGTGGAAAAGTAGGAGTGTCATCAAGTAAACTGACTCTCCATCCCACAGCGGCAGCATGCAATTCATTTCTCCATTGTGTAGATTTACATTATGTCAATGTACATAGATAAATACAATAGACAATAAACACAATACGAAGAGGAGACAGCACAGCCAGCAAACTCATGACATGCTGTCTTCTACAAGTCTTTCCTAACCCTTGTGTTTTATAGGACAAACCAAGATAAGTGAAAGTAAGTAGAATCTTATGCCAATATTTCCCTGCATTGTTTCTCCTACTGTTAATGGATGACAAATTCATACCTGGTTGAGTGAAAAATAATACACACATCAAAATAATCTTTAATTTTTTTTTCTTTTGAATACTCTCTGTTCATGTTCTTAGGTACTCTGTCATACTGGTTCATTTTCTTTGTTTTTACTTTTTTGTTTTTTGATTATTCTGGATATTAATCTTCTGTCAGATGTGTAGCTGGTTAAGATTTTCTCCCACTCACTGGATTTCCTCTTTACTTCCTTGGTTGCTTTGTTTGCTGTGCAGAAGCTTTTTAGTTTAATGAGGTCTGACTTTTCCACTGTTTACCTTAATGGCCTAGCAACTAATGTCTAATTTAGAAAGTCTTCTCCTAATTCTATAGCTTGAAGGTTACTGCCTATATTTTCTTCTAAAAGTTTCAGAGTTTCAGGTTTCATATTGCGGTATTTGATCCATTTGGAGTTGACTTTTATCCTGGTCAAAATAAGGGGAAATTCCACAGCTTTTCACACATAGAGACGATATGTCTGAGAGATGGTCATCCCTAACTGACACAGGGGGTAGAGAGACTTCCAATAAGAGAGACTTCTCAACTCTCATCAGTGAGGCTTCTATAAGCAACAGAGTTTGAGGCACGGAGGAGGCCACAGCTGGCAGAGACACAGCAAATAAAAGACAGCAGAGCACGTTTCCCTGGATAGAATTCCTAAATTAAACTGCACCCACCTATGGCTCAGTGACCATTGGGCATGAGAGGATGGGAAAAATATAAGACCCAGGCTTGGCTTTAAGGCTTCTAATACTTGCTCATATGAACTTGCAGCATAAGGGGACAGCATGCACAATACCCACGGCGATTCAAGGAGACAAAAACTCAGCATAGAACTGGGGAAATTGGCAACAGGCCCCAACCTTCGCCAAGGAAGTATTGGCAACTGACTATTGAAGAGTGAGGGAGAGTTAATATTCAAGGGAGTGATGCTAGATTGGCTGACTAGATTGAGGTAGATAAAGTTTCACTGAGGGACATCTGGATACAAAAGCTGGGGTGGATAAGCCTTAATATATGACAAAAGGCATGAAATACAGTGGGAGGGTGGTATGAGGAATGTAGTTTAGGGACAGGGTCTATGTAGGATTAACATTTATTGTATGAAATGCACAAAACTCCGTAAAATATTCATTAAAACCAAAGATAATCACATTTCAATTCCATGAGAAATCTGATTATTAAGCAATATTGTATGTTGTTTCAACTAACTGTTCTATACAGTGTTTGAACCATAAAATTTTGAATTTCAACTATCTACATTTGATGTTATTACAGAGCTCGAGTCCACCAGCATAGACCATAAGACTCAATTAAGATTTAAATCAGGGGGCAGGAGAGATGGCCTAGCGGTTAAGAGCGCCGACCGCTCTTACAGAGGACCCGGGTTCGATCCCCAGCACCCACATGGCGGCAAAGAACCGTCTGAAACTCCAATTCCAGGAGAACTACAGTTCCAGGGGAATCCGAGACCTCTTTCTGACCTCCGCGGCATTGCACGACACGGGTGCACAAACTTGCATGCAGACAGTACATTCATACACAGACAGAAATAAATAAAATTAATAAAAAAAAAAGATTTAAATCAGGTCAATTTATTAAAACACTGCTGTTTGACAAGACAGTCCCCCTTTCCAATCTGAAACTGCTGCACAGAGTGATAAAGACAAGTAAATATGAACGCAAAATCCATAAGGTAAAAAACAAAATGAAACAAAAAACCCCATAAAACCACAGCTGCCTTACACTTCCAGACCCTTATAAAATGCCAGGGCACATTTGAGCAGGATAAGTAAGTTACAGAAGCAAAACTAGCAGTTAATTGTGCCTGTGTTGTATCAAGGTTGCAGCAAACAGATGGTTGGTAATAGCACATTTCACGGAAAGAGGAAGAGGTAGGGGCTGCCTGGAATTTTGCTTTGCAGCCTTGAGCTAAGACTTTCTATAAAGTGGAGTAACTTCAGCCATCACATTCCAAACTGGTTATTGGTGAAATGAATCAAATCATTGATTCGCATTGAACCACGCATTGTAACTGGACCTACAGGACTAGTATTTTAATAATAGGTTAGTAACCAATTTAAATCAGAAGGGCTGCTTGTAACACTGATAGGAGTAGGAGACGCCCAGCTATGGCTGTTAATAGGTCGTGAGCCATGAAGTCAATGAAAAGAGAGACGACTACTAGTTGTAGGAGTTTTGCCCTTTCTGTTACTTTACTATGCTGGATTGATAACTACTTCACATTTTCTCAAACTCTGCTGGGTTGATTTGCATAGAAAGAGCACAGACAGATGCTTCCCATTTCTGACATTTCTGGCATCTCTAGTCTCTGGCAGGGATAAGTTTACTGACAGATCCAGGGAAATCTCTGCCTCAAGGCTGAGAAAGAAACCGGTCTCAACTCTAAGCTGCTTAATTGATCTCTACTTCCTGTTTATATTACTGTTCCCTATGAAGAGGTAACTGGAATTGCCAATAGGGAATTCAGGCACCAGTCACTCTGGCTTCTTCTGTACTGATCAGGGAAGATATGTTTGGTCACTGGGTTACTCATTCAGTGGATTTATCTAAAAGATCCCCCCAAAATATAGGTATAGTAGAAAGTTTTTGTCTTGCGCCTGTGAAGAAGTAAAAGCAAGATTAGTTAGACATGTATTCTAATGTCCAGTTTAGAGTTCATTAGGATTTCTTGATGGGGGCTTCCAAAAGCATCCATTCAATGAGTTACTCCCTATTTTTCATTTAGCCATGAATGACTGGACACAAGGCCTGAGCTGTTGCAGTGTCTAGAGCCACAGTGTGAGTTTTCTCTTACATGGCTTCTAGACACAGATAGAAGTTTAGTCATCACTTAATTTTGATATTAATGGACTTCTCCATTTTGCTGAAGGTAGTACTGCTTTGTTGAACTAAGCTGATGTCTGAAGTTTACACCTACTAAACAATATCGTATATGAACTTTTAAGTTGAATGTCTAGGAAGCTTGATTTCTAAGGCTTTAAAAGAAATATACTAATTACTTTACTGTTTGGTTATACTTTCATTTTGGGTGCTTAATACCATAGAGTTGGCCCAGGTTGACCAAGTTTTGCTTTTCTTTTTTTATTTTATTTTATTTTTTTAAGGGATTCTACAATATAATGACACAGTTGTTTGCAGATAACATTGATGTTACTCAGTATGTCATACAATTAGGTAATTGGTGCATTTTGCAAGTATCTATGTCTAAATTTTGAACAACCCAAGGTTCCCATAGTACAGTTGGAGAAGCTTGTATGCACAGGCATGTTGATCAATCAGGAGTCCAGACTATATTCCTGTAGTCTCACGATTCACCTCTATCTCTCTGCAGCCCTTACAATCTACCACGCCTCCTCTTCCGCAGTTTGTTCCCTGGGCTTTGGTAAAGGCGCACAAGTGGGTGAAAAGAAAACAGTCAAATATCTTTGGAGTTGTCATTTTGGACTCCAGTCTGTTCAGGTTGTTTCCCTTCATGGATTGACAGCTTTTCCAGTGATACCCTTTTTAGTCATACTAACAAAGCACAAGCTATTGTATGTACAGGCATTTAAGCAGTACCAATTATTATGTCAAGCTAAGCTGTGAGCATAGACACAGATGCTTGGATGGTATGCTAATCCGCAAACTGTGGTTTCTCTATAAAGGGTGACAAGTTCTTATTGTGGCTTATAACATCTCCTAACCACTAGAGGACATAAGCCTGTGGCATCCGCTGTGAGTTATTCCTCCAAGGAGAGAGCTAATAGCCAAATAGATTTGAGATATATATAGCCACTTGGCTGCCACTGTTGCACAGTATCTCCAGGCTGTTGAGGTGTAGCTGATATTGATGGAGGAGTCTTGCTTGTCTCAGGGAGACCAATATTTTGGTGTATTGCTTTAGTGGCCTTTGGTAATGCTCTGGCATTTCAGAGGCCAGTTGTATGCTAGCAAGTGACGTCTCATAACATTTTTCATGCTCACACCAGGTCTTTGACAACAGGGACTTACTGCCTTTCTCCTTGCATATATCCCACTTATAGGCAAAATGCCTTTATAATTTGGGGGGGGGCAGGTTTGAATACCCTAGCCAACATCTCCTAGGCAGAATAATTCATTGCCGATGTCAGAGCTTTCCTGTAGTAATATATTTTGCTTAATTATACAACTTATAAACACTTTACTATTGAATTTGGCTCTAGATAGAGAAATATCCGTTCACATTTCCTATGCCTATCAGTCAATTAATAAAGGGTAGTTATGCCTGTTTTATAGGAAATTACCACTGTAATAATTGGCTCAAGTTTTGCTTTTCTAAAGGTCAGTTGAAGACCTGATCCTTAGGGGTCACTCGGGATCTGGATGAAGACCCTGGTTCCTTTGCCTTTCCTTTCACCAGTTCCATTTACATGAAGACAAGGGCTTGCTTGACTGAGGGTTTTCTCCAAAGCATGAAGTGACTTTCCTCTGTGTTAACTTTCCTCTTCACAAACTGGACACTGGTTTGAGACCTACTCATGCTTTCATGATCTCTCTGAACAAGAAGACAGGTGACTCACAGTTACATGGCATTTCAAGAGATGCCCCATAGTTCCCTGGGACTCATTTGACCTCAGAAGACAAAGACCAAAACTGCTCCTTAAGTCACTTTGACCAGATTAGTATGTGCTTTAAGTGTGGTTATTAACCATTTTGGAAGGTTAATTGCACTAACCTGATACCTTCAATCGCTCTAATATTTAGATAAAACTTTTACAAAAACCCAAGCAGCTTGGACTATACATTGACTAAAAGAAATTTAACATCTTAAATTAACCAACCCATGAAAGAGATTTAAATCAGTTTTAGTTTTATCATAAATGGAGGCTGTTTTAGTACAAATAGAAGCAGTCTTTTCTTTTCCAGACCCCTATATTTTGATTTAGAGTTTTACATAAGGTAGGAGCCATATCATGTACCTGTAGATAGGAAATAATGTGAACAGGATTCAGACCAAGCTCATGGAGACTGACTCCTTCTGGAATACATACCTCTGGTTCAAGAAGGGAGCCCTAGCTTCTCTTGAGCCAAATTATTGTGTTATGGGTAAAAAAAAAAAAGTAACACTTGTACAATACAGGGGAATGTAAAAGACATCCTTTAGTAGGCTTGTTTGCATCCATTTTGTCTCACATTATAACTGGGTATGCAGTACATGCCAGAGGATTAGTTGAAAATTTTGACTGTAACAGTAGTGTTTATAATAATAATATGTGTCTTTATAATCCTGCTCAGACATTTAACAAACTTGCTCAGATATGCTCATTATTCTTTCTATTCTGGAAATATCCAGCCACCTCAATCTTCATATATAAATCTCTCTTTATATTTTTAGCAATTTTTTCCATTTTATTTCCTTTATTACTATCATAAGACATTAAACAATAAGTTTACATAACATTAAACATTAAACATAAGTTTACATATTCATATCAGTTTCATAAAATAAATACTGTGGTTAGACACAGTGTTACAAGAAAATAGTTAAAAAAAACAAAACCTTGGCAACTTGATAAAAATTCTAATTAAAGTAAAATGTGACTCTAAATATAAAACATTCAAAATAATAACATTTAGACGTTTTCATGCTTTACACATTTCTGAGAAGCTCTAGATCTGGAGCACACTTTTCTTATAAATAACCAATCCAGATACTGTTTTGTATGAACAATTAGCACTTAAAAGTTTTGTGGGACATTTAATAGACTCAGAGACTTTGTTTAATAAATGTAAATTTATGGGGCTGGAGAGATGGCCTAGCGGTTAAGAGCGCCGACGCTCTTGCAGAGGACCCGGGTTCAATCCCCAGTACCCACATGGCGGCTGAGAACCGTCTGTAACTCCAATTCCAGGAGAACTCCAGTTCCAGGGGAATCCGAGACACTCTTCTGACCTCCGCGGCATTGCATGACACGGGTGCACAGACCTGCATGCAGACAATACATTCATACACATACAAAGATAAATAAAAAAAAAAAAGAAAAAAAATGTAAATTTATCTAGGATATCCAAATTTATAAGGTATTTGTATACATTATTAAGATATCCATTTGTAAATTCTGCATGTGCGTTTTTTTTTTTTTTTTTTGATTGGGACTGTCCAAAACAAAAGTTAAAGTATGAAAAGTAAAATTAAATGGCCAGTTTGATTGGATGGAAACAACATAAAGGAATAGTATATATACATGTCTGAATTATGTGAGATCCCAACATATGAGATGACTTACAGGCACATATGACATACTTACATAAGACTAGGCCCACCCAAAACACAATAATCAAGGAGTTTGATTAGGATGATCTTTTGCAATTAGGCAGTTTATCTTTAAATCTGGACAGAGGAGAAGACTTTCTCCAGAACTACAAAGTTATGGGGAAGTTGACACTCCTTTTCTGGTAATTAAGAGGATGGGTTTTAGATTCCAAGCATCCTCAATTTGGAATTGAGGATGTTCGTACACACATCCACGAGCAAAATTAATAAGTAAATAGATGAATAATTAAACATTTTTCGTGATTCTAGAGTTCAAGATTAAGGCAGCAGCAGATCCAGTGTCTTCTAACTGTATTAGCACCTAAGAAAACAAAGAGATGGCCTGCTTCTCACTTCTTTTACAAGGTCATTAATCCTATTGATAATTATGTGCTCATGGGTTAATCATCACCTAAGGATCCTACCTCTTAATACTGTCACAGATATTGTTAAATGCCAACATATGAATATGAGGGGAGCATGATCAGATCATAACAGTTGCTCCCAATTCAAAAGGAGCTCAAAAAATCTTTCAAAACTGTGTATTCTGTCTCCTAATTCAGCCTAAGACATAAATGTATCAGAATCTCTTAAAACTGTCCCTTTGAAAAACCATTCATTGGGTAAAACAGCAGAATTAACTAACTTAGTGATCAAGAAGAAAGTGCTTAGTCATGCTCCCAAAATAAATGAACCATTGAACTTTATAAATTATAGCGTATCAGATTCTACAGTGGCTGATTCAAAGTGTATATTAGCAAACAGAGCTCTCAGAAGTCAGAGCAAATGGGAGCCTATTTATCAAGAAAAGGGGGGGATTCCTTTTACTATCCTAGAATACTTCTACTTTTTATCCATTTACTTAACCGTCTTTCTGTTTGGTTTAGTTTGGTTTGGTTTTGCTTTGCTTTGCTTCTTTTTTGTTTGTTTTGTTTTGTTTTGTTTTGTTTTGTTTTGTTTTGTTTTGAGACAGGGTCTCCTGGTAGTCCCGGTTGGTCTGGACCTCGATATACAGACCAGACTGGTCTCCTTCTCACTGAGATCCACTTGCCTCTGCCTGCTCAGTGCTAGGATTAAAGATGTGTGCCGCCAGGGCTGACCATCTCTTTCTGCTTTTGTAAAAAAAAAACAATTTAGGTACTTTCAAGTGGAACTACTTAATAGGGAGGTATACACTTGAAAATAAAATTTTGTCATTGATTTTAACTACTATTTCTGACAGCTATTGTTTCTAATTTTCTTTTTATTTTTTATGTGCATGAATGCACCGTCTGCGTACAGGTCTGTGCACCCATGTCATGCAGTGCCGCAGAGGTCAGAGGAGGGCGTCGGATTCCCCTGGAACTGCAGTTAAAGATGGTTCTCAGCCTCCATATGGGCGCCAGGGATCCTGGGTCCTCTGCAAGAGCAGTTGGCTCTCTTAACCATGGAGCCATCTCTCCAGTCCTCTAATTTTCAAAAGTTGTGTGTGTGTTTCAGAGGAGCTTCAAGCACCAACTCAGAGACATTAATTTCAACCACCCCTTTTACCATATGGTAGGCTTTCAGATGGGTATGAAGAGGTAAGTAAATTCTCCCAGGTGAACAGTGAGGAAAGCTGTTCAATCTGTAGGATCTCAGTTGCCTTTTGTTGTTGATAGTTTTATCTATTTAATTTTAATAGTTTGTTATTTTCATTATTCCCTTGGAGATAATATTCTGGTTAAAACTGCATCTCATCCTTCACCAGATTAAAAAAAAAAAAAAAAAGAACTCTGTTATGCACTACTCTGCTAAGTTCTCCAATATGTAAATGTCAGGAGATAGATTAAATGCACTAAAATTTATTAGAGAATAAACCTTGGAGTAAAAATTGAGAATGTAGTAGTTCAAATGTGCTTTTGTCTTTCCTTGTCTCTTCCACTTGGGATCAGACTTGTGTCACAGTCTGATGACTCTCGGTCCTATCAAAATCTGCTCCTGCAATTTCTCTCCCTTTTTCTTTCTCAATATATGGGTGTATATACATAAAACATACATGTATATATATGAATAAGGATATATAAGCTAATGTACAAATATATTACATACATAGGGAGTTTCATATTCTACTTATTCTAACATTTCTGATTCTATTTCTCTGAAGAACTCTAATATCATCCTGGAATCAAATATAAGTCATCAGGGGAGCCCCGTGTCTCCCAGAAACCAGCCTGGCTTAGTACATTTGTGATCAGTTCCAAGCCTAACATGAAAATGTATCAGATTTATTAAACTAAGACAATTTGATTTCTGAATGCATATGAACAGTGAGATCCTTTATTTCAACAAATGTCTTTCTTGAAAGCTCTAAGTAAACTGAATATTAAAGAAAACATTGTTACCATTAATCCAACATTGTAGGAATGGCCTACAATACGGACAGACTCTGGACTTTTAACTTAACCTTGCACCAAAAGGCTAAGATACAACCCAAAAAGGAAAACTGTTGACCCATTTCTTTAATGAATACAGATACAAAAATTCTCAACACAATACTTGCAAACTGCATACAGGCACACATCAAAAAGGTCATCCACCATGACTAAGTCGTATTTATACCAGAGATACAGGGATGGTTCAACATACATAAATCAACAAATACCATAAAGCACATAAAAGGACTGAAAGACAAAAACCACATGGTAATCTCAACTGATGTAGAAAAGGCCTTTTATAAAATTTAACATGCCTTCATATTTAAAGTCCTAAAGGAATTTGGACTGAGGGAACATTCCTCAACATAAATAAAGCCATATGCAACAAATCCACAGCCAATATCATTCTAAATGGAGAAAATTAGAATAATTCCTCTTAAAGTCAGGAACTCAGCAAGGCTGCTCCTTATCCCCACTCCTTTTCAATATAGTGCATGGAACTCTTGCTAGAGCAATAAGATAAGAGAAGGAAATTAAAGGATTACTAATTGGAAAAGAGGAGGTCAAACTATCCTTTTGCAGATGACATGACATTATATCTAAGTGATGTCAAAAATTCCACCAGAAAAATGCTAGAAATGATTAACAGTTTCAGTAAAGTGGCAGGTTACAAAATTCATCTAGAAAAATCAGTTACCTTTCTTTACGCCAACAACAAGCAACTGGAAAAGGAATACAAGGAGACCTTCCTGCTCACAATAGCCTCAAAAAATATCTTGGAACAAACCTGACCAAAAACACTAAATATCTCTACAATGAAAAATTTAAATCCTTAAAGAAGGAGATTGAAGAAGACATCAGAAGATGGAAAGACTTCCCATGCTCATGGATTGGAAGAATTAATATAGTAAAAATGACCATCCTACCTAAAGTAATATAGAAATTCAATGCAATCCCAATTAAAATTCCCATGAGTTTCTTCAAAGATTTAGAAAAGAATCCTAAAATTCATATAGAAAAACAAAAGACACTGGATAGCCAAAGCTCGAAGCCATTTATGCTAAGTGAAGTAACACAGTCCCAGAGAAACAAATGGCCAATGGTTTCCCTCATTTGTGGATGGTAACACCAAATCCCCATTGGAAAGGCAAGCTGAACAAGATTATTGTTATATTTCTGTTTATCTGAAAACAACTATGTTGTTATAATGTAAATCTCTCAAGGGGCTTTAGAATCTACCCACCACTTATTTTCAGACTCTGTAATTACTGTATATGGGTGGAAAGTATGTATCCATATTTTAGAGTAATGTAACATTAATGGAGGAAAAGGCGAATTCCTAAACATAAAAAAGACTGAGAGAAAGATGCAGGAGAGTTACGGCAGAGTGCATGATCTGGGGGGGGGGGGCTATGCCTGAATTGAATTGAAAAATGATATCTGAAATACACAAAACATCAATAAAAGCATAAAAAGAATGTCTCCAGTATTAACAGCCTATTTTATGATTTTTAAATAAACTTTATTAGATGGCCACCAAAAAAAAAAAAAAAAAGAGAGAGAATAGCAAATAACAAAGAGCCAAGAAATAAACAACAGTAAATACTAGCAAAGGTATGAGGAAAGGGGCATTCTTATTCACTGCTAATGGGAAGCCAAACTTGTGAAGCCAGTATGGAAATCAGTGTGGCTATTCTTCAAAACCCTAGAAATAGATCTATGATATGATCCAATCATACAAGTCAGGGACATACCCAAAGGACTTAATATTCTATTACAGAGATACTTGTTCACATGTTCTTTGTTGCTTGATTCACAACAGCCAGGAAATGGAAACAATTTAAGTGTCCATCTAGTGATGAATGAGCAACAAACATATTGTGCATTTACACAATGGAATATTATTAATCTATTAAGAAAAATGAAATAATGAAATTTCAAAGCAAATGGATGGAACTTAAAACAATCACCCTGAGTTAAATAACCAAAACCCAGAATGATAAATGTCATATGTTTGTTTGTTTTTTCTCATAGTGGATGGTAGCTTTAAATATGCCATAGCTTTGGGGCTGGAGAGAAGGCTCAGCCATTAAGGGTGCTGACTGCTCTTGCAGAGGACCTTTGTTCAATTCCCAGCACCCACATGGCGGCTAAGAACCATCTTTGAGCCAGGCGTGGTGGTGCACGACTTTAATCCTAGCACTCGGGAGGCAGAGGCAGGCGGATCTCTGTGATTTCAATGCCAGCCTGGTCTACAGAGTGAGTGCCAGGCCAGCTGGGGCTACAGGAAGACCCTGTCTTTAAAAAAATGTTGTAGCTTTAAATATGTCAAATATTAAAAAAATAAACTTCATTTTGCAATTTGACGTTTACATCAACATGTTATGAGACCTATCACAAGATAGTAAAATGACTACAACTGTGAAATTGACACTATTATCACATAGTGATTTTTCTTCTTGATAACGGTAAATGTATATATTAGAAGGGGCATTTGGAGACCAGAGGACAACTTGTGTGTTCTTTCTTTCCACCGTGAGGGTTCTGGGGACTGAATGCAGCTCCTCAGTCTTGTGAAGCAAGCAACTCTACCCGCTGATCCCATGGTTATTTTTCTAATTGAGTAAAACCTTTTCATGAATAAATTTCATTTCACATATCTGTTCAGCATTTAAAGGCTATATACAATTATACAATAATTACTTTTTTTTTTACAATCAAAGCTATGACTCACAGGCAAATATTTTCTCAACATCTTGATTTTTGCCTTATGAAGTATATATTAATGCTTAGTTCTTTCATTCTGTATCTTGTGGTAATTGTGTTTGTTTAAACTACTGAGTTAATCCAAAACTGTCTTCACAGTTTCTGTATACTCGTATATCTCAAGAGCACTGTACTTGGATTCTTGTAGAAGGGAGGAAAGATTGTAAGGGCCTGGGAGATGATGCAAGACCTAACGGAAATGAATCCTACAAGCTCCTAGGACCCTGTTCATATGAACTTACAACACTGGAGCTCAGCTGAACAAAAACCCAGCACAGATCTACAGAATTGAGTAACAGAGCCTAACCTGGGCTGAGGAAATATTTGCAGCAGATGGTGATCCTGTGAGGAAGACCTGGACTTTTTTAGAAAAGAGACTCTGATAGGCTGATAGGCATCAGGGGAGGAGTTGGCACTGAGGAGGGAGTGGGGAGAGGAATTTGGTGCAATGGACTCCAGCACAAGTGACAGGAGGTGTGCACTCCTAGAGGGGATGGGGAGAAGAAAAAAGAGTAAACTATAACTGATACCATTTGTTTTGTGAATAATACTGCTTATACAAGCTGTATATGGTATGTTATTACAGTTTTTATAGAATTATGCCCTATATCTACTAATGTAATTGAATATTTTGTCAATTATTTCTCTGTGATTACATCTCCTCTTGGAGAAACATTTTCAATGCCTGAGTTTGCTAAAAATACATGACCTGAGAAAATACAAGCAGCAAAGTGGTGCAAGTAAGACCAACGTTTTCTAATTGCATTAACTACAAGGGACTGGCTATCTACTTTAAAAGTGGTAATCGATAAACATCAGTGCAATCAATCCATTCAACATTGTCTTAGTGTTGCAGCCATAAACACACACTCCTGAACTATAATGTCTACATGTTCTTCCCTTAGACTAATGACACAAATAACTGCATTATGTTACTTTTATAGTGAAGTTTTTCTCTGCTTGAACATTGCAAATAAAATTTTGACTTTTCTGTTCTGAAGTCAGTTGTTACCATTGATTTGTAATCTTAACTAAATCCTCTATTGTAGACATATTGCTTACATTTTACCATTTATAATCATTGGAGAATAGAATGGATGAAGATGTAGAAAGTAATAAGAGAGTATGTTATCATCATAGTTACCTTTAAGCCTGGCCTGAGCACCTTGTGTAAGCCGTGCTTGAGCTGATTGCACAAACCACGGGGTTCAGAGCAGGGGATAACACTGTGCAGCCTATTGAACAGAACAGTAATGAGGAGGATTTTCATTCCTGCACTGAGTGATAGAATTGACGATGTTGGCCGTGTAAAAGGAAAACATTAGGATGAGGTGGGAAGTGCAGGTATACAAGGCTGTGGATGAACTTCTGCTGAACTCACCTTCAGCACAGACTGGAAGAATTAATACATAAGAAAATAATAACCAAACCTAGATTATTTCCCATAATTGTACAAGCCGGGACCTGCTGGTTGATACTCTTGATATTTCTGTCATCACAAGATAGGCCAGTGACCCCAAGGTTAGATTAAAGACAGTACTAAATTTGATTTTGAGAGCAGTACTTTCTCTGAGCAGTGTCTTTGAGCACCCAAGATTCAGGAACTGTGGAAGGATATCTCAGTGGCCATCAAATTTCTGTGCATCCGTAGCCCTGCAGAGATAATAGGGAATTTATAGGCCCTAGACCAGCACCTAATAATATGCTTTGAATTTTATTTTTCATTTTATTTTATTTATTATTTTTCTTTCTTTATTGATGCTTTGTGTATTTCATACATCATTTTCCAATTCAGTTCAGGCATATATCCCCTTCCCTTCCCTCCACCCCACCCCTACCCATCCTAAATCATGCATTCTGCCGTAACTTTTCTGCATCTTTCTGTTTTTTTGTTTTGTTTTCATTTTTTTAAATTTTATTTATTTCTGTATGTGTATGAATGTACTGTCTGCATGCAGGTTTGTGCACCTGTGTCATGCAATGCCACGGAGGTCAGAAGAGGGTGTCAGATTCCCCTGGAATTGGAGTTTCAGAAGGTTCTCAGCCGCCATGTGGGTGCTGGGGATTGAACCCGGGTCCTCTGTAAGAGCGGTCAGTGCTCTTAACCGTTAGGCCATCTCTCCAGCCCCTGTTTTTATTTATTTTTTTAACAATAAGTGATAGTCTGTGAGTACAAGCATCCTTCATGTAAAACCAGTTTGTGAGCAGTTGTGCCCAAACCCACACAGCTCGTGGGTCCCACCATCCAGCGGGGGGGGGGGGGGTGTATGTTCAATCAAGTTTTCAAATCAATCAAGTTGATCAATGAGTTGTCCACTCTGATATTGTTTGTAGTTTCACCATTCACCCCAATGCGGCCCTTACATTCTACCGCACCCCCTCTTCTGCAGATTGTTCCCTAGTCTTAGAAAGGGCAACAGGTTGGATGAGAAGCAAACAGTCTACTTTTCTCTGGAGCTGTTTGTCTTGGACTCTGTCAAATTCTGGGCTGTTTTCTTTCATGGGCTGCCAGCTTGTCCAGGCATAAACCTTTCGTCCTATAATGAAGCACATATGCAATAGATATATAGGTATTTAAAAAAAACAGTTATATAAGTATATAGGCCTTTCAATCCTACTATGAAGCACAAACAGCCGAGCATTAGATATATAGTAATTAACAGTACTAAATTATGGTTTTAGGTTACTTGGTATGAACCGGATGGTTTGGGATGGTATGTTAATCTCATGAATTACATTTTCTTTCTGTTAGTAGGCAGGGTCTTCGTTGTGGCTATTAACATCTCCTAACAGTAGATGAGGTAAGCTTGAGTGGGCATCAACCGTGGTTATTTCCTCCAAGGAGAGAGCTAATGCCAATTAGATTTGGGTTATAAAGACATATGGCTGCCACTGCTGTACAGTATTTCCAGGCAGATGAGGTGTAGATGTGTGCTGTGACGGAGGAGTCTTGCTTGATCAAGGAGGACCATATTTTATTTATTGGTTTAGTGGCCTTTGGTAACACTCTCTGGCATTACCAGAGACATCGTGTAATACTTGCATGTGCGGCTCCATACATCTTTCCCATTCTTATATCAGGTCTTCAACAGCAGGGCCTTTTTCACTCTCTTCCTGCAGGTATCCCGGTTTGGAGGCAGGAGCCTTTACCTTTTGTGGGGGCTTGTGGATCCCCTGGCAACATTCTCACTTTGGTAGAAATAATCCATTGTTGATATGTCAGAGTTTCCTGTATTATTATTTGTTTCTTAAGTGCATTAGCTTAAGGGACTTTAGCTATAATTTTGGTTCTGAATAGAGAATAATCCTTTTCACAGGTGCCGCAAGTCTTTAAATACCAAGAGGACTTTCTTAACTCCCCCCCCATAGAATAAGGAGAAATATGATGATGATGAGGTCGTTCTCCAGCTGTAGATTGGAGCCAGCTGTTATAGAGGTATTCTCTTGTAAAATCGGTAAAACTGCCTTCTTTAATTGACTAATGGACATAGAAACTGTGAAAAGGATTATTTTTCATTTTATATGTATGCATGTTTACCAACAGGTATCAAGGGCACCCCTATCCTGCAATACCCATGAATACCAGAAGAGGGCACTGGATCCCCTGGAACTGTAGCTCAGAATGTAGCTCAGAATGCAGGTGCTGGGTTAGAACCTGAGTTCTCTGCAAGATTAGCCAGTGCTTTTAACCCCTGAGCCTTTTCTCCAGCCCCCATATTGTTTTATTTTGTTTTAATGCTCACCTTCTCAAACACCATTCCAGATATTTATGTTTATGTCCGTAGATTAATGGTGTTCTTAGCCTTAGTCAGAGAAGATTCTTATTGCAGTGTGTAGAGTTACAATTTAAAGTGCTGAGCATAAGTGACTGAATGTTCACCCAAGAATGGGACATCTGGATCAACATCTTCTGGCCCCAGGGCTCAGGGAATGTTGCAGAATAGGGGGCAGAAAGACCTTAAGAGAGGGAGGATGGGGCGTAGTCTGTGGAGTGCTGTCTTCCGAACATGGCATAGTGGCTGCACACATGAACTCACAGGAGATGTGGTTACCTGTACAAGACCTGCACAAAGTCAAGCCATGTAAAAATTCCAACCTGGAGGGGAGAAGGGTTTCCAGTGCCCCAAAATTGGATGTGGAGCTATTGGCACTTGATGACTGCTGGGGGAGGCAGTGTCATTTGATAGGTTCTCTATGCCCTGCCGATGGCCCTGTGCTCATGTTTATGTGGGCAGCAGTAACTGGGCTCAGTAGGTTAAAAAATAAACATAGAAATAATCATGAAAGGAAGACTTAATGTTGGGACGGAGATTAAAGTGGTGTTCCTAGGGAAAATTTGAGTGGAAGTGAGGGGTGGCTATGATGAATATGCATTGCATACATGTCTAAATTTTAAAAAATAACACCAATTGTATATTAAAGTGGCCTTTTAATACCAATAGCTTTATGACAGTCTCATATCTGGCTGCTGTCAAACTGTGCTGTTTACTTTGATACAGAATTCCTCTTTTGCTCTTAACAAATATTTAGTAAAATTAAACATTAATTGTGTGTATACAAAATGAACAGAACTGTAGAAGCTGACATTCTGGCATTATGACAGAATAGTCAACACATAATGTTTTAAAAATCCACTCCATGGTAATTGTCTATAACAATATTTTACATTCTTATAATGATATAATTTCAGATTTACAGAGTTGCTACAAGATAGAATGGGAAATTCTATTATTGTAGCTGGAAATTCTAGCATTGGACATGATGGTACACACCCGTAGTCACAGAAACCTGATGTCAAGGAATCCTGGGAATGGAGGACTGAAGAACTCCAAACAAAGAGTCCAAGTTCTCCCTCCTTGTGTGCTTGCCATTGTTTCAGTCCAGCTTAGTGTCTCCTGACAAGGAGACTTGAGTTCATGACAGTGAACTGCCCAGAAAAGACAGCAGCCAAATTGAAGAGACAGGTGAAAAGGATCAACCATATATATAGTTACGGTGTTATCCAGGCATATGCACCTGGCACTCCAGCATCCTCTGTTCAAACTTTGTTCATCTGAAGAATTTTCTAGTTCTGTCTCTGCATCACATATTACTGAGATGATGTTATTAGGCAGAGGGGCTTTTCTCACAGGATAGGGGGAACAAAGTATAAGCTTGTCCTATAATCTATCCATTTCTTATTATATTGTTTTTTATTTCAGACCATACATACAAGTCATAAGTTACATTGTGAAATATCTTTTGATTAGTTTAGTAGACAGCTCCATCTATATTCTCAAATAAATGCGTTTATTTCAATTTTGCCAGTTTTGAAACTACTGTGAATACATTTTGTTCTTTTCAGAAGTATCTACAGTTCTTTGCATAAAACATGAAAAGGGGATCTCAACAGCATTCTGCCCCCCTTCCATCCTGCTTGTAGTTTAGAAGAAGCTGAAGGCCACATACACCATAGGGAAGGGTTCCAGTGTCTTATTTCTTTTGTAAGGCCAAACAAAACACCTTCTGGAAGCCTTGCCTAAGTTCTCTGGTCCTGAGAGCATACACCACAGGGTTAAGGGAGGGAGGGATGATGTTGTGCAAGACATTGAGCAACACTGGGACCAAGGTTGTCTTAGTCTCTGCCAGGTGAGTTACTGAAATCACTACCACGACCGTGTAGAAGAAGAGGATGAGGATGAGATGGGAGCTACAAGTGCTCAGAGCCTTGGACACAGCTTCCGCCGAGTTTAGCCGAAGTACAGAGCGTAGGATCAAAGTATACGACAAGATGATGAGGCCCAGGTCACTCCCCATTCCAAGCCATGCCAGGACCAACTGGCAAATGCTGTTGGGCCTCCTGTCATCACAAGCCAGGCTTGTGACTCCAAGGTTGGAGCACAAGCAGTGCTCAATTTCATTTCTGGAGCAGTAATTCCGCTGGGCAGCAAGCACTGGCACTGGAATGACGAGCAGACCGTTTCTCAGCACCATAAAAAGGGTAGCTTTGAGGATCAAGGAATTGGTGACAATTGATGAGTAGCGAAGAGGATAACAAATTGCAATGTAACGATCAAAAGCCATGCAGAGGAAGATGCCCGACTCCATACCTACAAAGCAGTGAATGGCATAAATCTGAGCAAAGCACTCAGGAAGACTAATGACCCTGGCATCAAACCAGAAGATGGCCAGGATCTTAGGCATGATGGTGGTGGCCAGGCCCATGTCCACCACAGAGAGTATTCCCAGAAAGAGGTACATGGGCTGCTTCAGAGAGGGGTCCTGACAGATGGTGGTGAGAACGACGACATTTGTCCCTATTGCTGTGAGGTAGAGTACTGCCAATGGCACAGAGAGCCAGTGCTGCCAGCTGTGGATCCCTGGGAATCCCATCAGGATGAACTCTGACACCTGGAATTTGGAGCTGTTGAGATCTTCGAAAGCTGCAGACATTTTCCTGTGAGATAAGACTGTATGTGTCTCAAGGTTGCCTTCCTTGAGCAGAATCAGCATTAAGTGACATTTTAAATAGTCACCAAGATGTACCTCTCAGTGCTACAAAAGAATGAATTTTGTCATCTCTTCTAGGGATGCATGATATTGATAAATTACTAGAAAGTTCTAGGGGTTTAGTAGCAGTAGGTAAATTCACAGGTTTATATTAGAGTGGCTGGATGTGTAGGTAAGAGGTAGAGTTCCTTCATATTATACACAACAGTGTGGATTGATGCTCGTCACTGGCAAAATTTTATAGTTAACAATGTTGACTCCGTAGGGAAGTTTCAGCATAAATATGAAATAGATTCTTGTCGGATCTTCAATGATCACAGGTGGTATCTCCACATCTCAGTGCTACAACAGAATGAGTTTTGTAGGTCATCTCTAATAGCAATGCACGATATTAATACATTTATAGAAAGTTCTAGGTGTACTATTATAGTTTTACTCTAAATAAAAATATAAAAAATGTAGTTGTCTTAAAATAATATTTTAAATAGTCATTGTGTAAACACTGAAGTAATGAACATAGAAACCGTTTGCATCAGATACTTGTATTTATCATCACTCAGAATAATGAAAACATTCGATATTTAAATAAACCAAGTTAAAAGAATATTCGTTTATTTGTATCATCTCCATTTACTGGTCAGGAGGAATGTGCAATTCCTGCCACAGCCTTCTTTGCTTTCTGTATATTCACTGTATAGTCTCTGCCTTTGGAACATATGGCTATTTGAGGGCACTCTCTTGACTATAAATTGCAATATTTGAAAGACTCTAGGATTAAGTATTAGCCACTAGCTGGTTAGTTCATATCACAATTTATAATTTTAAACGTGAAATATTGGGGTATTGCTAAAGTGAAAATTTTCTCTAAAAATACTATAAGTTTATCTAAGCATTTCTTCATGTCCAGAAATTTTGTAAAATTTCCATTCTTTATCATTTTCTCCATCTCACTTGATTTACTTATTTATGAACTATTAATAACTAGGGGTTACTGTGGATTTATGAAGGACTTAATTTTTAGCAAAAACATTTATGTTAATATATTCATTAATTGTTATAGAACCTGGTATAATAGGCACATATTTGAAATAGAGCACAAGAGATTGTGTGGTGATAGTGGGTGGCATGCAGATGGGGGAAAAGATTGAATACAATCAAATATTATATGAAATTCACAAAAATCCATGTAAAAATTGGTACTATGAGCTTGTTAAGATTTTCAGAAACAAGCTATGCTGAAGAGTTGAGATTAGAGGAGAGATTTATTTTAAATTCTGTTTTCATATTCTACTTTCTGCACTAACATGATGGACTTGTAAGAAATAGTATGAAGGAAAGCTAGGTGGGCATAGCTGAGTTTTCTGCTTAAGGAATCTTATAATGGAGACTCACCTGAGCATTTTTAGTTGAGTCCTAGTGACTCTAAAAATATATATAGAGAGAGACTGGATTTAACACATATAAAATTATGTTGTTATTATTGTGTTACATACAGTATGAAATATACCCTTAAATTTTCATTATTTACAATGTTGTACAGCAAATCTCTAGAACTTATACTATAAAACTGAAGCTTCATAACCACTGAACAGATATGTTTTCTAGTTAACAAAGATGACACTTATACATAATACTTAAAGAGCTAGAATGGGATGCTCAGAATCATGTTAAAAATTAGACTTCTTTCTGCATATTCTGCTGTTCTTTATGTCCTTTATATTCTTAAAACCTGCCCATTAGTCAAGAGTAATTAGCAAAGCAGCCTGCTCCATCCACACACAAACATGCTTCATTGTGTGGTGGGTTTATTTCCTTTGGATCGCTCACTTGCATGCTTTCTCCTCATCACGCCTGCTCTGAAAGCCATTTGGTCACATGTTTCTCATTTTTTCATTATGTGCTCTTTCTACAATAATTTTGTCTTCTAAAACTACTCTTCTCTTGCTTAAAGCTTTTACATTATTACTCAAAGTCCAAACACATTCTTTATGCATAAGGCATTCTTGGGTGTGGCTCAGACCAAACTAAATATCACATCATGGCTTTATTTTCTTTACATACTGAGCTCCAGATACACAGAATATATGAGAGTGACTAGACTCCAGTGGATGAATTTGCACTGAAAGACATCTGGGTGCAAATGCTTGACTGGATAGGCATTAACATGTGTGGTAGAATGCATGAGGTGTGGGGAGGGGCTGAGGATGGGGGAAGGTGTCTAAATTTGATTAAAAACTGTTGTATGAAATGTATAAGTGCTCAATAAAAATTAACTAAACTAAATATGAATACACAAAATTATTAATTTTTCATGACATTTCATTCCTTATATTATGATGGAAAGTATTTTTGACTTATGAGCACACACACATTCAAATCCTTATAAAGTTATGTGGCAAAGGTTTTAAAAATATTTTATTTATTATTTTTATTTTATGTGTATGAGTTTATTGCCTGAATGGATGTAAGTAACAAAGTGTTACAACTTTAAAGTACAATGTTAGCAATTTAATTATATTAATTGTAGGTTTATTATGGATAGAATAACTTACACAGAATTAAAAAAAATTGAAAAGTTAGTTTTCCTATAGCATCATCAATAAGGGACAGTTATTATTGCACTGACTCATTTGTCTGTGGGTGTGGCTGTGTTTGTGCTCTGGTGCACGTGGGAGCCCCGAGGAAAATCTGCTAAAGTCACTTTTCTCCTAGCATGTGTGTTTCAGAACTGAACCCAGGTTGTCAGGTGTGGCAGCAGGCATCTTTACTCAGGGTGTCACCCCAGCTGCTCTATAAAACAGCTGTTAACAACTAGATTAATTTCCTTTCAGAGTTCTCTGTGTAGTTTCCTTATTTTAATAGCATGTGCTGCCCAAAGACTAGATATTATTATCCACTGTTTTTGATGAATGCAACATGGAAGAGAGTTTAAGACTGAGTAAATATAGACATACCATAATTTAATGAGTGGAGACTACAAACAGGCTTAGAGTTCCAAGGAGCACAGCACAGTATCTGCATCCTGGGGTCATGTTGGAGCACTATGATTGTATGATTGTACAGGCCTGATATTTAGTGACACCCGCATTCATTACATTTCAGCTTCATATAACTTATACCTTTTTATTTGATGGATTTCCATTTTCTTTATTTTTAAGATATAATTTTACTATTTTTATCACATATTGATAAATTATAGTTATGTGTTTTGGAGTATAAATGGCTGCTATAATTTTTAATATTATGAGATAATTAAATTCAGTCTATTAACGTAGTCATAATCTTAAATATTTTTATGTTTATAAAGTTATAAGTTCATTCTGTTATCACTACTGAATTGCACAGTACTCACTAAGTATATTAATTTCACTATATTAAGGATCTGTACAATTGATCTACAAATATCCAACTACTCCTACCTACTGAGGCTTTGATTATTTTTTGAGCTTTAACAAGGTTTGATAACTTACTGTCATTCTGAGCAGACTCACAGCCTGGGGTCTTGGCAGCGAAAAGGGTTTTTCCACAGGGCAAATAAAAGGAATTTTGATAAAGAAGATTTCATAGGTGATGAGAGTGTTCTCATCTTAGAAATGGGACAGAAATTATGGACTTCTGGAATTTATGGGAGATATCACCAGCCCAATGACTTAGAGATAATTGGCTCCTTTGGAGACATGAGGGAGAAAATTATACAGATAAAGCTTAATTCCTATGATGATAAATCCCAAAAGAGTAGAAAGGAGATTTGCTAGGAGACATATTTCTTATTAATCTAAGACTTTACAAAAATATAAAAAATATCTCGTTTCAGGAACACAAATGATCCTATGATGGGTGGGCACTTTTGAATTGTTCTTAAGTGTAACATTTCATGGGAGTATAAATTCCGTGATTATAAAGCTACTTTATATATTTCTTGAACAAAAGATGAGCATCCACTTCAAAATGGAGGGAGAATTTCTACTGTTTTCAAACATGGTAAGTATAAAGCGATTGCCCCTGTTCTTAGAGTTGTTGTCTAGTGGGTTAAAAGAAAATAGTAGTAAAGATGAAGCAAGATAATACATAATTATAAAAGGGCAGCAATCTTTCTTAAAACTTTATTTTCTCAATGAATAAAATTGTACAGACAATAACTTTGTAACTAAAGGTATGCAAAATTAGAATCATTTGTTAATATCACTTCTACCATTTCAAAATTGGAACGCCTAGTTATTCCTAACTGGAATTTTATACATAATACGCCTGACCTTTCAATACATTCTATGATGTCAAAATATTCCTCATCCACCTCAGCTGGAATAAATTTCCTATAAGCCACTCTCACCTCATCGAATTCTCTTTGGCAGTTACCAATCTTACTTAGATATAAGTATATACTCAATATTATTGATATAAAGAAATGAAATCATAATCTAATAAAAGAGCATGTGAATGTGTGCTTTTATTATTCTGCACATAAATGCTTTAAAGTTGTTTAACCACAAAGAAAGCTGGATCAGTGCTAAGATCACTGATTGTCATTCAACTTGGCCCATGTTAATTTTTACTCCCCCACATCTACATGAACACAAAGTCACATATATTAATACATGTTTGTGAAATTATCCTCTTATTTATGTAGCATCACAGACACTGTCTGGATGGGAAACCTCCACCCCTTTTCTTTCTCCCACATAGAATGTCCTGATTCTCACAGCAGCACCTGTGATCACGAAGCTCTTAAATCAATTATATAGATACCAAGGTTTTTCTGGGTTGAGGGAAATGCATCACATGGATGTCAAGACTTTGTTGGTTTCACAGAAGACCTTGAGTATCTGACCATCATTTTGTTCTATGGTTTGAAAGAAGAAAAATCAGGCATCAAAGGGGAACATAATGGAAGATTAAGCAGTGTCAAGACTGTCCTTAGTAGTAGATCTGTGACAGGCGGGCTTTAGTAAAGTACATAGCAGCATTTAATTTTCTTGTATTTTTAAGACTTGTTTTTGTGTCCTACAATGTGGTCTACCACAGAGAAAGCTCCTGCCCTGCTATAAGAATGATGCATGATGCTTAGGTGCACAATTTTTCTAGTAGCATGAATATGGATGTAATGTTGCATGCATTTCCAAAAGCTTCAAAGAAAGAACTGTGGAATTTTTAACCACAAAGAAATTATGCATGTTTAACAACATAGACATGTTCAGGAGATTTAAGCTTTAAACAATGTATACATGCATGAAACAGCATGTGAACCTTGTAATATGAGCAACTTTATATTTGTATGTGTCAGCCAAAATAAATTTATTTTTAAAAATAATATGTGTCCAAAACATGTTCTGAGCACTTAACTTCAGGTAGAAGCCTTCCAGGTTGCTTCCTGTTCCATTAGTCTAAGTCCTATCACAGTGCAAGACAGAGGGTACCTCCCTTTGAATTATTGGTGAGAGAGATCATGGTGACTTTCAAACCAATGCAGCCAATCTCCAAAGCTCTTGATCGTCTGCCAGAAATAGAAAGAAAAGGATATGCTTCAGGGATAAGATATTGACCTTTAAGGTGTTCCTAATGCATTGTTATTTCTTTTGAAAACTCTTCAAATCCATAGCCCATCTTTTAATTGGGTCATTTGTTTGTATTTTTCTTTGTTTTGTGGGGTTTTTTTTTATATTCTGGAGCTTAATCATCTGTCAGACTAATAACTGTTGAATTTCACACAATCTGTGGTCTTCATCTTCACTTGATTTGTTTCCTTTCCTGTATAGAACATTGTTACCTTAATGATATCTCATTTGTCAATTGTTGACCTAAATTCTGAGTGACTGATGACTAATTCGGGAAGTCTTTTTCTATTAAAGTACTTCCTATGTATTCTTCCGACAATTTTAGCATTTCAGCCTTCAAATCGAAATATTAAGATAGCTGGAGTTGACTTTGTGCGGGGTGATAGGTATAGGTCTACTTTCACTCTTTGAGACACTGGTGATTAAGTTTTGTGTTGAAGATTCTGTCTTTCCTCCGGTGTGTGTTCTTGGCTCCTGTATCAAATACCAGATGGCTCTAATTTCATGCTCTCATGTCTGGGTCTTCTATTTGTTTCACTGATCTACAAGTCTGTTTTTGCGCCAATACCACGTTGTTTTTACAACTATGTCTCTGTAATATATGCTTGAGGCCTGGTTTGATAATCCCCCTGGGAGGTACTGTTCTTTGTTCTCTGGATATTTTGGGTTATATAGGAAATTTTTTGTTTCCATATGAATTTTAGGATGGATTTTTCTAATTCTGTGAAGAATGTTACAGGAATTTTTATTGTAATTCTATTGAGTCTGTAAACTGCTTTTGGTAGAACGGTCATTTTCACTATATTAACTCTACCAAAGAGTGAGCATGTGAGGTCCTTTTTCCCTGTGTCTTCCTCAATCTCTTTCTTCAAAAACTTAAAGTTTTCTTTGCACAGATGTTTAATACCTTTGGTTAGGTTTATATCTAGATTTTTTATGAGATTTTTATTTGAAATGTTTCCCTGAACTTTTTCTCTGCTTGTAATTTTCATACAAAAATGCTACAGACTTTTTGAGGGTGGGCTTAGTGATCACTCAGTCTGCTAAAAGTTTGCATCATTTCTACAAGTTTTCTATTGGAAATTTTGGTATTTCTTATGTATAATATGTCACCTATATATTAGGATAATTTGACTTCTTTTTCAACTACTACCCCTTTCAATTTCTTTCTCTTATCTCATTGTTCTACCTAGAGTTTCAAGCACTATGTGGAAAAGGAGTCTGGATAGTGGACAACTTTGACTTTTTGATGATTACAATGGGAATGCTTCCAATTTCTCTCTGTTTAGAATGATGTTATCTGCGGTTTGTGGCATATCAGAATAATTATGTTGAGAGAGATTCCATCTGGTTCTATGGCCTCTAAGACTTTTATCATGAATGCACCTTGGATTTTGTCAAAGTCCTTTTCCATGTGTATTGAGATGACCATGTGATTTTTGTCTTTTATTACATTATTGACATACATAAATTGAACCTCTGGAATAAACCCTACTTGATCTTATGAATAATCTTTAGGATGTGTGTCTCTATGTGGTTTGCAAGTATTTTCTTGAGTATTTTTGCATGTAGGGTATTAGAAATATGGGAGTACATTTTTCTTTTTCATTTTGTCTTTCCCCAGCTTTAGTATTAGCATAATACTTTTGTCAGGGTTTTGCACTACTACTATTTCTAACATTTTGAATAATTTAAGGAGTATTGGTTTTAGATCCTCTGGTAAAATTCTTCTGTGAATCCATCTGGTCCGGGGATATTTTAATTTGGCTTTAATTACTGTTTTAATTTCCTCATTTCTTAAGAGTATGTTTAAGCTGTTTACCTTTTCTTAGTTTATCTCTGGTGGTTTCCATGAATCTAGAAATGCATCCATCTATATTTACTAGACTATATGTTTTAAAGTGTTCACTTAAAATGGACAGGATCATTTTAGTGTCCATTTTGATGTTTCCCCTTTCATGTTTGATTTTGTTGATTTGGATTATCATTTCCTTTCTTTTGGTTAACTGGGTTAAAGCTCTGTGTATCTTGTTTGTCTATTCAATAAACCAACTTTTAGATTCATTGGTTCCTGGAATTGCTTCTTTGCTTCTATCTCACTAATTTCTATTCTGTGTTTATTTTATTATTATTATTATTATTATTATTATTATTATTTCTTCCTATCTGCTTGGCTTGGGTTTGGTTTGTTATTGCCTTTCCAGATTCTTGAGTTATATCATTAAGTTATTTATATGTACTCCTTCTGCTTTTTTCATTAGATGAAAATTTTCCTCCTAAGAATGCTTTTAATTTGTCACAGATGCTTCATTGTATTGTATGAATATTTTCATTTAGCTACAAGAACGCATTTCTTCCTTTCTTGACCTTTTCTCTGACATATTTATCATTCAGGAGTGTGCTGTTTAATCAAAATGAGTTGAGCTACTAGAGCTCCTTTGCTGTTGATTTTAAGCTTGTGTTGTTATATCATAAAATTCATAAATTTATTTCAATTTTTTGTATCTATTGAGAATTATTTAAGCTCCAATACATTGACACTTTAGGGGAAACATTCATGGGCTCCTGAATATATGTTTATCCTTGGTGATTGGGTGGAATATTCAGTAAATGTCTATTAGGTCCATTTGTTGTATAATGTTCATTTAATTAAGTTGTTTGTGTTTACTCTTGTCCAGTTGACCTTTTGTTTGCTGATACTGGGGTATTTAAGACACCAACTATTATTGAGTTGTGGCTAATCTCTGTCTTGAAGACCTGTATTATTGTTTATATGAAATTGGGTGCTCCAGAGTTTGGTGCACATGTGTTCATGATTATAAGGTCTTGAAAATTTTTCACTTGATCACAATGAGTTGACCTTTTATTTCTTTGCATTAATTTTAAATTGATGTCTACCTATCAGATATGAGAATTACAGCACCTTTTGATTATTTTTCCATTTTCTGGTAACATTTTTTCCATCCTTTTAACCTAGGGTTGCTAACTACTAGTAAAATTCTCATTAACAACCTAAGTTAAAATCTTGGTTCAATTTGAATGGAACTTTTTAAAAACTGTTTTATATTTCTCTTTAAGTATCAAATAATATAATTTCCTCCCCACAGGCCACCTATAAAACTGTGTGCATGTGTGTGTGAATGCATATTTGTATTTTAATCATGTATAACTTTCTAAGTTTATGTATATTAAGGAGTCATATGTAAACAAGGATAAATAGATACAACTCATAAAAACTATTTGTTTTATATCTTTTGTTATTAACAATTTTAATTGGTTTTACATATTTTTTAATATTTATTTGAATACTGTTTACATTCATTAAAGTCAGACTCTGGGTTGGAACTGGCCCTTCCATTCCAGACTTCCGTCTGTTAATATAATGAAAAAGCTAACAGATAAATAGATTTCAACAATGGTTAGGGTTATTTGTACATATTTTATTTGTCTTTATTAAGGGCAACTAGTGAAATTACAAATGTATAATAACAATTAAATGTTTTACTGGGGTATCCTGAACATGGGCTGCAGACAGGGGGCGAGCACCACCCCGGCTCCCTTGTGGACAGGGTGAGGGTATGTGCACCTCTGCAGACTCTGGCTGTCACTGGATTAGGAACACAGACTGCACCCAACTTCTTGAGTGTAGGGGTGAGGCTTTGTCTGGCTAGAGCAGGGCCCACAGCCACTGTCCTGACAAACTCCTTTGGGCTGGGATATGCAGTATTCCTGTTTGCTGAAAACAAAGCCCCATATGCCAAGGGCTCCTTTTTGATGTATGGAGCATATGTCACACCTCCAATTTACTATACACACTCCCAGGAGTTCTGTTGCCCCCCGCTCCAGGAGACAAGGTGGCTTGCACTTCCCTTCTCCTCATTCACACCCTCCTGCCCCAATTCCCTGCTTGTTAACAATAAACAGAGTCTTTTCCCCATGGAATTCCTCCAGTCTTATCTTTGAGTCTATCATTTCCTTGTCCTTTCCTTGTTCTTTCTCTCTTTATTTCTTTCTCTGGGCTTGTACATCCACTCCCCTGCCCCTCTCTACCAGGGCTAAGACCCAGGTCACTGGCCAGCAGGTTAGGGTGATCGTGGACCTTGCAATCCCAGGAAACTGTGAGCTCTGGTCAAAGGGAGGAAGGACATCAAAGGCTTCCCCTGAGTAGACCAGGTAAGGGCCTGTGCACCTTGGTGGTGATCAGAAAGGCCAAACCAGTGTGCTCTCCCAACCTCATGAAGATATTCTGGTGGTAACAGTGATAGTGATTTGGAGCACACGGTAATAGCAGAGACAGCAAACTGACAAATCTAGAGGAACAGGCCATCAACCCAACCAAGAAACACATGGATTTTGCACAGAATATAAAAAAGTGAATCAAACCCACATGCCAAAAGCACAACAGAATGTGAACAACACGGGAAAAACAAATAATAACTGCCCAACAAAATCTATAAGTCCTATAGAAGACACCAACAATGACTTCTCGCAGGAGTTAACTGAGGACACAGATCTCAAAAGAACAATCACACTCAAAGAAATCAAGGAATATAAAGAATAAATCAAAGAACTAAAGGGAGAGAATGACAAACTCAGGAAGGAACTAGAGGAAGAGAAAGGCAAATGCTGGAAGGAAGTGCAAAAGCTGAAAAGACCTCAAGGTGAAATGAAACAGGCAACTTAGTGAATCAAGGCTCTAGGAGAGAAAGAAAAGTTCCAGAAGGAACTAGAAATACTAAAGTAATCACAGCATGAAATGAAAAAGGAAATCACTCATCCAATCAGCAGGGAAAGACGAGAGAAAGCCTAAGAGATTGGATGAAGCAGAAAATAGGACATCAACATTGGAAGATAACATAGAAGAACTAAAATGCCCAAGAAAAGAGTATGAAAATTAAAAAACCAAGAGTGGAGCAATCAGGAAATGTGGAATACTATGAAAAGACCAGAGATCTCCTGAGGCCAGTGGAAGGAAGAGCAGAAAGCAGGTAGGGACTGGGTGCCTCAGCAAGGCTAATTGTTGATCCTTTAATCCAGCTGTAGTTGGTTTGATTGGATTTTGTGGCTGTGGAGGCGGAGTTATCCTCCCAATCAGTATTAAAGGTGGGGTTGTGTGACCCTTGAGATCTGAGATATCTTGAGGCCAGCGGAAGGTACTGGGGCCTGGGCTGAAGATCCCCCCCCCAACTGGGATTATGAAGGCATCTGAAGGAGGCAAGCAAAGCAAGCCTTCAACACAGTGAAGAGGCATTTAGGACTCACATTGGAATACAGGCAAGGAGAAGCCCATATGCCAGGATCACGAAGAAGAGACAGCATTGGAAAGGGGCAGGATAATCCTGCGCCAAGCTCTACCAACCCTATGGAAGATTCCTGCATTGGGATCCCTCTGGGGATGCCCCAGGACACAGATATCAGAAACACAATTGGGAACATATTTAAAGAACTACAAGATTATAAAGAACAAATCAAAGAACTAAGAAAAGAGAATGAAGAACTCAAGAAGGACCTAGAGAGAGAGAATGACAAGCTCC
>VZQC01000399.1:441148-476148 GCA_009823505.1 Rhizomys pruinosus
TTTCCCTTGTTCCCTCCTTCATTTTCCCCCCTCGTCTTTTCTCTTCCCCCTTCCCCCCTTTATATCCCTCTCCCCCCCTCCCCACACCCTTCTTTTTTCTTTCCAAGCTTGGATAGATTGACTTACTTGTCTCCCCAACCCGCCCTTGCATTTTTGACCCCTAAACCCCTGTTTTCTCCTCCCGCCCCGGTACCATCTTACACAATGGAGTGTTGTTCAGCAGTAAAGAAAGACGACTCACGAGCTTTGCAGGAAATATGGCTGGATGGAGCTAGAGGATCATTCATGCTGAGTGAAATAGTAAACAGTCCCAGAAAAAACAAACGACTCGATAGGGTATCCCTCAATCTGTGGATGCTAGTGCCAAATTACATAGTTGTAAGTATTTCTCGTGAACGGCCCCTTGAGCTTTTGTCCAAGCAGTTGGGCATAATGCATAATGGACACAAACAACAACAACACAACCAGAAAGGAACTAATCAACGAACTGACTGAAAACAGTGAACTTCTGCTCAAAACAGTTGACTTCCTCATGGAGAATATTAAAAAAGACTGAAAAAAAAAAAAAAAAAAAAAAAAAAAAAAAGCATGTTTGGCAGAATGCATGTAGATCTGGGGGGGGGGGGCATGGGCGGGAACATGGGTCTAGATTTTAATTGTAAAAAATTAAAAATCAATTATGTGAAAAACAAAGGATGTAAGTTATGTAAAAAAAAAAAAAAAAAAGACCAAAGTTCCACATCATAGGAATAGAGGGATGAGAAGAATCCCAGGACAACAGTATTAATCAGATTTTCAACATAATAACAGAAGAAAATTTTCCCAAACTGAAAAAAGACAAACCCATACAAATACATGAAACACATAGAACACCAAATAGACAAGAGCAGAAGAGAAATTCCTCATGCCATATCATCTAGTTAAAACACTAGACACCTAAAACAAAGACAAAATACTGAAGGCCTCAAGAGAAAAACAAGTTACATATAAAGAGAAACCCATCAGATTTACAATTGACTTTTCAGTGCAAATGATGAAAGATGGATAAAAGTGGACCAAAGTATTCCCAGTACTAAACAACCACAGACGCCAACTCAGATTACTGTACCCAAGCAAAAATTTCAATTATAGTTAAAGGAGAAACAAAATTCTTTCATGACATAAATAAGATGAAAGAATTCATGTCCAGAAAACCAACCCTTCAGAAAATACTCAAAGCAATTCAAAGGTCTGAGGAAAGGAGCAACCATCCCCAAACAGCTAGAGAGAGTAATTAATAAAAGAATAACAGCAGAAATACAAACCAAGACCAAGAATGCAAAGAGAAACTAAGGTGAAAATAAGGAATATATATCTCTCAATAATAACCTTAAATATCAATGGTCTGAACTCCCCAATCAAAAGATATAGACTTGGAGAATGGATTAGGAAACAGCAACCATATACATGTTGTGTATAAGAAACTCATCTCGGGGCTGGAGAGATAGCCTAATGGTTAAGAGCACTGACTGCTCTTACAGAGGACCCCAGTTCAATCCCTAGCACCCACATGGTGGCTGAGAACTGTCTTTAACTCCAATTCCAGGAGAAATCCAGTTCCAGGGGAATCCGAGACACTCTTCTGACCTCTGTGGCATTGCACGACATGGGTGCACAAACCTGCATGCAGACAGTACATTCATACACATAGAAAATAAATAAATAAAATTTAAAAAAAGAAACTCATCTCGGGGCTGGAGAGATAGCCTAATGGTTAAGAGCGCTGACTGATCTTGCAGAGGACCTGGGTTCGATCCCCAGCACCCACATGGCAGCTGAGAACCGTCTGTAACTCCAATTCCAGGAGAACTCCAGTTCCAGGGGAATCCGACGCCCTCTTCTGACCTCCACGGTATTGCACGACACGGGTACACAAACCTACATGTAGACAATACATTCAAAGAAAGAAAGAAAGAAAGAAAGAAAGAAAGAAAGAAAGAAAGAAAGAAAGAAAGAAAGAAAGAAAGAAAGAAAGAAAGAAACTCAGCTGGGTGAGGTGGTGCATGCCTTTAATTCTAGTACTTGGGAGGCAGAGGCAGGCAGATCTCTATGAACTCAAGGCCAGCCTGGTCTACAGAGTGAGTTCCAGGCCAGCTGGGGCTATAGTGAGACCCTCTCTCAAAAAAAAGACAAAAAAAATACACCCATGTCATACTCAAGGATAGGCACCAAAGGTGAAAGGATGGAAAAAAAATATTCCAAGCAAATGGCACCAAAAAGCAAGCAGGAATTGCTATTCTAATATCAGACAAAATAGACATCAAAGTAAAACTAATTACGAGAGAAAAAGAGGGCCAATACATCCTTATCAATGGAACAATTAACCATGAAGATTTCACAATCCTGAATATATATGCACCAAATTCTTGTGCACTGAACTTTATAAACAGAAATCTGCAGGATCTCAAGGCACAGATTAATCCCAGCACACTAATAGTGGAGGATTTCCATACTCCTCTGAGCCCTTTGGATAGGTCAAGTGGACAAATAATAAGCAAAGAGACATCTGAATTGAACAGTACAATGCACCAAATGGACCTCACAGACATCTGCTGAATATTCCACCTAAACACCAGAGAATATACTTTCTACTCAGCACCCCACAGAACATTCTACAAAATCAACCACATAATGGGACACACACACACACACACACACACACACACACACACACACACAAAAAAAAAAAAACTCAGCAAATACAAAAGGATGGAAATAATCACACGCATTCTATCAGACCATGGTGCAATAAGCTCAGTATCAACACCAGTATAAGGCCTACAATCTACAAGAACATATGGAGACTAAACAACACACTCCTGAATAATGAATGCATCAAGGAAGAAATAAAGAAAGAAGTCAAAACATTCTTGGAACTAAATGAAAAGGACAGCACAACACAACAAACCTTTGGGATAGTTTAAAAGCAGTCCTAAGAGGGAAATTTATATGCCTAAGTGCCTACATTAAAAAAACTTAAAGAACACAAATAAATGATTTAACACTGCAGCTAAAACACTTGAGAGAACAACAAATAAACTCTAAACCCAACAGACAGGAAGAAATTACCAAAATCAGAGCAGAAATCAATTAAATAGAAACAATGAAAACAGTACAAAAAGGAAAAACAAGAGTTTTATATATTGAAAAACAATATATAAAACTCTACCCACTTAATCAAAAGGAAAAATGAGCAACTCCAAATTAATAAAATCCATGATGAAAAGGGAAACATCACAACAGACAACAAAAAGATCTCCCGATAGGAGAATACTTCGAAAACCTATACTCTACTAAATTGGAGACAGATGTTTGTTAATTGGGTTTGCGTGTGAATGTTTCCTATATTTACTTGTTGGTTTTCTTTTTTTTATTTTTTTAATTTTATTTTTTATTTTATTTTATTTTATTATTTATTTATGTGTATGAATGTATTTTCTTTATATTAAGCTTTATTTGGGCATCAATTAGTCTTAGTGTTTTTACAGCACAGTCATGGCCATTTGGGCCTGACAAAGATAGCTGACCACTATTTCTATAATACTATCTGAGCTTGTAAAAGCTAATACAAAAGGGGGGAGAGGTTGGCAAATCCAATCTGATCTTAGGTATGCATGGGCTTGCATTCCAGCCAGTGTCCCCCACAGGCACAAGTGAGAGCCATGGGACCTCCCTGGCTACACTCATGGATTAGGATGTGATGATGCAAAAGTCTGTGATTGGGCCCTGGGAGATGGAGTCACACTCTTTATATGATTCATTTGAATAAAGTTCCATTCTGTAGTTGGATTCATACTGCAATGTGTCCCTGTGTTGTGCTTCTCATGTGTGTGCTTCCTGTGTCCTGGCCCACCATGGAAATAAATAGGCTGAACCACACTGGTTAACTATTACATAATGTAAACACTTATGAAAACCTCACATGCTAACCACATTAAAATGAATTTTTCTTTTTAAATGCCATTTAAACTATTAATAATTTTTTTTAAATCCTAGAAACATTCAAGCAATAAACAAAAACTTTAACTCATAGCCAGGAATGGTGGTACATGCCATAAATCCCAGCACTTGGGAGGCAAAGGCAAACAGATATCTCTGAGTTCAAGGCCAACCTGGTCTACTGAGTGGGTTACAAGCCAGCTGAGGCTAAAGGGAAAACCTGTATCAAAAAGACCCAAAGAAAAAAATTGTAACTCATTTTCCATTTAAGATAGATGAATAGGAATGAAAATTTAGAATTTTACCTAAATTTCTAAAAGAATGAATGAAGGAATAAATAAATAAATAAATAAATAAATAAATAAATAAATAAATAATAAAACATGCTTGATTTTCTGCATAAAAAAAGAAAACTTAGAATTTTAGTTGGCTGAGCAAGCAATGTTCTTACCTAGCTCTAGAGACTATGAGCCATGACAATAACTCACCCAGCACAATATCCCCAATGGTGCAATCGTGGAAGTTTTATGATGAGAGCAACTAAGAGCTGTTTAACTGGGCTTAAGCCCAACTCAATAGAAGGAAGTTCATACATGGGCCTGTAAACCTAGCCAAATACCTGTGGTTTGAGAAATCACAGATCCTAGAGGAGAACTACTACCGATCTTTCCTAAACCAAGATGTTTACCTGTATCTTAAATACCTGTCCTCATCCCTACAGATAAATGAGACACTTTCCATTTATCAACAATGCTTCATTTGCCACAAATGAAGACTGCTGTAGAGATCTACAACTGATTGAAATGCATAGAATAAGTGAGTGTAGGGTGTCCAGCCCCAGATGATACATCTACATTTCAACTTTGTTATTATTATTATTATTATTATTATTATTACTACTACTACTTAAATTCAAGACCTGATGCCATTTGTCTAAGGATTGTGCTAACGTTACTATGTAACAGAAGATGATTTTGGACTTCTAATTCTCATGCCTCTACACATTGAGTTCTGGGATTACAGGCATGGTCTAGAGTGTCCAGTTGATGTGGCATTGGGGATCAAACCCACAGTTTTGTGCTTGATGCTGCTAAGCAAGGGCTCTATAACCTGACCTACATCCCTAGCCCTTATTCAAATTCTACCCATAATGCCTGCCTCTTCTAGAAGCAAGATGAACCAAGGCAGTGGATTCCTCTTTCCTGTTCTCACCTCTGGTAGACTGTAGTCACTCCCACACTCCTAAAGAATACCATTAAACGTAATTGCTGTGTGCTGTGACTTAGTATCAGAAATAAGTTCAGTTTTGGAAACCTTTGTATACAGCATTTAGCATTTCCTTAAATGTGTTCAAGATCTTGGTGATTCATGTATACCAAGGTAGAGAGGGACAACAGAGGGAAGTAATACACTTTTTACTCTGTAGTACTCCATATGGATGTACAAAGAGACCTTTTATCAGAAGAAATGTATTTAACGAGTTTTAGCAGAGAAGATTCTGAAATTGTTTACTCAATATTTTTAGTAAATTATGAAATACACTTATGTACATTTGTGCAAGTCATAGAGTTGTGACAAAAGTTGTGAAACTGAGCTTGAACAGACTTAACTCCATATTTATAATTAAGCAAATGCTGCTAAGTTTGTTCATAATTCCTTTGGCCCATCAGGGAAAGCTCTGGACTATTTGAGGGTTACCCATACCCTATTCAAGTGTATTCTAAATATAGAACTTATTCTTACAGCACTGAATTTAGATCCTCTTCTTCAGACTCCATAGGGACTTTGAGCTATGGTGTGATAAATAAACCTTGCCCATTATTTGAAAAAAAATCCCCAGAGCAAATATTAAATTTGTTCTTTAGGTGTATTATTTAAATTCAGCCTAACTCTACCTTAGCAATATCAGCCATAAATGGAGATTCAAAAATAAGTAGCATTGGAGAGAGTGCGAATGACTCAGAAGCAGGTAGATACATAGGATGCATGGTAATATGGCTTCTGGAAAGTAACTGAGTCAGAGGTGGTCGAGCAGAAAATATTCCTAATTATCTCACTCATTGCTTAGAATCCTTAAAGCAAATAGATTTGTGAACTGCCTAGGGGACAAAGAGAGAAAAAAGAAAATCAAATGCAATTAGGCACTAGGGGAAAGAGACTCCATCACACTGTGACAGGGACCAGATGTATATGCTTGCTATCTTATCTCTATACAACTTAAGAGAAACTCTCTGCTTTGCACAGGTAGAGGAGCCTTCTTTAGGAGGTGGTAAGGCTTTTCTCCAAACAAAACGTATTGGTGCAAGCTTAGTAAGAAATTCCTGTGATTACTGTTACCCAATTCATGCCAGGAAAAGCAGGGTCCTAAAGAAGGATATATATCCTTACAGTTTATAATATACATGTTCTTACAGTTTGTAATATATATATATGCTTTTCCAGTTCTTAAAATAATGTTAATTATACAAATCTGCTACAAAAATGTCCCAATTATCAACAGCTGCAATTTTATTTTTATACTCTTTGAGTTGAAATCAGGTTTGACTTCAAGATGAATTCTGTTTTTTTTTCCCAATTTGCCTTTAACACTAATTTGTTAAAGTATTTATTATAAAAATCAAAAGTATCCAAAGCAAGATTATGGAATTTGTTGGCTCATTGCACAATTACTTCTATGTACTGACACATAGCAGTAGACAAAATGAACAGAAACTCCTTTCTGGAGAGGAAGAGCCTACCGCACTAGTTGCTGTGGACTATGGAAAGCTGGAAAGGGAGCTATAAAGCCAAGATGCAGGGGAGTTTCAGAGTTAATATTTAGGTGAGCTGTGGGGGAGCTTCGTGATGACTCTGAGCAGACATCTATACCTGCTGAAGCTGCATTTCACTGCCAGGTCACAGGAAGAAGAGAGAAACCTGCAAGAATGACAAGCGGAAGCATCCAGACATGCACTTTGATTGCTTCTGAGAGGCCTGCAGTAGGTATGGATGAACTGACACAGTCTGATTAGGAGGTGGTGGGCACATTCAAGATTCAGAAGCATTCTAAGTGTGTGGGATTCAGTGAGCAAATATAAAGCTGCTGGGATTTGCTCTGAATGAAACGGAAGGCTGCAGGGGCTAGACATTGTATTTATATTCACCGTATAGGGTAAAATAATGCAAAGGTTAGCAATTGTTTAGGATAGTACTACATTAAGCTCATTATAGTACAACTATACTGAAATTTTTCATTTATGTTTACAATAAAATGTAAAAACCTCTAGGCTTAATCTCACCAAAAAGAAGAAACAACAAGAGTCAGGAAAATTGTGTTCGACGAAGAGATTAAAATATTGCAGAAGATCATAAAATATAATTATCATAATTTCAAAAAGTACAGCAGACAATGGAAAATATATAAACTCAGGTTCATAATCTAAACCAAGCAGTAACCCAAAAGACATTTTAATATGAAATTAAGTGGAATATACTTTGTACAAAAAAATTCTGGAATTTTATGATATTAAACAGAAAAACTCTTGGTAGATCCTGTCTCTTAGGAAAAAAAGAGAAAAATGTTGAATGGTAGCTTTTCTCACAAAGCTGATTCATAAATTAATATTTATTCTTTTCTTAATTTATTCTTGTTGATTATAACAGTATAAGTTCATTTGGATGATCAAAATCATATGACAAAGAACAGAGAAAATCGTGATTATGTGTTGTAATTTTATAGATAACATGCTATTTAATTAGTTGTGGTTATATATTTAACCATTATATATAACATAAATATATACCACACTATAAAAATTTAAAGATAAGTAACAGAAAGTACATGAATTAATTAAGGATAACAATGTGATGGTTAATTATTACCAAATCTTCCTTTTAACCAGTAAGAAATGGAGATAAAATACAAATCACATATTGCTATGATTCATTGATCTAATTTATTCCTTATTTTTTTCATGTCATGTGTGAAAACAGGCTCACTTCTCTTTCTTTCTTTGGACTCGAAAAATCCAGCCTTATCAAGTTCACAGTGGCATGTAAACAAGCAAGCCGTGTGACACATTCACAAAGTATACGCTGTGCACACAAATAAGGATTGCAACCCAATGGAAACTCTGAAGAGACTTCTTAGCAAATGCAAAAGGATTTATGGAATTCAATATTGAGCATTATTTAAAGAGAGTCCGTAATTGGAAACTGGTCCAAGGAGGGAAACCAAACAGTAATGACTGCCCAGGGAAAGGTAGTGGCCTGCGTTAATGGAGTTTACAGTAGAAAGCCAAGCCAGGACAGGACTAAGACCCCAAAGGTCACTTACTGAGTAACAGCCTTAGGAGAAGGCAGAGGACAAATGAATGTAGTCTTGGTACAAACGTGCGAACATTTCGTCTCTGCTCATTATCTACATTGTGCAAAATACATTTTTCTCTAGTGAAGTCTACACTGCTGTGTTCAGTACAGGACACCTTCATCAGCACAAAGTCACCTGTTTCCTACTCATCACCATGCATGAAGCCAACATCTCCAGCCTGACACCAAGGTACCTTATCCTTAATGGGATTCCTGGGCTGGAAGAAGCACACATCTGGATCTCCCTGCCTTTCTGCTTCATGTACATCATTGCTATCACAGGGAACTCTGGGCTTGTTTACCTCATCATCCACGAGGAGGCCCTGCACAGGCCCATGTACTACTTTCTAGCCATGCTGTCTATTATGGATATTATTGGTTGCAATACAGTAACCCCTACTATTGTGTGCATCTTTTGGTTCAATTTCAAGGAGATTGATTTTAATGCCTGCCTGGTGCAGATGTTTTTCATTCACATGCTGGCAGGCATGGAGTCTGGTGTGCTGATGCTAATGGCTCTGGACCGCTTTGTGGCTATCTGCTACCCATTATGGTATTCCACCATCCTCAGCAGCTCTGTGATTACCAAGGTTGGTTTGGCCACTCTGATACGAAATGTGTTCACGGCTATTCCATTTATTTTCTTAATCAAGCGTCTCCCTTACTGTAAAGGCAATATCATCCACCACACCTACTGTGAGCATATGTCTCTGGCCAAATTATCCTGTGGCAATATTAAGATTAATGCTGTCTATGGTCTGTTAGCTGCCGGTGTGGTTGGGGGCTGTGACATATTGTGTATCTCCTTATCTTACATCATGATTATCCATGCTGCAGTGAGGCTGTCTTCTGCAGATGCCCACCAGAAAGCCTTCAGCACCTGCACATCTCATATCTGTGCTATTGTTATCACCTATGTCCCAGCTTTCTTCAACTTCATCACTCATCACTTTGGGGAACACACTATTCCTCATCATGTCCACATAGTTATAGCCAACCTGTACCTGTTTTTGCCACCCACATTGAATCTGTTTGTCTATGGAGTTAAAACCAAGCAGATCCGTGAAGGAGTGATCAAACTATTTTCTAGACAAAAGACATTTTGATTGAGAGATAAATTTATGCTATCAAAGTCTGTGTTTAATAAAAAGATCTAGAAAGTTACCAAGGGGGGCGGGATATGAAAAATTCAAACCATGATTTCAGTACAAAACATTGATGAATATTTTTGTCATTAGGTTCATAACACAATCATGAACATAAGACCTCTAATTTTGGGGCTGGAGAGATGGCCTAGCGGTTAAGAGTGCCGACTGCTCTTGCAGAGGACCCGGGTTCGATCCCCAGCACCCACATGGCAGCTGAGAACCGTCTGTAACTCCAATTCCAGGAGAACTCCAGTTCCAGGGGAATACGATGCCCTTTTCTGACCTCTGCAGCTTTGCACAACATGGGTGCACAAACCTACATGCGGACGGTACATTCATACACATAAATAAAAAAATAAAATAAAACAAAGACCTCTAATTTGATAGGGAGAGAATAGTGAGTAAACAATCACACTGTGCACACAATTTACCTTAGAGCTTATGGAACATACATACTGAAATGGCAGGATTGAGATATCCAACCTCACATGAACTCTTGGTGACTGATGCACTTATGTCTAGGCACATGGGGATTGAACAGGAAATAATGAAGGACAAGACAGCCTGGGATGTGTGATTGCTGGGAAGACACCTGAGCAAGCCCTCCCAGTGTTCCAGGGAAGAGGAAATAGTTTTCCAGAATGTCTCTGCTGGAATACAAGGGACCTTCATAGGCTTTTCATAGTTATGCTAAAGTTATCACTTTAGGGGAAAATTTTTGTGATTTTTCTTAATGTGGGCACTCGGAAGCTTGTGTATTATCTGGCCTCTTATGTCAGTGTTAGTGAGTATGTAAATGAAACTAGAGTGGATACAGGTGCATAAAGACATGATGGTCTTATTTCTCCTTGAAGTTAATGTCAAGAGGAATTCTCAAAGGGTAATGGGTCCTATCTGAAAACAGCTAGAGCAGAGAGTTTGCAAGTGGAAGGAAGGACACTTAAAAAGCATCTATATCGTCTCTGAGCAAGGGATCCTGGGCTCTCCTGCTTTACCTGGCAGGGAAAGTGCAGGAGGGTGAAATGATGAGAGTGTCTGAATCAGCAGGAAGGTTTACTGGAAATTCTTATAAATATGTAGGCAAAAATCATTGTTTGTTGAAAATTATACTCTTACTTGCTAACAAAAGAATATATTTTAGTATGTGTGGCCAAGCTTTTAAAAATATGTTAATCATGCCATGTATTTTTTCAAGATAATTTTCATGTGTTTGGAAGAAGTGCCTGAGATTTTCAAGGAATTCTAACCAACCTTGCAAAATCATCTGTAACATAAATTATAAACTTATCAGTATAGTTGCTGTACACTGTTGGAGTTGGGAACTTTGCTCTAGTGGTCTCACAAAAGCTACATCTAAACATGATCAAACTAAGCACAAAACTATGTTTCATGAACTTCCATTTCTATTTTTATTTTATTTTGGTATAATTTTTCCATTATTTTAGTGTTTGAGAATTTCACAAATGTATGCAATGTGTTTTGATCAGCCTATCTCCCAATTTCTCCCTCTGAAAATGTTTCATATCCTCCTTTTACCTTCCAAATTCATGTCCTCTTTTTCAGTTTTATTAAAATTTTGCTAAATTCATACAATATATTTCAATGATGTTTTGACCCTCTCCTTAATACCTGCCACCTGGTTTTGTGTGCTTCTCTCTCTCTCTCTCTCTCTCTCTCTCTCTCTCTCTCTCTCTCTCTCCATATATATATATATATATATATACATATATATGATATATAGAGACATATATACATATATATATACATATATATGCCTATTGAGTCCTCTTTTAAAACCCACTGAGTCCAATAAGTGCTGATATTGTGTACTTGGGTGTAGAAGCATCCACTGATAGCTGGGTGGCTAAATAGGGGCTTCATCCAAAGGAAACTGACTCTCCCTCTCTCAGCAGTCATTCAGTCCTCACTTATGTGGACTTACTTTACGTTAATGTACAGAGATAAATACAGTAGTCAACAAACACAATACAAAGAGGAGACAGTACAGCCAGCAACTCCATGATATACTACCTCCACAAGCCTTTCCTTTGTTTTACAGGGGAAAAAGAAAACAACAAAAAGACCTAAGCCAAAAACTTTAACTAAGACCAGGTGTGGTGGCACACGCCTGTATTCCCAGCACTTGGGAGGCAGAGACAGATGGATCTCTGTGAGTTCAAGGCCAGCGTGGTCTACATAGAGAGTTTCAGGACTGCTGAGGCTCCAGGGAGACCCTGTCTCAATAAGAACCCCCCCAAAAAAGTCATAACTAGAATATTATGTCAGTATTTCCATTCATTGTGCCCCTTATTGTTAATGAATGACAAATGTATACTCCGTTGAGTGAAAAACAACCACACACGAAAATAATTTTATTTTTCATTTGAGAATCCTCTGTTTATGTCTTTAGATCATGTTTTTATTGTGTCCTTTAGTTTTTTGTTTCTTTGTTTGTGGTTGTTCTTTGATAGTTCTGCATATTAATCCTCAGTCAGATATGTAGCTGGTGAAGATTTTCTCCCACTCACTGGATTCCCCCTTTACTTGCATGGTTGTTTCCATGCTGTGCAGAAGCTTTGTAGTTTAATGAGGTCTCACTCATTGTTTACCTCAATGCCCGAGCAGCTGATGTCCAATTTAGGAAGTCTTTTCCTATACCTATATTTTGAAAGGATACTGGCTGTATTATTTTCTGACAGTTTCTTTGTTTCAGGTTTCATATTGAGGTCTTTAATCTATTTGGAGTTGGCTTTTGTGAAGGGTTAAAAATAAGGGCAGATTTCCATGACTTGTCACACACAGATATGATATGTCTGTGAGATTTCCAGCCCTGACTCACACCCCTACAGTGGGATCTTTAGAGCTAAGATTCATGGAAAGTAGCATAACACGAGTAGAGAGAATATTAATACATCCCTCAACTTTCACTGGAGAAGCTTCCACATGAAATGGAGTTTGAGACACACAGAAGGCCACAACTGACAGAGGTGTAGAGAATAGAGACAGCAGGGCATGTTTCCCTCGAGAGGATTCCTATATTAAACTGCAGCCACCCATGCCTCAGGGGATGGAAAAATGTAAGAACCTGGGTTGGTACATGAACATAAGGAAACAAAGACTCGAAGGCCTCTGGGAACTTGTTCATATGAACTAGTGGTAACAGCACACCCAATACCCGTTCATTTATTCAATCAAACAAAAACCCAGCATAGAACTGGGGAAATGAAGCTCAGACCCCAACCTTACCCAAGGAACTACAGGCAATGGATTATTGCTGAATGAGAGAGAGTTGATCTTCTTTAAAGGAGTGATACTAGATGGCTGACTAGATTACAGTTCATGGGCTTAAACTGAGGGACACCTGGGTACAAAAGTTTGACTGGATAGGCCTTAATGCCAGAATACACAAATCCAGTGGGAAGAGGCTTTGGGCAGTACAGATAGGGGAGAGGGTCTATATATGATTAAGCTTTATTGTATGAAATGCACAAAAACGCAACAAAATATTCATTAAAAACCCAAAGCAATAGGCCATTTCCATTTTATAGGAAAACTGATTATTAGTCAATATTGTACAGTGGTTTTACCATTCTACATATTCTGGTTGAACCTTAGAGTGTTGAATTTCACACTTCTACATTTGAGGTGAGTCAAGGGCTTTTAAGTCAATAGAATAGAGTACTGTTACCTATGTGAGAATTTCATGATTCTTTGGAGCAATGAATATCTGTAGAAGCCAGCATTAGTTATGGTTGTCAACAGCTGCTTTCCAGCACTCAGGAAGCTGAGGCAGAAGATTTTAGGCCAGCCTGGACACAGAGTGAGTTTAAAATTAGCTTGAGATGTGCAGTGAAATTATGTACCCCCGATTTTTAGAACTATAGAAATTTGAATCTTGCACATATACAGCTATATACGTTGCAGTTTTATAACAGATTCACAGCTTTTGCCCCAGGATAGTAATTTACTTTCCGTGATCAAAGGTTCACACCACCCATTTAGGAAGACAAATACAGTGAAGTATGAAAAAAAAATTCACACCACCATCTTTCATTACACAGTTTCCTTTTGATCCATTTATTTAAACTTGTGTCTGTGAGCTTGTGCATCTGTTTGTGTGCATGTGTGTATATGTGTGTGAGTGCTTATGTATATGTATGTCTGTATCTGTGTGTGTGTGCGTGTCTGTATCTGTATGTGTGCATGTGTGTGCGTGTGTGTGTGTGTGTTATTCCCTAAGGGTCATCCATTTTTTTTCCTTTCTTTGCTTTTGTTTTTTGAGATAAGGTCACTCACTGGTTTGGAACTTAGCAAGTTGGATTAGATGGCTGGAATGCAAACCCCAGGAATCTCCCTGTCTCAGGCTCTACACCTCTGAGGTTTCAAGGAAGTAGGTGAAAATTCACCTGACTTACTTTATACTAGGGTTCTGGGATCAATCTCAAGTTTTCATACTTGGAAAGTCATCACATTAGCAACTGAGCCATGTTCCCAGCTCTAAGCTAGATTTCAACATTTATTTTTATCTGTTAATAAGAAAATATTACATTTATACACAGCAAGGCAACTTACTAAAGAGTTTACTTGGGTTCAGGTTTCCAGAGGAATAAGAGTCTGACATGGTGGAGAGGTATGGTGGCAGACAGAAAGCCTGGCAGAAACAGAAGTCAAAACTGAGAGCTTGTATCTTCAAGGGAGGAATCACAGAGAGCAGAAATGCTGGAATTGGGACACAGCCACGAACTCTCAAAGCCCATCGCCAGGGACACACTTCTTCCACACCTCCTAAAGTTCTTTTGACCTTTCCAAAACACCAGCCCCCATGAACCAAGTGCTATTGGTAAGCACATGGGTATAGGGTCATTTGCTGGAGCACAGGTAGCCTGTCAGGTTCTCCTTGAAGAAAATTGACTTCTTCTAGCATCCATCAGTTGCCAAATGCTCCTTAGCTGGTCATAAGACTTCTTGACACCGCGCTCAATCCATACCAGAAATTTTTCTGGTTTGAACTTGTGCAGGTCTTGTAGATGAAGTCCAAGATGCTGAGTGATCATGTGTGCAATGGTCACTTTTGCGTCTGGTAACTATTATTTCACTGAAAGTGTCCACTGTCTCCAGCTCTTGGAATTTTTCTTTCCCTCTTCTATAATGATCCCTGAGCTGTGAGAAGAGGGGATACAGATTTCCCATTTAGAGCTGAGCACTCCAGCCTCGTAGTCTTTTCACTTTAACCAGTTTTGCAACTAGTCTGTACTAATTCTACCACAAATGAAAGTTCCCTGAATAAGGATGAGAGATGTACTACTCTATGGCCATAAAGATAAGAACTTAGGAGATGTTTATTACTCTGTCTATTTGGCAGAATCAGAGTATTAAGTTCTCCCTGTGATGCTAGACAGGCTGAACAGGCTCCATTGGATGAACTCAGGCCAAGGAACATGTGGCTACACAAACATGACTCAATAGGCCTTGATGTATATGCAAAATGCATAAACCCATGTGTGGACTATGAGGGAATAAAGGGGGGTTAAATATGATTATTGTAGGAAGCCCACAAAAATTCAATAAAATATACTTTTAAAAACCCATCTTCCAGCCGGGCGTGGTGGTGCATGCCTTTAATCCTAGCACTTGGGAGGCAGAGGCAGGTGGATCTTTATGAGTTCAAAGCCAGCCTGGTCTACAGAGTGAGTTCCAGGACAGCTGGGGCTACAGAGAGACCCTGTCTCGAAAAGACAAAAAAAAATCTTTCTTTCCCAATGGCCTCTAGTTTCTAGTCTTCTACAGACAATCTCAGTTGAACACACAAAATTAGAGACTAAGTTTAGGCTCCACAATTGAGGTAGAACATGCAGCATTTGTCCTTCTGTCCCTTCTTATGTCACTCAATATATTTTTCTAATTCCATATGTTCACTGGCAAATTTCAGAATTTATAGCCTAATAAACTCCCTTGTGTACATGTATTATATTGTCATTATCCATTAGTCAGTTGATGGACATCTAGGCCGATTTCACTTCCCAGCTGTTGTAAATAGAGGGTCAATGACCATGGATAAACAAGTATCTCTGTATTAGGGCATGGAAACCTCTGAGTATGACCATGAGTGGAATCGAACCCATATCTCATCAATATTTTCAGCTCACCCTCATCAGGATAAATTATTTTCATAAGAAATTATGATTTCAGTTTTCACAGTCAGTGGCTCATTACCTCTTTTTAGCTTATACTTGGTTATGCTTGAGTATTTGAATTCTGAGCATTTTATAAATGAACCAATAGGTACTAGGGTGAGGTCTGACTAGAGTAAGAAGTACTCTGATCCTCCCTGAATCATAACAGATATATACATAACAAATTTGTATTTTTAATCTTTTTTTAACTTTTCAAGAGATATATTGTTGGACAGGCATTTACAATGTTCCATTCATAGACCTAAAAACAAAAATAAACTTTCTTTCAGCTTATAAAAGAAATATATAAGAACTTTTGACATAGACACATCATGACCTTATGTACAAGAGACAATGATACCTTCTCTAAGCACGAGACTTTCCAGTATTTTCGATGGACACATTGCAGGGAGACCAGAATGCGGCTATTTGACACCTCTGCTTCAGTTTTCCATCCAGACACAATCAACCCAAAGATGATATGGAACAATGCAATGATACAAAGGGTATAGAAACCATTCTAAAGCTTTTTAAGAAAACCAGAAGATATAGTAAAATTTTAATAGAATAAAACTTTCAAAAGATCAAACTCAAATCCCTGGAAACCCGAGAGGGGGAAGGAGAGAGGACAGGAGGGGAGAGCGGGAGAGCAAGCGGGGGCAGAGCGTGATGTTCTGAACGCTCTAGTATCTGGAAATATAAAGTCCTAACTGATTCTTATAAAATATATTCCTAAAGCTACTATAAAATTCAGGTCTTTAAAGTACCTATTGATGTATCAAACACCAAATAGATATTTATGTTTCCAAAAGAAAGTTTTCATATTATTTAAGTCCTTCTTAGGAAGTGGACATTGTAAGATGGGGAAGGGGGAGGGAACCAAAAGCTATAACCCTTTTTAAAAAAAAAATGGAAGTGCTATAACTTGTTTTGTTTATCCTAGTTGGACATCTGTTTAGAAGGTTAAGTTCATTAGCGTGTTTACCCTGTTTCATTGGTGTGAAGTAAATATTAAACAGAAGAGATATTTTGGAAGATGGTTTGGTTCTGAGGTTTTGTCATGGACTGTCAGGGAAGGGTTGGGTCATCTATGGATGAGGATGCAACTTTGATGGGAAAACCAATGATTGCCATGGCAACCCCACAAGGAGGCGGATCCCTCCCCTGCCAGGTGGAACACACACACACACACACACACACACACACACACACACACACACACACTGCTCCATTCCCTGTCATGTGATCCAACCAAGCTCCCATCTCAAATATAGATTCAAACACTTAAAAAAGTTTATTCTTAGCATGAGTTTCTTGTTGGCCTCTTCATATATAAATATAAAGTCATCATGCCTCACTCTCTCTGCAAAAGATTCTATGTTCATTTTCAGACTGAGTTATACCTAACACTATAAAATTCTCATCTGTTTGTGCCCCAGCATCTCAGGTGAAATACAAAAATAATAGTGTTTTTCTTTTCCTCTTTCTCTGTAAGTAATAAATTTGGATCTCTTTTTCAAGAGTTTGACATCTTTAAAATTCTCTGCAAAACTAGAGCTTCCAAACACTGACATAGAGACCAGCCATAGAACAAAAACAGAAGGAAAAAAAAGGCTCATTGAACAGAATGATCACCCTTTCCTCACACATTCTTAAAATACACAGATATTCTCAGACATGGAGGCGGGAAGGAATCAGAATGTTGCAAACTGTACAGATGTTTCAATTTGTTCCCTTTCAGTTGAAGATGGATTTTCCTCAGCTAGGAGACTGGAGGATTCAGAGAGGATGAGATACGTGATCTTTGTGTGTGGTTCTTTCTTCAACCGCTGGGGGGAGATTCTGCTTTCCAGTGCTATCAATTCACTATTCTCATTCTTCAGGCCCTGGTGATGTGCGAGATGAATAAAGCCCTGGGTAAAATACAGAAGACAGGACTCCAGCTTATTTGGGATTCTGAACGATTCATTCTGATGTCGTTAAGAATGACCGAAAGTGGGTAGCTACGTGGCTTCAGACCCAAGTCAGCTGCCGAAACCTGTCTGCGAGAGTGCGAGCTAAGGGGACATTCTCACTGACCGCATGCACAGGAAGGTGTGCAGAGTGAGGGCGGGGCCAGCGATTGTATCTACACACATTCTCTAAGGGGATGAGACAGTCAGATCTCAGTGTTCAGTTTCCTGGAGGGGGCAAAGTCTTCACGCCTAACCCAAATGACGTCCTCCCTTGGGCTCTCCAGGCCTCCACTGATGCCCGACAGGGCTGCTTGCTTCTTGAGCTGAGTCATGCGGGATGTGTGACTGTCAAGGGTTCTCTGACTGATGGAGGCAGCCTGAAGCTGCTCGGGAAGGTCTCTGTCCACTGAGGCGCCCTTCACCGACTCACAGGATTCATCGTCGTCACTGAGGATGTCTGTCTCCTTGATGTCATCCTGTTCCTCATACTGAGCAAGATCAAACTGCTCCTCTAGCCATCCGTCCCCACCACTGCGGGGCTGCTAGGGTTCGTTCTCTGGGCTGCTGGCTGATACAGCATCCGGATCAATGGTAAACCTGTTTTGAGCCAATAGCCTCCTCCCAAGAGACTTGCTTGGGGCAGACACTGCCCTGCTCGTGGCCGGCCTGGCGCCTTTCAGCGCACATAATCTCTTGCCTCTAAAAGGGACATATTGCTGGGATGAGGGTAGCTCTCCGTTTTGAGGAGCTGTCTTCTGTGCTTATCCCTCAAGATTGAATGCACAGCCTTTGGGAAAACCTTTCGGCTCTCTGGGGAGCTGCAGCACAGGTGGAAGACCCTCTCGGGGCTTCCTTCTAACTCTGATTTCACGCGGACAATTTCACACACAGCATCTGCCTTCGCATCTGCACTTGGAAGAGCTCGCACCTGCAGTGCTTCCATAGGGATCATGTGGCGAAACCGAAAAGGATCCCATTCCTCATAGATTGAGAGCCTGTGGGAGACCACAAGTTTTTTTTTTTTTTTTTTTTTTCTGTTTGGAGCCATCTTTATAGACAAGGACCACAGAAGTTTTGAAGACAAAAGCTGCCAATTCTGGCTCCTTTTCACTTTCCCAGCATGGCGGGCGGGTTTAGCCAGATGACAGTGCTGTGCAGCAGCAGGTCCCCCATGCTCAGATCTGCGACCTCTTCCTTCTCCCTAGTCTGCTCTGCAATCAGCTGGTCAAACACAGCCCCAAACTCTTCATGGATTTTCTGCATCTCGTTGATGTGACTGGCAACCTTGTTTATGGTCTTGATGGCCACATCCAGGTGGTAGTGCTCCTCGCTCTCCCCATCGTCAGCGAAAACAGCTCCCAGAGTAGAAGTGGGAACCTGAGGATCCTCTGGATGGGCTTGATGAGGTAAGACTCCAGGGTGGACAAGTGCTGCCGACGTGGGTTCTGGACATCCAGGAAGGCCTTGAAGGCCGTGTCGGTCTTGGCTTTCACCAGGACCTTGGGGACTTTTGTGTGGCTGGCGCAGAAGGCACTGTAGAGCTTGAAGTGGTCGGCATAGTAGAGGAAGGATCCCCCAGAGAGAACAGCGCTTTCTTAAATCGGTCAACTTTCTCAAGCTTTTCCAAGTCAGGGACCAACCTCACTCCGTCTTCTAGAGTTTTAAGAAATTCTACTTGAAACTCAACCATTTCGGTTAAATTTCCAAAAAGTACATCAAGCTCATCCTGGGTGAGAAAAGTCTCCTTTTGAAGAGGCTTCAAGTATCTCTCCATGAGACAGTTTAAATCTTTTACATGGGTGCGCTCTGTCTCCAGGAGCTCACAGATGACCTTGCGCAGCTTATCTGCATCGGACAGTTGTCTGGTGGTTGCCAGCTTAGGTCCTGTGGCGTCCTGAAGGAATGGGCTGGAGTCAGAGGTGCTCATCTCATGCAGACTGCCGCAGAACGCGGCCACCTGTTCTGTGCTCTTGCTGCTGTGATCCGTCTCATCAGAGGATTCCACGTCCAGTCCTTCCGTCTCTTCAGGAGCTGTCTCAGCACTACTACCCTGCTCGCAGCAGAGGCTGTGCCATGTCCTGGGTCACAGTTCATCACTTAGGGAGCCCAAGGCAGGAACTCAGGGCAGGAACCTGGAGGCAGGAGCTGAAGCACAGGCCATGGAGGAATGCTGTTCACTGGCTTGCTCCAGTATTTTTAATCTTAATCAGCCAGAATGGGACTGTGAGTGTCTTACAAGAGAAGTCTTAAGTATTTGAGGACATAGATAAGCTTAACCTGTAATGTGATTAGATATTACAGATGTATTTAAAGTATTTAAGCATCCATAATAACCACATTAAAATGGAGTTTTATGTCATTTATTGCTAGAATTTTAACTAAAATAAGTGTTGGAAGCTGTAAGCCTGTCTCGTAAAGAGTTAACTTCTGAATAGCTTCAGACTGTCCTCTAAGTGCAGACTGCAGAAAGCTTCCTACCTGCATACCTGATTTCCGGAGGAACCTTATCATATGCAAATATTATCTGCCGGAGCCAGCAGCCCCCGGGGAAGCTTATCACGGACAAAAATCCTGCCGGCGCAAACATCCAGCCCGATAAACCTTTAACTTTTACAAGAGCCACCATCCACCCCCTCCCTCTTCCTGACTCTTCCCGCCTTGCTGCCCTATAAATTACATGCCCACCTGCCAATAAACTGAGACCTTGATAGAAAGCTACTTGGTCTCGTTTCTCTCTCTCGCTTAATCTTTCAGGTTGTGGAGGTCTCCCTCGGGAACCTAACGTTACATGCCCCTGGGCAGGGACTCATATGGCGCCCGACGTAGGGGCTCGAGGTAGAGACCCCTCTACCAGACAAAGAACGAGGAGGTCCGGGCCCGGCACGACCTAGACCGAGGGCTGCATCGCAAACGGTAGAGCGCAAGAAACCTGGGGAAAAGAGAGGAACCTCCAGCCACCCACGGAGTGCAGAATCCTCGGAATAGGATTGGTAAGTGGTTCTTTGTCTCATATTAAAGATAGGCCAACTGGCTCATAGTAAAGATGGGCCAGTCGCTGTCTAAAGAAGAGAAATTTATTCAACACTTTAAGACAGCTTTCAGGGAGAGAGGAATTCGGGTTAAAGAAAAAAGATTTAACTAGATTTTTATATTCATAGGGGATAACATGTCCTGGGTGGTCCTTGATGGGCCCTACAATCACCCCAAAGACTGTTATTGAGATAATTCAAACCCCCTCCCCCCCGCGCGCACTCGCTGCGGGCTCCGTCCCCAATTGCCCTAAGCCAGACACCCCAGGCACCGCCTGTCAGCCCCCCAAAGAGATCCATTTCCTCTGCCCTATAAAGCAGCTCCCCCCCTTTTGCAGCCAAACTTGGCGCTGCTGGTGTCCGAGAATCTTAACTTCTACAGCAGGCGACTGGCTTCCTCCCCTAAGCGCTCCATGCCCTCCCAGGCCGGCCCCCCACAGCGTATCTGCAGCTGCCCCTCTGCCAGAGTACCAGCTCGAGTTCCCCAGGGGCGCGGGCTATGCCAAGGAGCTCACTGGGCGGCCCAGGTGCCCGGCGTTCGCCATCTCGCAACACCTCCCAGCAGGACAGGCTGAGCTAGCCCTACAAGCCACTGTTCCCTTATTTCAGTTACCCGATCCCATTCCAAAACCACCGAGAAAGATTTTAATGAGGCTATGTCTCCAAACTCTGATAAGGGAGAGACAGAACCAGAAGGAAAGACCGAGTAAGTCGATAGCCAAAAAAAAAAAAAAAAAAAAAAAAAAAAAAAAAAAGAGGAAAATACAAAATCCATCATATTAAGATGCCAGGCAGCAGGCCCTGCTTAACAACTGTTAGTTAAGGTGGAACAGAATTTAGTAAATCAATCCAACATTTGTGACTTTGAGTACAAAAGTATTCTAATGGAGTTAACAAAAAAAATGCCATATGTCTATGCTAGCTGTCTCTGGTTAACTGTTCTCTCAGTGTCTGATTTTGTCGCTGTTGGTTTCTGTTAAAAGTGGCCACTTCAAAGTTTTTTCATTCTATATTTTGCACATAAATTAAGCTTACTTTCGGCATGCCTCTTAAACTTTTTCAAAGGCCTAATTTGAACCTGGGTTCCTACGTTCCTACAAAAACTTCTAAACTAGTTTTCTAAAGGTTTATTTGTTATCTGTTACTGGATGAGCCAGGCGTGTGGCACCACGCCTTTAATCCTAACACAGCCAGGGTCTTTGGGTGCAGAAAACATTACTATAAATTTCTGAGTTCTGTTACAAACTAAGAGTCATATTTTACCCGATTTAGGTTTTCATCTCTAATTTAGAGTTTTCATCAAGGTGCTAAAGTTTTGGTTTGAAACTAGTTAAACATATTTGTCTCATGGCGCTGTTTAAATGAATAGACTTGCATCTAATGATTTACTTGATAATTGTATCTGGAAAAGGGACCTGTGGTCTTGGAGACCAGTTTGATAAGCTAAAATCTCTACAGATAAAAATTACATTTCAAGGAAGCTATGTTCCAGGAGAAATTGTTTTGTGATGTATGGCATGTGTTTGATTGTGTGCTGTGGTTTGCTGTGCTCATTGTCTGTGTTTCAAGTTGTGCATGGAAAAGTTTAGCATCTCCAAATCAGTAAAGGCATATGGCTAAGGATAAACGCAGAAGAAAATTCTCCTGTTGATTGGTGGTAAACCTGTGGATAGCGCTAATGGAGATTTGGCCTGTGTGCCGGAGACTGGTGGTCTCTGATAGGCTTTGAGAAGCTTGCATTCTCTTGTGGGTTTCCACCCACTCGGAGGACACAATTATGCAGCCCGATGAGTGCTGGTTTGGCTTCCATGGATTGGGGCCATCTGTTGCTTCCCCAAGCCTTCCCAGGTGGGGATATTCAAAAAAATTGTGAGAGGAGCCCCTCCTCTCCCCTCAATCACCTTCTAGAGGTTTTAAAATGTGGTTAAAATTTGCCCTACAGCCTGGGGTCTCTGGTTTCCCCTTCTGGCCACAAGCTCAGGTGGAAAATGTCACAGAGGCTAAAAGACAGGCATGCCCGTGGAACATTTGCAGCAGCATTCCATAAGGTGTTCCTAAAGGCTTTATACTACAAATTGAAGCTTGTAAATTCCAGACTTGGTGGTGGCCAACCTTTAATCCAAAGGGATGGCTGTGAGTTCAGGGCCTTCTAGTCTACAGAGTGACCTCCCCCAGCTCTGCTTGAAAACTTGGAAAAGACTAAAGACAAAATATAAAGCTGTTACATTTTCCTGCTCTGGAAACAGCGATTGCTGGTGGGGGAAGGGCTGGCTTTACAGCATTCTGTGTTTCACTGGGAAACATAAAGTCTAGGACAAGAGCCCAGCCCGGGCAGTGGTCCTTGTGTTTTAAAAAGTGTAACTTTGATTCCAATCCTCCAGAGACAGACTGTGGACCTCCACCCTACCAAGTTGTATAAAGTAAATGGGTGGAAGGCTAATTTGGCTTTTCTAAAAACCAAAAGAGGCCAGTAGAGTCAGGCTAGTCATGAAATTCCATAAGTACAGAATCCTTTAATTTCCTGTTGTGTTAAGGTGAGGCACTAACAATAAAAGTGACAAGTAACCAAACTATGACTATACACCCCTCAGTACTGTGCAAGCTTGTGAAGGGAAGCTTGTCTCTGTGACCAGCTCTCCCAGGTGTACTTCTGAAGAGAGTCCAAGTGTTCAGGACTTTTTGTATGCCTGTTTTGACTTTGGCTTAGTTTGGGTTGGTTCTGTTTATTAAATAAAAGGCCAAAATACTTGACTTGTTCACTAGTTACAAAACTGAATAGCCTCAATTTTTAAACCGAAACAACTCGTCCATCTCAGCATGTTTAACTTAAATTCTAGGAGAATTTACAGGCCTTGAAGTTCTAACAAAACAAACTTGGTCCGATAAATTGTCTTTTAAAAAAAAAAAAAATATTGATAAAAGTCTCTTTAACAATGTAAATTGATATTTTGGTTTAATTTAAATAAAAAATTCTTTAATAAAACTGTTTATGCTTCTTTAGCCCATCTTCAAGCTGTGTGTATGTGTAAATGAGTGTAGTTCCTGCTTTCAATTTATTATAGTCCTACAGTTTTAAATCTATTTAACTAACTGTTAACAAAATAATTCAATTCATAAAAAATGTTTGCTTTATACCCCTAGTGTTAACAATTTTTAATTGGGTTTATAATATGCATATTATCAGTTATAATGATAAATTGTTGTTAATATATTAGTAATTATTATTAATGGTTATAGTTATTGTTATTTATATAATTATTAATAATAATTGATAAAAATTCAGTCATATGTAAATTGTTCATTGTTGCGGCTATTTTTGACCATTATTATTTATAATTACTGTTGTGACTAATAATAGTTAATGGTAATTATTAATAATTAATAATAATTAATAATAGTTATAATTGTTGTCATTATAAATAATTATTATTCTTCCAATAGTCCTTAATAACAGGACAGATGGATCATTTCAAGACTAAAAACTTTGGCCTGTCTACTTTAGGGAATCCTCAATCTTTAGATTATAAATAATATAGGGTCAGTTAGGCTTAGTAAAAGGACAGCTTAGGAATAATGACAAAGAGACAGATAGGGAAAAATAGTAAACTTTAGGTATAGTTCATTAAAGACAAGTGGTTACAAATGGGCCTAAGAAGGTGACATATGGATCTCAGCTGTTTTATGAGTTACTAAAACATTTATTTCTAATTATGTAAAAATAACCCTATAAACAAATTATAAAAATTTCAGGTTCTCATTGGACATCAAACGATATGGCTTTCTTCTCTTACAGGTCACCTAACAAACCTTTCTTATGTATGTATGTTTGTATGCTGTATGTGCGCGCACACGTGTGTATGGATGAGTGTACTTTTGTGTTCTAAGTATATTATGTTAATAGACATAATAATATAAAAACATTGCCTCTAAGCTGGAACTGGCCCTTCCCATCTTAAGATGCAAATTTATATAAACTTAATCAAGATGTTAATGGTGGTAACAACTTCTCATGACAATATCTAGCCAATATTTACTGATTGATGAGATTTAAAAATCTTTAAAGTAGGTTTCATGGCCAGGCCTAGAAGAGGCCAAAAACTTAAAAAAAAAAAAACGGGTTAGCTATTATAATCCACCTTGTAAGGTTTACAGTTTAAAATGGTAATACATTTAAACTAATTAAAAATATAGAATTTAATTTACTTTATTGTAATCTGTGTTAAATTTCCAACAGTGGCTTTGAGATTGGGGTGCACAGATGGTCTCTGTATTTTTCTGTGTTAGCAGTATCACCTTGTAACATTTTTCCTTTGCTTATAAGATATTTGAGGAAATTAGGTCTGAGTTTACTTCCCAAATAACATACAGTCAAGGATAAACAGTTGGGTAAATTTGATGAAAACTTACACCTTTGGTTCCTGTTTATGGGTATTTGTAATACAACTTAGACATCATTAAAAGCTAACAATGGGAGGAGATTTGTATGTTCCCACAGGTAAAAAACCAACCTCAAATGCCTGAAAATACTACAAGATGAACTGAGAAATGCCAGCAAGAGAGGACCCATCTGAACATTAAAGAAAAAGAAAAACCTCAGATTGCTGAGTCACAGACATTGAACATTTCTCTAAATTCCGTTTGGGATAACTGTTTAGGATTGGTTGTCTGATAATTTTACCTTCAGATGCTGAGAAACCTTTCTACCCTCACCTTTATATGAAAAAGGAAAAATGTGATGGTAGTGAAGTCATTCCCCAACTGATAATTGGAAAACTGATAATGGTAAATGCTTATGAACAGGTGTGACTGCCTTCTTGGTTTTATGAATAGACTAAAACTGTACAGAGATGGTTCTCTATCTAAAGCTAAATATAAATGTAATTTTAAGTGGATACAATTGAGCACAATGTGTTAATACAGAAGAGCTCTGATGTCAGCAATGGATTGTTCTGCCAAGGATATGTTGGCTGGGGAATCCAAGCCCCCCAAATTATAAAGGCCTTTTGCCTGTGAAAAATGGGATATCAGCAAGAAAAAGGTGATAAGTCCCTGTTATAAAAACCTGGTGTAAGCATGAAAAAATATTTTGAGACATCACTTGCTAATGTACAGTTGGCCTTTAAAAATGCCAGAGAGCATTACCAAAGGCCACTAATGCTGAAACAAATCAGGATATTGGTCTCCTTGAGTCAAGCAAGACTCCTCTGTCAGTATCAGCTACACCTCAATGCCTGGAGATGCTGTGCAACAGTGGCAGCCATGTGTCTATACATATCCCAATCTAATTGGCTATTTAGCTCTCTCCTTGGAGGAATAATTCATGGCTGATGCCATAAGCTTATATCCTCTAGTGGTTAAGATATTATATGAGCCACAATAAAAGACTTTCATCTTTTACAGAAAAAATCCAAGCTTCTGGATTAACATACCATCCAAACACTGTGTCTATGCTCACAGTTTCCTTGACATAATATTGTCTGTTTAAGATGCCTGTACATCTAATTGACTTGTGCTGGTTAGTAGATGACAAAGGTACACTGGATAAGCGACAGCCCATGAAAGAAAACAACCAGAACTGAGAGTAAAAAACAACATCTCCAGAGAAAATGCCTGTTGCCCCTTCCCAAAGCCTAGGGCCAATTGGGGGAAGAGGAGGCGTGGTTAATAGTGTAAGGCGCTGTGGAGAGACTGGGGTGAATTGTAAAATTACAACAATATGGACTGAACTATGGGAACCTTAGGGTTGGTTCAAAATATGAACATAGATACTTAAAAACCCACCTGTTTACAAGTGGGCTCCCCCTATTTTGTAAAAAGGAATTGCTTGGAGCCAAAGATGTGGCTAGTTCAAGCGTTCTCAGCTACTGGTCTTGCTTAGCTCAAAAATCTTAGTGATTACAGCTTTGCTTACTCATGATAAAACTTTATGCCCAGCTCCTTGTGGTGGTCCACCTTTTACCTGGTCCTCCTGGGACCCTGGATCCTTGGATTGATCCTGCTAAGTTCTTTGGGCCAGGGTACGCTCGATTAACCCAAGTTTGGTACTAAGGCTCCCAACTAGATTCCTCACTGACAGTCACGAGTCCATTACATCGTTGGGCCAGTCAAAGAGGAAGCTGATGCACGACCTTGGCGGGGCACCAGCTCGGGGCCGCATAGTCACTGCGGCACCTGCCATTCGGCTGAGGTTTCCTCCTTGTAAATTATCGTCCCCAGGTCATAGAGTAGGCTTGCCTGTTGCAGCCCAGGTGGCCGCCCCAAAGACGGGCAACGTTCCTCTCCCCTCTTACCAACCTAGACAAGGAGCCCTGAGGACGACAGGGGATCCAAGAGATGGGTAAGGAGGGGGTCTTGTGAGGTCGAATTCCTAAGACAGGGAACGATCACATAATCGGCTGCAGTGCCACTCTACTGGCTATATCTCCGAGCCTTCTTAAGTAAAAAAGGGAGATATGTTGGAACTGTAAGCCTGCTTAAAGAGTTAATTCTGAAATAGCTTCGGACTGTCCTGTAAGTGCAGACTGCAGAAAGCTTCCTACCTGCATACCTGATGTTCCGGAGGAACCTTATAATATGCAAATATTATCTGCCGAGCCAGCAGCCCCCGGAGGAAGCTTATCACGGACAGAAAAATCCTGCGGCGCAAACATCCAGCCCGATAAACTTAACTTTTACAAGAGCCACCATCCAACCCCCTCGGGCCTCTTACCTAGACTCGTCCCGCCGCTTGCTGCCCTATAAAGTTACATGCCCACTGCTCATAAACTGAGACTGGATAGAAAGCCACTTGGTCTCGTTTCTCTCTCTCGCTTAATCTTTCAGGTTGTGAGGTCTCCCGTGGGAACCTAACGTTACATGCCCCTGCAGCAGGGACAATAAGCAAATGTAAAAACAATAAGGAAAATTTAATTCCTTTCTCCCAGTTAAACACATATATAAGTGAGCAATGAGAAAAGTGGAATTTCAGCTAAGAAAAAATATAAGACAGCAAGAGGAACAATTAGATGATAGATTCTCAGGTTTTGAAAGAAAAGAAAGAGCAAAATTACTTAAACCTTCATTCTTCAATTAGCTTGATGCACATTAGTTGTTGTGAGATGTTTCTAATTCTATGAGTACATGCACCTGTTGCTACATGGTGTGGAGTTCAAGAAACAACAACAGGGCAGTTAACCATTTTTTCTGCAGACAGGGTCCCTCAGTGGCTGGAGCGCACTGCATTAGGCAAGGGGCTGGCTGGCCAGCAGCTCCAGGGATCCACCTTGCCCTGTCTACCCAGCGCTGAGATTATGTGTGTACTGTCCATAACTTTTTTCTAACTTGGATGCTAGGGATGGAACTCCGGCACTCACTTGTACGTCAAGTAAACAGACAACCAAGTGAGCCATCTCCTGAACCCTGCCTAAGACCTCTTTTAACTCTGCTAGTGTCTAGATTATACCCATCTAAATGTGAAAGCACGCCCTCTTATTTTTAATCTATTTTTAAAGAACGAGAGAAGCATAGTGAAGGAATAGAGTTGAGAAGATGGAGACGGAAAGAAGAATTGGAAAACAAAGCTGTGTTCCCCTAATTTACTGGGTTCAGTAAATATTTTGGGAAACCAGTAGGCATCTTTTCATGAAATCATAAAAACAAGCAGTCCTATGGCCCTCAGCAACCACACTGTGTAGCACAAAACCCAAAACAACAGGATAATCATATTCACCACAGAAATAGCTACTACAAACATATTACCCAGGACAGTGTTCTTTGCCTTTTTAATGTGTAATTTTTATGACTTCTGTGCATTTCATGTTACATATCTTAATAATATTAGACCCCCTCCCCTTCTATATTAAATTTCTTTCATTATTTTTACGATATGTTTGATTTGAATTCTGTGTTTTTTTTCTAGTTTCATAGCACGTTGTACAATCAGTTTAGACCCCTTCCCTCATCCATAGCCTCCCAAGCCCCACCAGACCTATGTATTCTGCCATACATGGTAAACCTATCCAGTCAAGCATTTTGCACCCAAATGAACTTAATGTGACAAATTCACCACTGCAGTATCCAGTCAGCCATTGAATAGCCAAGAATGAAAATGAGAAACAAATGTTTCAGTGACAGAATGTTGGTACAGAAAAAATGGTAGGTGTTCACCGTAAAGTATATTATACTTTAAACAAAGACAATATTATTTTATGATAACATGGAAACTACTGAAAGACATTATAGTTATGGGAATAACCCAGGAACAGAAAGTGCAAAGACTATGAGTTTCTCATATGTTAAATCTAAAACCACTTATAGATTACAAAAATAAAAACTGTGAAGTATAAACACACTTTCTAAAAGAACACCACTGAATTTGCATCTTTATTTCCTTGACCCCTGGGTGACTTTCTCTACTGTCAAGCAGTAATGACCTTCTTTCTCCTTTTCAGGTTAGGTTCCTGGTGACATTGTCTTCCATTCATTTCCAAAACTGCAAGCAGTCAAGCTGTGGTTTGTAGAGACAGCTCCACAAAAGAACACCAGTGAAAATTCCTATTTTAGTGTGCAATATAATTAAAAATATGAGCTGATTTTCAGGCTATAACAAGCAATAGGCATAATAATAAATGAGTGAAATTCATTGCAAGTTGGGAATAATATGCTGTATATACAATAGGAGAACACCATGAAAAACTAATACTGTAAGCTTTGGAACATCTTTGTAAATATGTTACACAGGATAGGCATTTTTTGGCCTGGGCCACCTCTGAGAAGGGTTGATATTCTTGATTAAGAAACAAAACAATCCAGACATAAAGTTGAGTGGAGACATGGGAGAGGAAATCCATAACATAAAGCATAAAGCTGAATTTTATAAAGAATTTAACCACTACAGTTTATCAGATAGCTCTTCATGGAAATCATTTTGGGGGAGATAAGAAAAATTGCAGGCATTTTTGTCTTGTGACTTTGCACATTTGTGAAATACCATATAGGCCTTTGATAATCAGAGAGAAGCTTCTTGTACTTTCATGTATCTAGTTTATAATCTTAAATTGTTAACTTAATTTTTTCAGCATGTCATACATGAGCACTCTATGTACGTCACTTCCATTCCTCTCTCTCACCCTCTGACTTCTCACAAGCCCCCATCAAACACATGGCCTCTTTTATAATTATTACTGTTGTTTATAAGCACACGCAGACACACACACACACGCAGACACACACACAAACACCACACACTCACCAAGTCCGTTCAGGGCCGGATCATATGTACATGTGCTTAGGGATGACAACTTGAGATTATGTAAGCTGTCAGGGTACCTATTCCTGGAGAAAAACATTTGTCCCTCCCTCAGTAACCACTGTAGCTGTTCATCTAGAGTTGGGACCTTGTGAAACCTCCCTCATTCACACAGGCACCTGGACTAATACTGTCATTACACAGGTCTGTGTAGTTAACCACATGGATACAGCTTCCCTGGCATGCCCAGAAGCACTACCTAGCAACAGGAATTTGTTTCTCACAACCTTTCACCCCTCTTCCATGATTTCCCCTGAACCTTAGGCTCAGGGACTGTTTTAAGAGGCTATCAAGTGGAGAATGGCCACCCCATGGTGAAATTATGCTGCAGCTTACAGCTATGGATCTTTGGTATAGTCCTGTCAGGCCACACAAGATCTGCCTTGGAAGCTTGGATAGCTTTTCACTATACTGTGAGTACTAGTCCTCAAAGAAGGCTCCAGGGTTAGGTCCAGTTTGATTTCTCCAAGTCCTGTTTTGAAGTATGTTGGTCTCTTCAGCAACAGAAGCCTGAATTCAAGTTCTGGGAAGCTACCAAGGACAATGGCAGTGCCCAGTATTTTTTGGTGAGTCTCTTAGACCACAATGACTAGCAACGTGAAGGCAGGTTTCATTTGCCTGGCTCTAGGGTTTTGTTACATAGTCTGTGGCTCTGGAAGGATGCCTTTCCACCCTGTGTGGCATGACTATTTATTACTATTGTGGAGAAAGTGAGTACACGTGTGTACATACCATGGCACATGAGTGGAGGTTGGAGAAAAGCTCTCAGGTGTCAATTCTCTCTTTCCACTGTGGGTCCTAGGCATCAGACTCAGATCATCAAGCTTGCAAGGCAAGAGTTTACCACTGAGTCATTTTGGTGGTCCAGCTCTTATTTTAAAGTCTTCTCTTGACCTATTACTTCACAGAGGGCAGGAATGTCATCAGGGACGTCTCACTGTTATAAACATTATGCAGAACCTTTTACTTTTCAAGATGAAGAAAGTAGTCAGAAGAGTATGTCAAAAAAGAAATGTTATCAGAAACAATGCTTCCATGGCCAACCCTTTCTATCAAGTGCCTTTTCAGTATGTCATTATGCTAAGAAGTTCCTAGTGTCTCAAGGCCCTCAGTTTGCTAACCGTAAAGTGGATATAGATTATCACCTTCATAGATGGTTTTAGGATTACATGTACATACAGTATTAAACATATCTGGAAAACGAGTGCAACTTTTTAGTGTTATTGTGGCTTCAGTAATATTGAATATTTTTCTGTTTGTGAGAGAATATATTTCCAGAGGAAATAGCGACTCTCAGTTCTACCAAGGAATGCCTCAAGTTCAACAGGAACCTGTTGTGGAACAGTGGCAAGGAACGGAACTAGAAATCCAGATATTTAACAGAAAAGGGAAAAAAATCTTGAGGAGAAAGAGGGAGATGCAGTGAGGACAAGAGCACAGCCTGTCTGTGGTGGGGACGCAGTGAGGACAGGAGCACAGCTGTCCTGTGGTGGGGACGCAGGAGGACAGGATCAACAGCCTGTCTGTGGGGGGGGGGGGTGGGGATGCAGTGAGGACAGGAGCACAGCCTGTCTGTGGTGGGGACACAGTGAGGACAGGAGCACAGCCCGTCTGTGGTGGGGACGCAGTGAGGACAGGAGCACAGCCCGTCTGTGGTGGGGACGCAGTGAGGACAGGAGCACAGCCCGTCTGTGGTGGGGACGCAGTGAGGACAGGAGCACAGCCTGTCTGTGGTCACATTTGAGCCATCAAAGATGTTGGCTTTAAGAAGGGTTAAATGTGGACAGTTCTACAGCTCTAGGCGTTGTCTGGCGGGGGGCAGCTGTTTGAGGGTCTCACTGTGAACCGTTCTACGGGGTCCCCGGCGCCAGAGGGACCGAGCTCGGTGAGCAGGGTCGCGGTTCCCGTTGCTCTTGGTCCCGGCTGGACTTGTGGCAGGGACCCGGGGTTTTCCGCAGGGGAGACGCCATAAAGCGCCAGGGCAGCAGGTACAAAGTTCTACAGCTGTAGGCGTGGTCTGCCGGGGGCAGCGGGAGAGGGTCTCTAGAACCCGTCTACGGGTTCCGCGGCCCAGAGTGACGCCGGCGCTCGGGTGAGCGGAAGGTCGCGTTCCGTCTGCTGTGGTCCCGTCTGGACTTGTGTGCGGGAACCGGGTCGCAGGGGAACCGCCATAACGCGCCAGGGCAGCAGGTACACAGTGCTACAGCTCTAGGCCGGTGGGCTTGGCGGGGGCAGCTGGGAGAGGTCCCTCTGAACCCGTCTATGGTGTCCCCGGCCCATAAGGGACCGCGCTCTCGTGAGCGGAGGGTCGCGTTCCCTCTGCTCGGTCCCGGCTGGACTTGTGGGGCAGGAACCGGGGTCGCAGGGGAAAAGCCATAACGCGCCAGGGCAGCAGAGTACACAGTATCTACAGCTCTAGGCGTGGCTGGCGGGGCAAGCTGGGAGAGGGTCTCTGAACCCGTCTACGGTGCCCCCGGCCCAGAGGGACCTCGCTCGGGTGAGCGGAGGGTCGAGTTCCCGTCCGGCTCGGATCCCGGCTGGACTTGTGGGCAAGAACCGGGGTCGCAATGGGAGACGCCATAATGCGCAAGGGCAGCAGGTACACATGCTACAGATCTAGGCTTGGTCTGGCGGGGGGCAGCTGGAGAGGGTCGCTGAACCCGCCTACGGGTTCCCCGGCCCAGAAGGACCGTGCTCGGGTGAGCCGGAGGGTCGCGTTCGTCTGTCTGGTCCCGGCTTGGACTGGGGGAAGGAACCAGGGTCGCAGTGGGAGGACGCCAAAAACGCGCCAGGGCAGCCAGTACACAGTTCTACAGCTCGAGCGTGTCTGGCGGGGGGCAGCTGGGAGAGGGTCTCTGAACACGTCTCGGTGTCCCCAGCCCAGAGGGCCGCGCTCGGGTGAGCGGAGGGGCGCGTTCCCGTCTGCTGTGTCCCGCTGGAATTGTGGGCGGGAAACAGGGTCGCAGGGGAGACGCAATAACCCGCCAGGCCAGCAGGTAACACATTGCTACAGCTCTAGGCGTGGTCGGCGGGGGGCAGCTGGGAGAGGGTCTCTGAACCCGTCTCCGGGGTCCCCGGCCCAGAGGACCGGCTCGGGTTGAGCGAAAAGGAGGTCCGCGTTCCCGTCTGCTGTGGTCCCGGATGGACGTGTGGGCAGAACCGGGGTCGCAGGGGAAAAGCCATAACGCGCCAGGCCAAGCAANATAAAAAAAGGAGGAAGATAGCCACGCACCTGCACCCATCTCTCTCTGCTTCCTGACTGTGGATGCAATGGGACCAGCTGGCCCACGCTCTTGCCTCCATGATTTTTCCCACCACAGTGGACTGTACGCTCAAATTATGATCATAAATAAACCCTTCCTTAGGTCACTTTTGTCAGACATCTTTTCACAGCAACTAGACAAATAGCTCATATACCATCTCAAGAGATTCAATGATAGAATCTCATGAAACAGAGAGTTCATCCAGGTCGGTGGAAACAGTTTTTCACTATGAAGACTTTTCAGTATCTTTAGATTGAAGAAAAAAAATAGTCTTATAAGCATCAAACACCTGTAACCCCAAATATGATATCTGAAATGCTCCAAAATCTAAAACCTTTTTGAACATCGCATGATTTTTTTGGATTAGAAATGTTTAACTGATACATTTTATGTAAATATTCCAAAATTTCTAAAACTTCAAAATCTAACACTCGTTTTGGTCCCGAACATATTTTTAAGGGCCATGTAACTCAAATACAAAATAACTGTTTTGCAAGATTGTCAAAGAAAAAGGAACGGATAATGGGGGCAGAGTGGGGGAAGATCAGAAGGTGTACTTTCTCTTGATATGGCAACTAGGTCAGGAAAGTTCTAGACATAGGGAAGAGCTGGTTATTTTTCATTTTAAAAGTAAGCACTTAGAAGCCAGTAAGCCAGGTGAATTGGGGGGAACTAGGGGCTGTGAGATGGAAGGGGAAGGAATGACAGCAATAGATGGAACAGCTCCATTTTCATTTTAGTATGTCATAAGCAAGTGTGGTGTGGCAGTGAGCCTGGCCACCATCATAATGCTGCCTGCTGCAAGTGCTGGTCATTGAGCAGACAGCCGAACACAGCCAACAGACAGCTGGGATGGGACAGCCTAATTCCAGGATGACTGTGAGATGAGATTTGCATGTGGAAATTTGCATGCAATCCTTATTGCATCTTTAGTTTCTGCATTCTCTTCATTTTTTTCTAGGTTTTCATTGCTCAGGGATGGACCTCGGTCCCCCTGAATTGGGACCTCATGATGAATACTCGGGGTGGACAGCTCCTCAGTTGAGGGTAAAGGAATGCAGCCATACTGGGGCAGGTCTTGCATGGCAGATATCATATTTATTTGCTGTTAGGTGAAGCCATGAGCTGTTCATAGCTGCTCTACNAAAAAAAAAAAAAAAAAAAAGAAGAAAAAAGAAAAACTCTACCAGCTATACACTTGACAAAGGTTAGTATCTAGAAGCTAAGCATGGTGGTACATGTCTTTAGTCCCAAGAAGAGCCAGGCCTGGTCTACATAATTGAGTTCCAGGCCAGTCACAGGGAGACACTGTCTCAAACACACACACAAACTCCACACTTTGCTCTGTACTTTGCCATTGCAGATATGATCTCGGAGCTCCCTGCTCCTGCCACAATGCCTGATGCTTGCAACACAAATTTGAACAAAAGGCAGGGGGTGTGGTTCAGTGGTGATCCTGGATTCAGTCTCCAACACTACAAAAAAATAAAAACAAAATGGTGAAGCTGGGCCACATGCCTGCAATCCCAGCACTTGGGAGGCAGAGGTAGGTAGATCTCTGTTCAAGAGCAGCCTGGTCTACATAGTGAGTTCCAGGCCAGCTGGGGCTACAGGGAGACCCTGTCTCAAAAACACCAAAAAAAAAAAAAAGTTAAAAGGGGGAGTGGAGCAGGCAAAAGTGGCTCATACCAGTAGAGCGTGGGAGGGGGAGGCAAGATCAGGAGTTCAAGCTCATCCTCGGCTACATACTAAACTCCAATGCTGTCTCAAAAACCAAACTATAACAAGAAAAAAACCCAAAGGATTTGAAAAGATATTTCT